>BMAU01017051.1:600000-1079242 GCA_019973935.1 Trichonephila clavipes | reverse complement strand
CATATGGTTAAGAGATGCTATACAATCAGTTTATTAGTACGGTGGGTAATCGGTTAACGAACATAATCCGTTCCAAGACTATGTTCGCTATCCGAATTGTTCGTTAACTGATCATCGATTTCACCATAGAAATCTATATGAAATAGATTAATTCGTTCTGGAGGCCCTAAAATTAAATTTTAAAAAATGTATAATTTCTTAGTAAGTTTTTAAAAAAAAAGTAATACATACATATAGTCTTGCATATTAATCAAGTCCTTTTCATTTTTTACTTATGGGGCGTTGAAGAACATGTCCAATGTCGATTGCTTTTCTCTCTTTTAAAATTTTCGGAAGTAATTAATAGCATTGTCGTTATAAAAATCCCCAACCCTACTGACATCAACTTGGTTTGGGTGCCATTCTAAGACCATTGCTCTGACAGTCTCCCACCTTTTCAAAAGATCTTTAATGGCAGATGTCGGCATTGGTCCTCTTTCGTCTTCCTCTTGTTGAGAAGGAGACACATTTCACTGTTTCTTGGTGTTCTTCATTCAAAATTTCTTGGAGTATTTCTATCGTCAGTTCATCTTCATGTCCCATTATGAGCTCTTCTATGTCATCCTCGTTCACCTCCAATTCCAGATCTCTAGCAATTGTCAAAATTTCATTCATAATTTAAGGGGTGTCTCCCTGATCACCTCCGAATACGTGTTCGTTGTCCAAACGCAAAAAAATCTTTCTTGAAAGTGTTCGTTATCCGAACACAAAAATTTTTCGTGAAAGTGTTCGTTAACCGATCACCCACTGTACTGGGCTTTTGAACTCATGACATGCCACTCACGATCCGATACCTTGATCATTAGGCTACCACAACCAGCTGAGTGAAGGAAAAGATTACTTGTTTTATCTTGGGGAAAGCTAGTTAACCTCGAATTGAGTAATGTCCACTTAGCATTTTTACTAGTGCAAAAGTTATAACTAAGAGCTTAGCCAAAGAGCCACCACAATACTATAACGCTCCCTTTTATATTCTGACCCAACTGTGTAAGTTCAAGAAATGATGAGTATAAAATATTGATAAAACGGTGAGGAAAATGTGTAAGATCACAAAATGCTGAAATATGGTTAGGAACATCAAGCATTCGTTTTAAAAAAATAAGTTTTCGGAGTCACAAAATCCATGCATACCAAAAATTCAGATAAGTCTTTTACGAGTGTATCGAGTAAAAATGGATTTAAAAAATTGTATTCATTAAAACTTCATTGTGGCACTCAAGTGAATGCTGTATTTAAATAACTCTAGTAGAAAGAAATTTCTTACTTTTTATGTTTCTTTATATGTTTCTTTCTTTTTCATTACAAACACAAAAGAAGCAAAACTGAACACAACACTGAAGAAGCAAAAATTCTTTTTGCCCAATTTGTTTTCTGTATTAAATGCATAATATCAGTATTTCTTTTTTTTTTGAAATACAACAGTATTTTTCATAAGATAGAACAAACAAATTATTTTCTGATAAGTTCAAATATCGCTTTAAAATTTCTTATTACGAGCACGATTAGAAACTTAAATGTTCTCAATTACAAGAAAAATGTAAAAACTAAGGAAAAGTAATTTAAAACCTTAAAACCTTTTTTTTTTTTTACATAAGCATCAATTCGTAATCAGACACTTTCTTCCAATGCATTTTAAATTTGGAAAACTCGAAGTAAGGCATTTTTCCCTTACTAAATTTAAATTAAGCTCTTTTACAAAATAAAAACACCCTGAAAACAAAAGTAATATAAGATATTTATTTTTATAAAAAAAGTTAATGATAGTTTGCATGAAACAGGAGTCATCCGACGCCCAGAAGGTTCAAATGACTAAATAAAATGAGATTTTTCTAAGATGTTTTATTTTTCACAAACTTTGTTGAGCAAAAAAGGAATTTCTCTAGCTTTCATTCTTGTCATTTAATGAGATTTATTTCGACTTTTCTTACTATACCTTCTCTATAATCAGGCAAATGCGTTACTGCGAAGTTCTAGTTCGTTTGCTCTGATGTGAAGTGAATCATAACGAAAAAGTAAATAATTACATACTCGTTTAAGTAGATAATAAGGAAAATTGCAAAACCCGATATGCATTTCTTGTCTACATAAGGCTCTGATATTTATTTAATACTTATTATAGTTCACCGTCATACTATATATATTTATTTTTATTTATATATATGTAATATTTCTGGAGAGTGGTTGATTTAAACAATGGCGAACCAAAGGTAGGGCGTGGCAGGTGATGTGATTTTCTGTATTACGTGGAGCATGGTCGAGTACGGTATTATCGAAGAGGCACTCATGTAAATTGTAATTCCTTTTTATTCACATCCGAAAATACATAAAGATCCAGTAGGAACATTGAAAACTCAGGGACATTGAAAATAGCGACCCAAGAAGAAATCATCGGATTGAAATGAAATTTAATACACACAATGACACAGATGAGAGATTCACTTGATCTCAAAAACAAGACAATTAAACGAATACAGGGTGTGCAACGACACAAATACTGGGCAACTTCAATAGCGCGTTAAACCACCACCAGCTGCAATACATGCCACCACACGGTCCGGCATTCAGTTGATTAGACACCTTATGTTGTCCTGAGGCAGATGGGCCCACAAATCTTGAACAGCCAACTCTAAATTATGCACAGAGTGACACGATGGCATCTGCCGTTTTAGCTGATACCACACGTGCTCTACAAGGGACAAATCGGGGGAGCGGGTCGGCCACGGAAGAGTCTGAAAATGACGTAGGAAGTCTTGAGCAACAGTTGCTGTATGCTGACGAGCATTATCTTGCTGTAAAATTGCCCCTGGGAAACCATTTTGGAAATGTCTTACATGGGGTCGAAGAATATCATCAACGTAACGTTAGCCCATTAAGGTTTCCTGCATCACAATTAAAGTGGACTGGCTATCATAGGCCTATGGCCCCCCAGACCATTACACCAGCTGTGCGGCCAGTGTGACGTACAACAGTGTGGGGAATTGTACCGCTCACCAGGGCACCTCCACACCGTACACGGTTATCATCTATCCTCAAAACAAACCAGGATCCATGAATAAACACAACCATTTGCAAATCTGTTGACATACCACATTGATCTGGCTTTGCACCACTGTAGACGCAGTCGCCGATGTTCCAGTGTTAAAGGGAATGCACGGAAAGGGCGCTTGGATTTAAGATTTGCTTCTGCAAGGTGTATGGAAATTATTTGAGGAACAATTGCTACGCCTACGTCAGCTCGTATCGTTGTACAAGTCATTGTGGGGTCTAGAAGTGTTTGCCGCACGATGCTTCGATCCTCTCTTCTCGTGGTCTTCCTGGTCGCTCCAGACCCGGTTTTTCGCGCGTGGGTGCCTTCTCGTGTCCACTGCTCTCAACAATTTCTAACGGCACACTCCGAACGATCCACCTGGCCAGCAACACGGCGCGTCGACCAGCCTGCAGTTTTCATCCCGATGATTAGGCCTCTCTCAAACTCGCTTAACTGAGAGAAATGTCTTCCAGCACGTTTACCTGGCATGTTTCGCTTACCAAAGTCTTCCTACAATCGGCGGGTAATCGTCACGTTTATGAATCTTCGAATTTGCGCTGGCTTATATAGCACCCTCTCCCTGATTTTAGCGTCACCTTGGCGTGTATGAGCATGTATATTGGCACAAAACTTGGATCATTTGCATACCACATTACGCTGTACTTATTTGCAAAGTTTCGCGATTGTATTTAGCTTCCTTCTTGGGTCGCTATTTTCAATGTTCCTGAGTGTATTTGATAAAATTTAAGTGTAGCAGGTCTGAAGAAACTTTTGAAAATTTTAATGACAGACAATTATATATGTTTCGCTTCATTGATGGTTTGATGGTTGCTCATTTTCAAAGATAAATTTGGAACTTTAGACGTAAGTTAATGTACATTTTTTATCGCCAATAACTCCTTGAAATTTACCAGTGGCGTAACGTAAAACATTTGTGTGCCCCCCGCAAAGTCAGGTTCTGGGCCACTAAATTGGAATTTACAAAGGGTAGGTACTGGTCAGCAGCCACGCTTGCCCCCGCAAAATGGGGTTGCGGGGATGTACGTTACGCCACTGGAGCGTATGCACCTTTTTATTTCATTAAGCGTACCGTTATGCACGCAATGCTGAGAGAGAGAGAGAGAGTGAGAGTTGTATTAAAGTGTTGCATTTTAAAGTTGCACAAGTGATATTGGCCACAGACGTCATAATCTTGAACCACGGTCAAGAAGATGACAACTGAGTGATCTCCACACCTCACCATCCTCCCTCCCTCACCGAACTTCCTCACCACGTCAACGGAAGAATGCATGAACCTCGACATATTTAAAGTGCATCTTCTCCCTTTGCACGGCTGGTCTTCGACGGTGCTAGGCTTGAACTCGCAACACGTCGGCCGCTGGTCCGTTACTTTGGCTATTACATTCGAGAGCACAAAAAAACCTTTTCCTCTGCAAACACTGACATTTTGTTTGAGTTGCCACGTGCTACGCATGCTATTGTCTACGTCACTTCCGTCAAGGGCGAGACACAGACTTTAACGTTTCACTGAGTCTTGATTGGTACCGTTTTATAACATCCGAAAAGTGTATACTTATTTACCAATCACCTTATACTATAAATCTGACTTATTACTGGACAAAGAAAAAAGTAGCAAGACAGTACAAGACAAAGTAAAAAGAAACACTGTAGTGCAATAGCAAACACTTTGGCTTAGGACTAAGAATGGCGTGTTACATAATTTACATGACTTTAAAGTCTTGCAAAAGTAAGATTGTCATTTTTCTCTAACGCCAATGTTTATTTTAACATTATAAAACAGAAATTAGAACTAGCATTAAACATAAAATCTATTTAATTTCTTTTTTATTTTACACATTTAAGAAATGGAAGGGAATTTAGAAAATCTTTTTTTCTTATCCAGCATCTATTAAATTAGTAAAGGCGTTGGGTATCTTATAATTTATTTTAATTTCCCACATTTTTTTATTAAAATATAATTAAAGAATCCGTATAAATTCCAGCGTTTTACATTTTTCTTCAAATGTATAAATAAAAGCGAAAATCGATAAACTTTTATCGTTCATTTATTATATTTTTTTATTCATAATTTATAGGAAATAATCTTATTTCTCCAAAAATGAAAAGGAAATTGATGAACTTTTCTTGCAATAAAATTGATTGAAGAATTTGTCAAGGTTTAAACAATATTATTTTAAAATTTAATTACGTGAATTCGAATAACCTCTACCTTTTTTGATGGGAAAAACATTTAATTGGAATTTTATGAGCTACATTAAGTAATTTGTGAGAACTTTTTTACTAGAAAATGTTTTGAAAAACGGGATCTTTAATCCCTTCTAATCGAGAAATCGAGTGATTTAAGTTACCAAGGAGATTCCAAGAGCGCGAGAGGTCATTAATTTGCATTTCTTCTTCCACTTCACTTCACTTCACTTAGCGAGAACCTTCACTCGCGGACAGAAAAATATTCCTAAGGGTCCTCATAGATACTAATTTGAAACATTTTATAAATAAGGGCCTTAAAGTCATTTAATTATAACTAATTATTTTTTTTTGATAGAACAGGCAAAGTTAGCTTTAGTATAGAACTCTGCAAATGTAATTACTCAGGTAATTCAAGTAAATTGGAAAAATAAATTTATAAATGGAGCCAATTCGGAGTAACATGTCTTGTTTGAAGGAATAAGAAAATAATTGTTGGTAATGACAATTCCGAAACAGTTTTTCTCAAGGAAATTTCTTAATTGATAAATATCTTTTAACGCTGTAACTAATTATTTAGATATATTGAGCTTTAATTACAGTAAATAAATAGTAAATACAGTGCTAAAGTAAATAAATTTCATTTTTACATTTCTGTCGAGTGTGTTTATAATTTTTAATTAATGAATGTTTTGTTAATATCAAAGCACAAAATTTAAAGCATAAATCTGGATAAATCCACTCAAGTTCATCAACTACAGCAAATGAATAATAATTATCTTAACTGGGTGCTTATTCAATGCAGTAACAACGATATAAATATTTTTAGGAATATATTCATAAGAGAAGTATGACAGCAGATTCCGATTGATTATAGTTTAATTAATTATGCAGCTGCATTATTCGAAAATGAAGTGTATCTAAATATATATTATAAATGCGAAAGTTTGTGAGGATGTTAGGCCGTCTTTCATGCAAAAACAACTGAATGGATTTTAATAAAACTTTACAGTAATATAGCTTATACATCAGAATAACACATCGGCTATAATTTATAGCATAGGCTGTAATTTATAAAGCTATTGTGTGAAGTGTCCAAAATATAACGATATTTGTCAAGTAAATAGGAAAAAATTCTGCCATCTGCAAGCAATTCTGGCGTGCGTTGCAAAAAAGCCCACAACAGCATATATCTATCTTTTGTTTGTGAAGATACCCTTTTTGTTTTGGATACGCAAGGCGCTCGATTCTAAATAATTAGTGCGATCAGCATAATCCTTAATTTTTTTTATTTCAGAATAAAACTAAGTTTTGAAGGGAGAGGTTGTTCTAAATTTCTCTTTATTTGAATGTTTTTTTATGATTTTATAATGCACATTTTGTAGTAAAAAATTGATCTTTTTTTCAAAATAAATGCTTTTATCGGTTCTGGTACATAAAGTAAATAAACTTTCTCTTTCACGCTACATCCTTTGGACAAATTTTCAAAATTTGTTTGTGGTTAGTAGTTAATTATAACGCTATAATTTTAATTGAATAGGCAGATATTGCATTTTTAAGTATAAAAATAATTATAACTACTGTACTGTATTTTTTGGAATGAGTGAGTGAGTGAATATTAACGTCGCACTGTTCAGCTACACGAGGGCTTTTGGCAACGGACCACATAATTTTGAACCATGGTCAAGTGACGTGGACGACACCTGTGCTGGCACCCCCTTCTCCTAACTCCTACACCACACCGACTTAGAAGGAATATTTTACCAATACTTAGCAGGAATATTCTTTGAAATCCACTCTTCCAAAATATATGGCAGCACGGGTTCTATGATGAATATTTTAGTGGGGAAGGCGAATAGTTTTGTAGCAGATATTGTGTTTTCAGCTGACGGTGTTGTCAGCGGATTACAAAGATTATCATTTTTGTCCTGAAAACATAGTTTATGTCAAAATTTAAGTGTGTTATGTTTTTGTATGTTAATGAAGACCTTAGAAAACGATTTGACTAGTTATTTTAAGTGAATGTAGTACATAATTAATTTTACAGTGGAATATCTTTAATTAATTTATTAGCTTTAACGGATTACATTTCAAAAAGTGGAGTATTTTGTTTATGTATATCCCTTAAGTTTCAATGTAGTGATCCAAAAAAAATATATTGTATGTAAAAAACTGCAGTAAATCATAATGCGGTGGATAAAGTATTAACGTGCATCGCTCCCCTACACGGGGGTCCTACAAAGCTCTAAAAACGCTCGAGCTATGAAAGTAGCTAGACATTTGGCAACTTGACTCTATCGTTAACATTTCGCTATGATTTTTATTGAATCGCCATTATAATTTTAGAAACGGCACTGCTTGCAAATATTACAATTTTAACATAAAATAAATACAACAGAAAGTAATATTAATGTATTACACTTTCAGATATAAATTATTTACGCTATTTTAAGCGTTCATTACGCAAGACTTTTAACAATGTGTTATTTTTGCTGAGCAGAGATCAGCTTAGGGAAGTATTTTCAAAAATCTACCCACAAGAGAGTTAAGGGAGTTATAGATAAAAACAAAAATTCTTTTTATCAGCTATTAGATCTACATACTTAAAATTTAACAAAGGTGTTTTTTTTCTTTCTTTTTTGTTTAGCTTAGATATACAAAAAGCTTTTTTTGTTTAATTTGAAATTCACGTAAAATTGGCTCAATAAAAACTTATTTATCCTTCAATCTGTGTTGCTTAATTTTTCAGTTCACCCGTGCGAAGAACGGGTACATACCAGCTAGTTTTATTATAAAATCATGCCTAGAAGATAGAATTTCGCTGGTATATTTTTACGAAATATTTTCAATTTTCTCGATATGAAGTCGATATACAGTCGGCCCTCCATTTTACGAATCTCTATTTAGCGAATTTTTCTATTTTGTGAATTTTTGTCAGAAGCAAAGAACATTTTACTATGTTTTTCGTAAAATAACTTCCATATATAGCAAAGTGTATTTTCTTTTTAATGAACATTTTCTCTTTTGATTCAATTTTTGTCCTCCCTTTTTGAAAATATTTCTTAATATTTCAAATTATTTTTTAATACATATTGTGATTGAGATCTGGTTTTTCTAGGTGACTCACACAGCTTGAACTATAAAATTATCGTGGTTTTTCAAACAAAAAACTGAAATAAATTTAACAGATTTTATCAGTAAGTTAATTTAAGTTTGCCTGTGGTAATGTACGCTTAAACTTATTGATTCTAAAATAATGTATGCTTAAAATAACTTCTAAGCTTAAAATTAGAAAATGACCCTTTTTTAAAGTTCAACATAGTTTATTTTTGGGAAATGTTTTTTTTTTCTTTTTTGTTTTTGGCTTTTGGCTTTTCTTTCAGATTTCTTTTCGATGAGTAAAATTTATGAAATAAATATGTAGTGCTCTATACGAAAAAAAGTGTGTATAATTCTTTTTTCTAATAACATAGTGTTTATGAATTTAAAATTTGTTTAATGTGATTTTTCTAAAATCTATTAAAGAGGAATCTCTTTAAATGAATGTTCCACACAAGGAACTTTTTTTCCGGATTTAGTGACTTCATTAAAAAGAAGAGTCTGACTGTAAATCTTATTTTCTGAAACAAAATATTTATCTCCTTCAAATTTGTTTTCGGGTGGTACTTAAAAAAAAAACAATATGCTTTTCAAACACTGTTGTGTAACAATAACTATGTAAAGAATATGAAAAAAAGCAACTGATTTAGTTCTCTTAAAATAAGTTCGCAAAGCTTTTAAGAACAAATTATAAAAAATGTGATCTGGAATTTTTAAATTTCATATTTCAATTTTCGCTTCTTTTCTTTTCTTACAAGTATTGTTTAACTTAAGTTATAACTGAACCGAAGACATAAATAAATCGCAACCAAACTTTAGTAAAAAAAGTGTGTGTGCTTATGACCACACGATAGAAGTGATAACTTCAAATTTTGTAATTTATTTCAGGGATTAGTTAGGTGAATAAAAAACAATAGGATATTAGTATTGTCCTATAAAATTATTTATTCATATGTCTGTTCTCAAAGTAATATTTTTGTGCTAAATATACAATCGTATTTGGGAATTCATAGTATACTAAGAAGGAAACAATAGGCTTATGGTAGCTGAAATAGGTTATAAATCCTTTAGATTCACAAAATTTTATTTAAATATATATACGTATATAAACTCCGACAAGCGTTATTCCGAACATCCTCGTGCTTCATTTGGATCATTTGACATAATTAAATTGAATTTTGATTTAAAAAAAATCAACTAAAGGTTTTGATTTGTCTTTTGAAAAATCTACTTTAAAATTCCTACTTAAAATCATAGCAATTTGTGCAGAAGACTCGATCTGGTCTTGTGAATTTTGGTTGTAATTTAATAATATTCAATTATATCCATGAATTAATTTAAGCAAAGATATAGTAAGACAGGTAGTTGATTGGGAAGAGAGGAATCTAGGTCACAAAACCTTTAAAAAGGGATTTAATCAGAAGATTTATATCACGTAATCTCTGGCTTATACTAGGTGTTTTGTCATTGTATGGTAGTTTGTACAAGTATATCCGGTGCTGCTGCAAGGAAAGTCTTCCTAATTATATTTTTTCTTGTATTTAACTTTTTTTAATACCTGTATACTTAATTTTGTTATTTTAAATTTTTAATTGTTTTAATTTTCTTTTTAGAATCAAAGTATGTTTAAGTAATGTGATTAATAGAACAATTTGTTCATTGTTATTCAAATTCGCTTAAAAATATATTTTTATTCTTACGATCCCTACAATATTGCTAATGAAAATTATACTATTTACTTAGTTCTATAAAAATCTGTCCTTTTTCTACAATTTATGTGAAACTCTAGTGTAAGATTTTTCTTTCTCTCTAAGCCTATTTTTTAAAAATATTACGTTTTATTTGCATGATTCATCTAGGATTAGAATTAATCCCACATTCATTTTAGTAGAAAGAGGTGGCTCGGGGGAGGGGCACTTAGATCGAAGCTAGGAACTTTACGTTTACTGCCTATTGGTGGGGGTACAAACAAAGCGCGTTTTAGAGTGGCGGGGGAAACGTTCCTCCTTTCCTTTTTAGGGATGTGATGTCAAACTGAAGCCGAAAAGAGCTGAATTAGTGTTGCATTCCTGACCGTTACGTTCAGTTAAGTTCACTCTCTAGCAAAAAGCGCCAACAGAAGTTATCACTTCAAAAAAATATTAAAAATTTATACACAAGTAACTAAAAAAGTAAATTGCTTCACCGAAATGACTAATAATAAAAGCTATAATATTTTGTTCTTATTTTTCTGTTATGTTCAGCATAACTAAGAATTTATAAGAAAAATAAACATGTAAAGAATTTATTTCTCACATTATTGTACTTCTCGCATCGTGAACTCTGTAGTTAAGCCAGATGATCACTAAAAGTCGTTCACCCATTTAATTGTTTTCTGAACATAGTTTACCAAAACGCATAAGCATCACAGGCATTACTCTATTTACAACAGAAGTTTTACTTGAACCACAGCAATCCTCTCAGCAAAGTTAGTGAATAGCACATCGTTTCATTGGAATTGTTCGGCAACATGTGGAGGAATAAATCATTGAAAAAAAAGAGAAAGGGAGTGCAACCAAGAATCTCGTCCAAAAAAGCGATTCCTTCTCAAAACTACCCGTCTCTTAAAGGCTAATTATGCTCACACAAGAGAAAGCCTTAGAAATTTCATGTTTATATGATACCAGGAGGGACCCAAAAATAATCGGAATCGAATTGCTGCGCGAGCATTCTTTGCAGTTACGAGATGTGCTGTTGAGGGTCTTATGCGACTGTTACCGAGTCTGTTAAAGTTGATTGGTCGTGGTCCTCTGCCGTGTCCGTTCTTGTTTCAACCCTTTGGCAGTTGGTAAGGTAGCCGATCTCAATGAACAAAGAGAAGGGGTTAAATTAAGAGTGATGTGTAAAATGTAAGTACTAGATTATTTTATAATGGGGGAAACAATTTTAACATAAAAGTAGAGAAAAAAGCTTAACATTAATAATACCGTAAAATCCGGCGTATAACGCGCACCTATACTTTCATGCTGAATTTTTAAATTTTTACGTATATTCGCCGTATAATACGCACCCCCTTTTTAAAGAACAAATCTGAAATATTAGTATAGATTGTTCTTAAGTTCTGAAGAAATTTATTCGAGGTATTATCCCACACTTTTAAAAAAACTGTATACTTCTAGAACTACAACTCTTTTAGTTTATAATTCAAGTCGTTTCTTTAAGAAATATGGTATTTAGATACATATAGAAGTAGTTTTTTTATGCGTATCTCTTTTGTTATTTTTAAAGCTATCGTTTTTATATGCGGCATATAACGCGTAGCCTTAAGTTTCGATCTTATTTTTTGTGTTCAAAGAGCACGTTATACGCCGTATTTTATGGTAAATTATCAGGTTATCTACTCCTATGCAAGAGATAAAACTGAACACGTTTGTTGTTTTGAGAAACGCAAATCAGGATGCTGTATTGTGACCTCTGGTATCCTTTCAATAATGATAGCTTTCAGAAAACCTATTGTTTGAGGGTTACCTTCATAGTTTATATTCATAAAATACTCCCACAGAAAAAGTCAGGTACGTACAAATCAGTCAAAATATGGGGGGAGGGGAGAGGAGCCTAAAATTAAATGGAATCGAAGTGTTGCATGCGCATGCTTTGTAGTTCAGAGTTATGCTGTTAGGTGGTTTGGGTTGGGGATCTCTCATGCCCCCCCCGTTGGTGATCTGGCGTTAGTCTGAGTTATGTGGATTGCTTTTGGTTCTAAGTTGTGTGCGTTCCTGTTTTAATCCCTCGGTGGTTAGTAAGATTGCTGACCATAAAGAACAAATATTGCGTGTGGAGTATTGCTTTCTGTTGTGAAAACTACAGCCGAGATCGTTGGAATAATTTGACAAACTTTTAATGGCGAGGTTTTGGAAAAGTCACAGGTCTACGAATGGTTTTCCAATTCAAATCTGGCAAAGAGTCAACTGAAGACGTGCCACGCTCATTGCATCCCTTGACATTAAGAAATGATGAAAGCATTACCAAAATGAAATATGCAATTGATGAAGATCGTCTAAATACCATTGTCCAAATTTTTGGGGAAACAAATGTGCCGTGGTGCACGTTCATGACAATGCTCCAAACCACACAGATTTGATGGATAGACAGTTATTTCACAAACAACCACATGGTGCTTGTACCTCATCCATTCTACTCACCTGATCTGGATCCGTCGGTTTTTTTCTGTTTTTACGGATGAAGAACAATTTGAAAGGAAAACGACTCTGTGATGTGGATGAAATGAAAGAAAACACTCTTGCCTCTTTGAGTAATATCCAGCTTCAAGAGTTCCTGTTTTGAGCAATGACAAAAGTAGGGAGACAAGTGCATGAACCCATTGAGGACCGGTTCATTTTTCCAGTTAAAACTAACTGCATTCAAAAATTCACATTAAATCATTACCGTAATAAAATATGCCAAAATTCGTTCATAAGCTTTTCAGATTCAAATCACATAGGTGAGATAACTAGTCTGAGAAATGAGGAAAACGAAATTGCATGTACAGAGTGTTTTTTTCCCAGGCATAGAAATTTAAGTTGGCATTACTTTCCAAGATGGCGACCGATTTAACAGCTGTCAAGTGATTTATTCTCAGTTTGGTTTGGCAATTCATCCAACCGATCATCAAGCAAGGCGAAGATTCGTTGAATGGGCCCAAAACGAGATTGCCGTTGTTCCCGATTTTCATAAGCGAATTTTGTTTAGCGATGAAGCGCACTTCTGGTTGAATGGCTACGTCAACAAACAAAACTGTCGCATTTGGAGTGAAGCTAATCCACAAGTGTATGTCGAAACACCGTTACATCCAGAAAAACTGACTGTTTGGTGCGCTTTATGGGCTGATGGAATCCTTCTTCAAAAACGATGAAGGCCACAACGTTACAGTCAATGGTGATCGGTATAGAGCCATGATTACTAACTTTTTCATTCCTGAATTGAACAACCATGATGTCCAGGAGCTGTGGTTCCAGCAAGACGGCGGAACATGTCACACAGCTCGTGCCACAATCGATTTATTGAAAGACACGTTTGATGACCGCCTAATTTCACGTTTTGGACCTGTGAATTGGCCTCCAAGATCTTGTGATTTAACACCGCTAGACTCTTTTCTATGGGGCTATGTAAAGTCATTGGTCCATGCGGATAAGCCACAAACGCTTGACCATTTGGAAGACAACATTCGCCGTGTTATTGCCGATATACGGCCACAAATGTTGGAAAAAGTCATCGAAAATTGGACTACATCCGAGCCAGCCGTGGCAGTCCTATGCCAGAAATCATATTTAAAATGTAATGCCACAAGATTATCTTTCGAATAAAAAAAATTCATGTCAATCGAATAATACATCGTTGTTTCATTGCAATTTAAAGTTCTATACCCTCTATACATGTGTTCCCTGAAGAGATCTCATGTATAGAATCATAGTCCTGAACGGGTTAAGGCAATATTTCTCAAACTGTGGGGCGCGTCCCCCTAAGAGGGCGTGATAACCCTACCAGGGGGGCACGAGCATATCAAAAATTGAAATAAAATATTTAAAATATTTATCAAATTACTGAAAGAAAGCAAATCAAAAGACATTCTGTCATAATAAAAAATTAAAATGCACATTCAACTGATGTATCAGTACGGCAAAAATACTTGATCAATACTAAATCGAAAACAAGTATAGTAATTACAAGTGACTTGCATGGGCTTGTCATATACAAAATTATATACGAAATTTAATACTTATCTCTAGAGTTTATTTTATATTCAAGGTTGCATTGTGTAGCTTTAGTATCGAAGTACATTATTATACCATTCAATACATAGTTTTTGTAGGAGGGGGACGCGAGGAAAAATATGACTGGAAATTAGGTCGCAAATATTGAAAGATTGAGAAGCACTGTGATAAGGCACTTGGAGAATATTCTTTGAATAGAACTAATGTAGAGTCCAAGAAAAAGGCAAAACAAAATAACACCAAAAACAAATTCCGGTTACTCCGGTGATCCCCCTATTATTGCACTCTAAACAATTATCCGAATGGCATTACAAAAACAAAAAAACCGATTATAATTAGTTCCCAAGCATGCCGTGGTAAAAATACTTTCATCAAAACATTTTTCTCCTTCAAATACATGAACTACATAAATTCCTTGTCAATTATTCCTCTTATTGACAAGCGAGTCAAAAAAGAAAGAAAATAATATATAAGCGGGGGGGGAGAAAACCGTGATTGAACATCTTGCATCCGTAAAATCTCCTCGTTTAATATTACATTGTAGCCCAAGGGCTTTTACGGAGGGTGGATACCAGTAAATAATCACTGACATCTTTTCACGGCTTGAATCCAGAAACAGGCTGTTTCGGGTGGGTCGATTCATTTCGCTTTCTTTGTTCTTTTATTTATTCTCATTTGAGAAACCGGGGGAAGGAAAATATAAATGGTTTTCCGGGGAATTTTGGTAAAGGAATTTATTACGATCTCTCTCGCGAAGGGACCGGAGTGGAAAATTCATAAATATCTTTTCATTACCGTATAAAAGGTTGGCCCAACTCGCCCAGAAATTTCCGGATGTTGAGATAATAAGTATAGTGAATGGGTAGGCTATTGTTGGGAAAAAATTCGGAAGAAGATTTTGTTTCTTTTATGTGTGCATGTGTATTGGATAATCATATTTTGTAGAAAATATTCGCCAACAGATGTAACGAAAATAATTACAAGAATCTGAATGAGACAATAAAGGAAAGTTTGTGGTTGTGTAAAAAGATAATCTTAGATGTCGAGTAATTTATATCGCATATTCCTTCATTTAGGTGATTAAGTGCATTTTATATTAGCCATCTTGAATTAATTGAGATTAATAATATTATAAAGCTTTTCTAATTAGGAGTCAAAAATAGTCTATAATGCATATAGCATACATAAGCCAGTACTCCTATAAACTTTTATCGCTGTGGGCCAGTCAGCATTTGATAATTTTACCACGACTCGCTGAGTGTGGGATGTTGATTATTTATATTTTTGAAATTTTGAGTATATTAATTTAAAAATTTTAGTTTAATTGTATTTTAAATATGCCTTCAGAATAAAATATAGTTACACCAAAAAACATAAAGTGATTTAAAATGGAATAAAAAAGGTCTTCCATGGAAAGTCGCACGAGAGAAATACACCACAATAAATGAAATAAAAATAATTCAGTATTCCTTGTGCGGCCCGACACCATTTAATCCACTGCTGGGTGCCCGGTCCATGGATCGAGGGTTTGGAACGTGCTAGTGGCAGAGCCTCTTTTGTCTGAATTAATTTACACCTGGTCCGAGAGATCCCAGATTCGATTCCCGGTCGAGCTCCCAGGTGTAACTAACATGGACAACAGGGAAAATATTCACATTGGTGGAATTGTATATAAAAGGTATTTAACTAAGTTTGCATTGGGCAAAAAAGTAGAAAGGAAATGTCTTCATGCACTTCTGTCCATGTGACTACTTCTCGAGTGGAAAATGTAGGAATGCCATCCCCTCCACCTAGGGTTCAAGGTTCAGTTTCTGGGCTAGCACAGTGCGTCTCAAACTTTCTATACTGGTAACCCAACTTTCAGTCAAAATTTTCATCGCGCCCCCCTTCATACAATAATAATGTATTAAATTCAATCATATCATACTTTGACGAAAAACTACAATACAACTTTAATTATAAATCGTACAAATGATCAAGATAGGTATATAATTTTATGACAAGCCTATAGGGTCACTGGTAATTATTAAACTTGTTCTTCTTAGTATTGTTAAATTAATTATGAAATACATTGTGCAGTACTGATACATTTATAAGTTTATATATATATATATATATATATATATATATATATATATATATATATATATATATATATATATATATATATATATATATATATATATATATATATATATATATATATATATATATATATATATATATATATATATATATATACTGGCTTTCAAATAAACACATTTAATACCGTAAGATTCCCAATACGTAAGGACATGTGTAATGTAAACGACACTTACTAAAAGAGAAATCAGAAGGATAAAAAGAAGCTTGATTGAAGAAGTAGCATGGAGCGCAATGCGACTGAAGGCCGAAACATCTCTGTGATGGGTGTCCAGCAAGAAACATCCGGTCTTTAGTAGGGGATATGATCTCCCCTGACTGCTAGGCAGGTTTCACAGCGTCTGCCCATGCTGAGAATGAGGGTGTCAATGAGTTGTTGAGGCATTGCTGCCCATTCGTCTTGCAGCGCCAATCGAATCTCCCGAATCGTTACTGGGGGTAAGGTACGAGCTGCCAAGCGTCTGCATAGAAAATCCCATACATGCTCGATGGGATTGAGATCCGGAGATAGTGCCGGCCAATCCATACGTTCAATATCCTCACTCTCTAAGAGCTATTCGGCAGCTACTGTGCGATGACATGGTGCATTGTCGTCCATGAAAAGGAACTGCAGACCCATAGCGCCTCTAAAAACACGCACATATGGAAGAAGAATCTCGTTACAATAACGGGTCCCGTTGACTGAACCTGCGTCGAAGATGTGAAGGTCTGTACGACTACCAAGCACGATGCCTCTCCAAACGAGAATACCGTGACCTCCATATCTGTCCCTTTCAATGATGTTAGAGGGATGATTGCGGCTTCCCCGCTCTCTCCAGATGAGTATGCGATGAGAATCGCTACTCAAACTGAATCTGCTCTCATATGTAATGAGTACTCGTCCCCATTCATTGTCTCTCCTATTCTTGTGTTCCCGGCACCACAGAGAACGCCTTCTCCGATGGGCAGGCGTTAAAGGTACACACCGTACAGGGCGTCGTGCAAACAGACCACCACCGTGCAGTCTTCTGGCCACGGTAAAACGCGATATCGGTCGTCCAGTCGCCTGTGTCGTGTGTCTAGCAATTTCTCCGGCTGTCTGCCGCCTGTTTCTTCTGACCTGTAAGACAATGTACCGGTTATCTGCGGGTGTGGTTCCTCGTGGACGACCACTACTGAACCCCCGGATAGCTGTTCCTGTAGTTTGAAATTGTCTCCAAAGTCGTGAAGCGATGCTGTGAGCAATTCCGAACTCTGCAGCCACACTTGTCACACTGCGGCCTTCCTCCAACTTCCCAATGATTCGACCTCGGGTAAAAGCATCCAGATGTCGTCTAACAGATTGATTATTCGCCATTTCTCGCTGAGGCAGCAACTCGGTGTGATTTTAACTGTTATACGGCGTGCACAATCTCTTTGCCAGAAATACTGATCTTACACCGACAACATGCTTCATACTACTCAGACACTCCCCCATTACGTCTACCTGCATATCTGCGCATGTGCTACCGTACATCACTTTACTTAATCTCCTGGTGGGTCTTTCTGTCCACTCTGCCTCTTCGTTCATCTGATATGCTAATTTTTTGACTTCGTCCTTAATTTTTGCACACCAGTGTATATATATATATATCAGTGTAAATGCTTATTTTATTTTTTATTACTTCAATATGTACTTTATTTTGCTTCCTTTCCGTAAATCAATAATTTTTTTAAAAATTTTTTTCGACTTTTCGATATACTCGCGCCCCCCTTGTAGGGTTATCACCCCTCCTTAGGGAGGCGCGCCCCACAGTTTGAGAAACACTGGGCTAGTACATCAAGGTGGATTTTACTGAGGCTCTGTCACAGGCAGGTTGTGAATTCTCTTACTACATTTATGACTAAAATTCATTAGTTTAATTTCCTGGATTTACTAAGAATATAGGTCTTGTATTAATAATAGCATTTAATCTGAATTCTTGCTAAAAAACTATTTTTATGAGAAATAAGTAGAATAAAAATATATTCAGTTTTTAATTACAACTGTACTAACTTTATTTCGCATGGCCCTAAGACGCTGAATTTCAGATTGAAAGAAGAGTACAAATCGGATTTTTACCTGATAACATTTATAAAATATTCGAACCTCCTACTAAACAATCACAAAACGTAAACTCAATACCTTGGTTATCAATAGTACTCGATATGATCTAAGATCTTTGACTTTTAGATTTGCTCAAACTTTATTTTTGACGGGAAGGCAAAGTGAATGAATATCTCGACAATCAATATTACTTATCGATCATTTCATTTCAATTCACTCCAAAATTTGATGAATTTCATTCGCAAAGTAAAGTATTTTGAGCGCAACCGATAGTTACAGAAAATCCATATACATTATTTCGAGTAAGTCTAAGTTAAATCAAAAATAAAATGTTTAGGAGTAAAAAAAAATTTATCGAGAATAAATCCATGTAGCTCACAAAAAAACCCTCTCAGGCTCAATAATTTAATATATCGTCACCAATTGAAATAAAAACTTTTCACTTTTGAATGGGATGATCAAGACATAATTATAGCAGACATTCCTTTTGTATGTCGGAATGCTTCAAAATATTATTTTGAGAGGGATTTTTTTTTTCCCTTTTAAAAAGAATGATTCTTTGGCATATGGACAAATTCGTAGACAACGCCTTTCTTAATCTTCGAGAAATACTAAAGGTGAAAAATATTTATTTTTGTCCATATAGATATGCAATTCCATATTCGTTCTACCCTTGTTTCTTATGTCAGATGAGTTGTTTCATGATGGTTGGTTTTATCAATTCTGTTAGAAGAATATTACATACATTGAAGTTATTCATAATATTAAGTATTTCATTAAAGTTCAGAATATTCTATTGCTATTTGCGAGGGAGGAGGCAACACAACCGTTCTCTTTGAGTGTTTTCCAACGGACTCCCTTCCGCCCTCTTCGGAGTGGGGTGGTCATCCTTTTATTCTCGAATTACAATCCGAATTTTTGGCTCACGGGCATAGGTTGCCGAGGCGATGCCAGAAGACGAGACCCCTCAATATTTAGTGGTGCACGGGCACAAAGGAACGGTGTTATCCTATCCACAAGAAGAAAACAGATTTTAAAGTTTTGTGATGCGAAAATGTCACACTGTTGTCAGTAAAAGTAGGCTGTAAGTTGGCTTATAATCTTGTTAAAGAATACCGTATAATCCGGCGCATAATACCGCACTTTTAACACAAAAAATTAGATTGAAATTTTCGAATGCGCGTTATACGCCGGGTGTAAGAGTCATAGCTTTAAAAATAAAAGAAGAGTTGAATACGAAAAAAAAATTAAGAGTTCTACAAACATCTCAACATTGTTTATTGAAAAGATATGACATACTTAATGAATTTAAAAGGGTTGTAGTTCTAGAAATATACTGAAACGGCTGGGTTCCGTAGTTGGTTTGTCACTGACCTTCTACACCTAAGGTTGAGGGTTTGACCCCGGCCCAAGCCGGTGGATTTTCATGTTGCAGAAAATCGACAGCGGTCATGCCGTATGATTAAACGGCATGAAAAAATTCATTGAGTGTGTCTTGACTTAGGTTCTCTCGGCAAAATTTTAAAAAAAATTAAAATCTTAAGTATGGTTTCGCATCCCCAGAGCCCTCTGGGGACGAAACTGGGCGTGAAAATCTCTTGTGGTAATTAGTAACGCCTGTAATGTACCGCACTAAAAAGGGATAGTAGCTCCTGGGGATTGTACTAGGTCTGCAAAGGTTAAATACCAATGCACAGCCCTATTAGAGAAGAAATGTACTATTTTTAAGAAGGCCTGGATCAATACCTCGAATACATGGCTTCAAAATATAAGAGCATTGCATACGAACATCTCAGGTTTCTTCGTAAAAAAAGGATGTGCGCATTATACGGCGAATATACCTAAAAATTAAAAAATGCAGCTTGAAAGTATAAGTGCGTGCTATACGCCGGATTTTACGGTAATTGTTTCATGTCTTTTCAATGCTCTCCTTGTATGGAATATTCACTGTAAATTTTTTTGGTAGTATTTTTTGAAGTATGTTATGTACCTCAAAGCTTTAACACTAATACTGTCAATAGCGGCATCGAAATTCACTAGAGAAATATATAAATAGGTTCAAGGTTCTTTTAAAATGCATAATAAATGTTTAAAACAAATTTTGAAAATTAAAGTAAAACATATAAAGTAAAATACTGAAACTATCAGTTTCAGTAATCAAGGGGCTCTCTTTTTGTAAATTGTTAGATATTTTATTCGAACTTACCTAAATAAAAGTCTGAATCGGAGCCAGCACGTCATCGACAAAATAAATTTTTTGTTACTGAAAATAAACTATTTTTAAATTAAAATAAATAACTGTAAAAAATGTAAAATAATATATATATATATATATATATATATATATATATATATATTGCTTCAATTTATATTTCACAAGGCAGCCAACTCCAAATCAGTTTCGGTTGTAAGGCAGTACACAATTTTTGCCACTGTCATATGTAAAAAAGAAATTGAAATAAAAATCGCCATCGTCAGTAGTAAACTCCAAGAAGAGAGCCAATATAACATAAAAATATTGTCTCCCATTTTCTTCAGTAATTTTCAACAAATTCATCCATCATATCTTCATGGCTTAGTTAGCTTAATGCCTCAGGTAGTTTTTGATTTGGCGGGTAAAAGTTAAAAATAATGTTTATCATTTTTCCTCCTATTTTCAGTTTTTGAAAAAAATATGTTTACAGAAGTAATAACAGATAAATTTCGTCAAACATTGTTTTATGAAGATGGTGTATTGTTATTTTTAGCTTATTATTGCATTTCATTTACTTCTGTAACTTGTATATTCAAATTTATTTCATATTCTTATTTACTTTTTGAGTAAAATATTATCTATACTAAACTGGATATATCCATATTATACGGCTTCTTTTCTTTTTCAATTCCTACTATTAACTCACACTCTCTCTCTTTATATATTTATTTATCTTGTGAAATTTACAATCGTTGATAAAGTACATTTTAAAACGCTCAATTGAGCTCAAATTTCATATTCATTTTTATTTTGGATGACGATAGAATAATTTAATTATAATTACTAACAATTAATTGATTAAAACTAATTATTTGAAGAATTACAAATACAACCACACCGACATCATTTATGGCAACATTGCGACCCTTTTGGCGACTTGTGTCAAAACTTGAAAAGGCTTTTTTCTCGCGTGTTAAAGCATTCAGTTGAACTGAAATTTTATATACACGATTGTTTTGGATGAGAATACAATACTTTAATGATAATTAATAAAAAACTTATGACATCTTAATGTTGTGATTTCGTCATATGTATATGCAAACTTATATTGTAACTATTTAGTAAAAAGTAGCTAAAATAAAATTTTTCTTTGTTGATCTAAGTAGGAATTGACATAATTTTTTTTTATATTGCTTGTTTATTTTAATTTTCTTACATATTCTGATATTGAAATGTTTCTAATCAACAATAAATTTTAAAATCATATGGCTTCTCTAAAATCACATGACATATTTATATACTTTCAGCTATAAACTATTATCAAAGTTTTGAAGAATCTCATTACACTCAATCTTTTACTTTAAATCATGTTAGTACTCCAAAAACATGACAATAGAATATATACATGTCGATAGAACAATACCTAAATATATAAACAACTGCACGATAAATTGCTAAAATTTGGTAGCATTTTGAAAGTCCAAACGAATGTACTAAAATCAATTAATTATGGCATTCCTATATTCTAGAACATGTCACTGACTCATTTGTATTTCATACATAGAGACGTGTCATTAAAAACTTAATTTACTCATTTTACATTATCCTAGTCATCTCATAGTCCCATCACTTCAATAGAATAACTCTAATCTCTACGGATTCTCTTCCAGTGCGTTACTACCGCATCAAATTATACGAAACATGCGAAACCGGAACTATTTTCAATCAACATTTTCCCCATCACCTCAAATAAGAAATGTTTCGGACAACGAGGACTACTCATTATCTTTTGACTCACCCTCTACTTCATCCCGTAAAATGTTCGATTGTGCCCTAAAAGAGTAATTATTTCGAATATTATGCGTCCCGAAGCGGTGTACTGTCTGTGAATGGGTACTGATTTCGAATGAGAGAGAGAGAAGATGTGGAATAAATTTCTATCCTCCCACACGTCACAGTGAGGGGTGGACCAACGATTGGGATTTACGCGTGAAGGTTTAATGTCGAAATGAATAGGTCCATTAGAACGGGTCGTTTTATTTGATGAATGTTACAGCACTCAGAGGGACAGTTAATTACGCAAACAGTTGTGACTGAGCTGGGAGAATTTAAAGTGGGTTGGGGAGTTCCAAGTTTAATTGTTTTGAAATTAAGTTGACAACCGATAGAATTCACCTACTAGAATTAGTTTTATGATATTTAAAGATAGTTTTAATTTTTGGTGGTAGAATTTAAAATACTGTAAAATCCGGTGTATAACGCACACTTTTAATTAAAATAATAAGATCGAAATTCAAGGGTGCACGTTATACGCCGGGTATGAAAATAAGAGCTCTAAAAATAAGAAAAAAAAGAGATGATCATAAAAATATTTTGTCTTCTACATATGCCGAAACATGTTTATTTGAAAGAAATAACATTTCTTATGAGAGAGAACTTATATATAAAGGGTTGTTATTCTAGAAGTATACTAGGTTTTCCATAGCCTTTGGGAATAAATGGTTTCTAAACATAACAACGTTGCATACATACATTTCAGGATTATTTGTAAAAAGTAAGTGCGCGTTATATGGCGAATATATCTAAAAAGCAAAAAATGCTGTATTAAAGTCCTGGTGCACGCTATACCCCGGATTTTAGGGTAATAAATAATGATTATCATGAGAATATTCTAGAAAAGTCCACTTATTAAAAATTTTAGCCATCATTAAACTGCAATGAATAAGATTATAATTATGACTTAGACCACAAAGAATCTTACACTGGGGTTCGTGGACCCCCGGTAGTTCCCAGCACTTTTCTATGGTGTCCGTGAATGTTTCTTATTTAATGTTAAGATATCCCTCTTTTGCAGACTCTGAAAGGACTCGTGGAAAAATTGAAAGATGTGTGTGTGTCATCCTAAACAAGATCACTAAATTACAGACAGTGAAAAATCTCTACTAAAACATGTATTTCGATCAAGAATAATAATTCAGGGAGGAGAGTTAAAAATCTTCGGGGTCCACGATGTTAGGCTAATAAGTAAAAGGATATCGCGGTGATCGAAAGCTTAAGAACCACTCACTTAGACGATTACATCACGTCATTCAGCGTTCTTCCAGATCTATTGGAAATAATTAAAAAATTTCTCTGCTCGAATTAATACGATTATTCAAAGTTAACACTTATGCAACATTAATGTTATCTATGGATTTCACTGGGGTCCATCTGATATCCCATGTATATATTTTTGATTCTGTGAACCTGTATACAGAGCTGTATGTTCTTAAAATCTCATTTTCCTTTTTTTTCTTGTTATTGATTCAAGTTTTCAAAAGGTTACACAGAGACAATCCGAAACGTTTCGCGTTGAATCTCTAACCGCAATCCATGAAATTTTATCAACTTTTTACCAATAAAATACGAAAGTTCATGATAAAAAAGATATTTAGATAATAAAGAATTAATTTACACTCATTTGTTAATGAATTAAATTTTAATTATAGGTAAAAGAACTCTATAGAAGAGCTTCCAGATGAGTTATATCGCTATTGAGGGTTGGAATAAGAAACTATTCTTATAATATGCATCTCAGATAATACATAAGAAATGTAAGAACAATATTATTGTTACTATCCCTTGGCCGTCTTCGCTCGCCAACTGGGAATTACAGTGCTCTTTTAGCTTTCAGGAAATGTGTTCTTTACGAAGGATTTCCTTGGATTAATTGAAGGAAACTCTCTTAAACTAAAGTATTACACAGTTACAATCGCAGAATCCCATTAAATATCAATTTTTATGGAGTTCTAGAATCTACACTCAGAGCTCATTTTATTTTTTTTAAAACTATGCTTTGTTTAAAAAGTGTATAAGGTATAGAGCTTATCAAGGATGCAGTGTGTGAAGAATCTACCAAAATTATAATTACATATACTCGGAATGTGTGCTTGTGTGCGTGTGTTTGCATGTGCATGTGTAAGGCTCGTTGCGAGCTAAAAATGCGGCACATATCTAATAATAGCAAGCTGTCCAGTGTTAACTCTGAACAAGAAATAATTCGCATCATTTCCAAAGCTAAATACTGTCCAGAATGTGTTCCAATTACTAAAAAACATACCTTTGACGCATATGTTTCCGGACGTAGTTAAACAAGCATATAAATCAGAACCTAGAAAGATTATCTAGAAAAAAAAACATATCATTTCATCCATCAGAAATCAAAATTTTAAACTACAAAGCAAGTGACTACACTGAAAAGGAATCTGGTGAGATCTTTTTATCAAATTCGGTGTTAATGAAGAATTATTTTGAAGATTGATTAAACCGATCCATGTTGTATTTGATAATAAGAAACCGAGAAATACCACATTGTAAACAAGAGATAATGCACATAGAATTGGTGGTAGGTTCAATGGTTCAACATCGTTTTCAAAAAAAGTTGGTATTAAAAATTTGAAATTCATTTTAAATTTAGTTTAATTATATCAAAGTAAATGACAAAACGTAGAAAATAAAAAGCACATATCGCATAAATATGTTCATTCAAGCAATTGTTGAACACAAGCAAAATGACTTCCAGAATCGCAAACACAATACATATACATAATCTTCTACAGTCACCAAATCACTTTGATGACTCAATTTTATAGTATGTTCTCTGGATCCATCGATATATTCTCTTTTCACCGTACTAGAATCTTTGCTTGAAAGAATTTATTTCTTGATATAAATTATTTTTTTCTAAAAATAAACATCTTTACTTCTCAAATAAATTGAGAATATTCACCTCACAAACTCATTTTAACAAAATTACACACAAACCTCATCGAGAGAGAGTCTCCTTTCACTCCATAATTAATTTCCTAAAACAACGAAACGAAACAGGAACAAACAATTCCTCTGTGGAGTCCTAACCTCATGCGAAGCCCCAACTAAGAGGAAATCCAGACTTCCAGAACAGGCATTCCAAACAATTATCCTGGGGACATTCCGGGACAATTAGAGGGGAATCGATTAGCATTAATCCTTAAGTGTTCTCCCCTTAACGATAAATCAAAAACCGAGAAAGTGGAAACCATCACCCCTTTTATTGATTTCCCGCGATTTATATTAAATAGACACCGAAATTCTGTGCTGAGGTGGTAATCAATTAAATTAAAGATGTGTAATTTATCCAAATGGTACAAACAAAAATCAATCAAGAATTGAATGTAGGAAGATGTTAAAGTAGATTGCAATTTCCACTGATAGTTTGAGTGTTTAATAACATCACTTTTTTCAGCGAAATACAACGGCTATTGGCAACGGGCCTTGTTATTTTAAATCACGATCATATGTCGAGTGAGGGTTTGTTAAGGTCGAACTATAAAACAACACAAGCGCTATAGATGACGGACCTTGTAATTTTATGTTTCATTCAAGTGATTAGGACTACAACTTAACTGACACCCTTTATCCAAACTACAACATGCCAAAAAAATTAAACACAGTGGATTAAAATCCCATGAGGGCCAATACCTCTGTTTTCATGACCTTGGGCACAGAGGTACATGAGGAGATACTTCAGTCAGGTGATCAGTTTGACGCAAATCCCCTAGTGTTTAGTTCCCAAGCAAGCTTGGTACTCATTTATCGACCCATTGAAGGAATAAAAGGCTGAGTCGACCTCAGCCTAAGTTTTAACCCTGGACCAGTGACTCGGAAGAGCGAGGCTCTACCACTCTGCGACAGGGCTTATACAATACGCCAACAAGAGTACTTAAAGCTCTTACAACCCTTTTATATGGGGGTGGTTTCAGTGGCACAAGGCCTCAAACTCATAACGCACTGGTCGCGAGTTCGTGACCGCGATCACAAGGTCACACGAAAGGTGAGAAAAACATTAGAGTTGAACCATTCTTCTAATTTCCAACACCACAAGACTTATATCATCTTGACGGATTTAATGTGCACCTCTCCCCCTGTACCTAATGAATCTTTCTTAAGCGGCATCAAGATTCGAATCCCTGATTAAATAGCAACAATACATGTCCAAACTTGCCAGACTGATTCTTTAGTGTCGCGCTAAAAAACTAGATGGTTTTCGGAGATTTGACCACCAGTCAAGTGACGAGGAACTCTAATGTTGCAACCCTACTCCCGGATTACCGCATACCATACCTTGACTTTGAGTCTCGACGGTTTAATGTGCATTTTGAGAAAATGAAAGAAGAACGAAAGTCACGCAGAAAGTGTCCCTGTCCAGACAAAAAGATCATCTAGCTACCACACCACATCAACGGGTGGAAGAAGAAAGGTAAGGGATGGGGAAAGGAATAAGAAGGAAAAATGGGGAAGTGAAGGAAGAAAGAAAGTCACGTAGAAAATATCCGTGTCCATAAAATAGAGTTATCAGATCGAGATGGACAAATGCGGAAGAACGTATACAGGTCTGGAACCCTCAGATAAGAGGAAGGCTATTACATGCTTCAAAGCAATCGTGGTCAACTTTTATTAATCATTGTCAACAGCAGTAGGTATTAACATCTCACTATAAAACACGAAGGCTATTGCGAAGGACCTCGTAATTTCTAATCTCAAATGATGAGGAGTACACTTGAGTTAGCACTTTCCTCTTTTAACTACCACACCAGATCAACAGGTTGACTTTGAATTTCGACAGATTTAACGTGCATCGACACCTTCAACACGGCGAGTATTCATTGGCACCAGGACAGGAACGCACGACACTCCTACCACAAATTCGGGACCATAACTACTAAACTAGCTTCATGCACTGAAGAAGGCATTTCTGATACATTTATTAATATCTACCTTTGTATTCCATCTACATCGAGTACTTTGGAGATGAAATAAAAAACAAAAGTATGACTTAATTAAATTAGATTCCTTTTCCTTGCGGGATCATAAATGTAAACGTTTACATTTTTTAAAAAACTGAAACGTGTTGCAATGACATATATTAAAAGCAGTACTTATGAATTTTTGTTTTATGAATTTTCTAGGAATTTGAGTCGAATGTTTGATTAAGGATCTTTGTAAAATGTGCGTTAATTTTCTTTCTTCAGGAAAACTACCAGACACTTGCTCTTCCTTTTTCAAGTTATCATCTGTAAAAAGAATCCTCACTATCTGAATGAAACCAGTCATTCCTTCTTTTAAGGTAATTTTTCAACAAAAAATGAAAAAAAATACTACATTGTGTGTGTGTGCGTGATTAATTCTCGCAAAGAGAGGGTAAAAAAAAGGAAAAAAAATCACAAACATATTTTTAAAAACCGTAATTTTTAGGAATTTTCTCAATCTTTGTCCAGATTATGGATAATATTGTTGTACAGACGAAAAAAAAATTCTTGAGATTATTCCTATGAATATCGAATTTATTAAATATTTAATTAAAATTTTGAGCATTTTTTTGAGAAATCGTTAAAAAAATTTTTGACATTACATATTTGTTGTTGTTGCTGCTGCGTTGTGGCTAATGCCACCTGTCTGACGTAGTCAGACCGAGGCCCACGAAATTCATCGAGGCAAGGGGCTAGAAGTCCACCTGTCGGTGGCCTAGGCCTTGAGCACCATACAGGTGACAGTAAGAATTGGCAGTAAGAATCTCTCGTGACATTGCTCTATTGACTGTATTAATAAACTTTGTTTAAAAAATAAATGCTTTTAACATGTAATTAACTTGAAATATGTTTTTAAAATCTCAATTTCAACGATGTTATAAATTTTTCTAATTTAAATTCCCCCCAAAAGATAAAACTATTTTGCAAGCAGATTGGTAGATTTTTTAGCATTTTCCAAAGATGTCAAGGTAATTTGAAAGAAAATATTGTAAAACTCTCTCTTCAAAAAAATTTTGGAATTTTTTAATTAAAAAAATTGCTTTCTTAATTAATACATAAAATATTTTTAAAGAAGAGTCTTGGAGAGCCTTAAAAATACAAAGAAAAAAATTGGAAAAATTGCCAAATGCCAGTAATAGTTAATCATGGGAAAGCTACCTCAGAATACATAAGTTTGAGCGCTTTTAGTGCATGTGCAGAAAAACAACTTACGGAGAGTACTTAAGCAAACAAGATTTTTCTGTCAGATAAAAATATTTTCTTCTTCAATTCTTTTTCTTTTGTAATGATTGTAAATAATAAATTTTCCAATAATTTTCCAAATCGAATTTATTAGTTTGAACTTTAAGAAAGTATTCATTGTTTCATGTATAAAATAATTAATACGATTTTGATTTTTAATAATACATTGCAACTGATTATTTTCTTTTAGAGAAATGATTTACTGAAAAACCTTAAAATATAGGAAAATGTTGCCTTGTTTTTATTAAATAGTACTATTCTTTTTTAAGTCTTTTTTTTATACAAGAGATGTAAACAAACTTTTAAGTTTCCCTCCCTCCAATAGTTATGTTTTCACAGTTACATATATTTAATCGAAAATCAAACATCTAGATAACAGCAGTCGTTTCATAGCTAATGGTAGACAGTTTTTGATTCATTATTTAACGAAAATTGATATAAATTAATAATTTTCTTTTTAAGAATTAAAGTTATTGCGTTTTGTCATTTATTATTAAATTATTTATTTAATAATATATTTGAACATCGTCTGTTTTCTTGCGAACAAAACTGGATTATCTTTAGAAATTTTTAATCGAAAATAGAAATTTGAAGAAAAAAAGATCTTATCTCTCGTGAAAAAAAGGGGGTTTTACACTTGAAAAAACCCATATAACGCTTTGCTGAACTGAAAGGGAAAAAATCTGTCTGTGACAAAGAGAAGAAGTGGAAGAAATTTCTGAAAAGGGGATTTGAATGACATAATATGGAAATCACTCACATCGCTCAATAACACACACACACAGAAAAATTGGTGTCCAGAGAGAAAGGGAAATTATCCATGGGAATAAAATCGTACCCATGGAAAAAGCCCTTGCAACGCCGAGCTAAGTGGCGAGAAGCAGACACGCCCGAAGGAACAAAGAAGTGGAAGAAACTTCGAAAAAGAGTATTTTAGTGATATTAATATAGAAATCGCACAAGTGCTGACACTGAAAGGGAAGGGGAATCTTCCAAGGTATAAAGCTGTACACTTGAAGAAGCCCGTGCAATGCCGGGCTATCCAGCTAGTATATATATATATAGGGAAAAAAGTGAATTAATAGAAATTGTGTGTGAATAAATATCGGTTTTGTTGGGATAATAACTTTATTTCAACAGATGAATATATTTTTAAAAATAAT
Organism: Trichonephila clavipes; assembly: GCA_019973935.1. Taxonomy (NCBI): domain Eukaryota; kingdom Metazoa; phylum Arthropoda; class Arachnida; order Araneae; family Nephilidae; genus Trichonephila; species Trichonephila clavipes. The sequence continues at coordinate 1,049,488 of BMAU01017051.1, read as the reverse complement.
CTTCTATTTTTGACTTTTCTATATCCTCGTGGCCCTCACTTTGGTTATCCCGCCCCTATTTTGGGCACCACCCCAGTTTGAGAATCCTTGACCAACAGACTTAAAATTTGGTAGGCACGTTCCTTTCATGGAGTAGAGATCCACCGTAACTGGGTTTTACGAAAATTGACCACCAAAGGGTGTTGCGAGGGCTTAAGAGGGGGGAGGGGGAGGTAATCCCGCTTTTGAACTAGGTATCCACTAGGTAACAACTTTGGTATCTACATTACACTCATGGATTACCTCTAAGAACGGGTTTTACGAAAATCGACTCCAAGGAGCGTTGTGAGGGCTTAATGGGCGTTATATATAAATATTTCCGTTATTAGACCTATATACTTGAAATTTCGTAGCTATGTTCCTTTCATGAAATAGAGTTATTCTAAGAACGGGTTTGGCAAAAATCGATCCTCAAGGAGAATTGCGAAGGTTTAGGAGCGTTATAGGAAAACATTCCATTTTGTGAACTATTGAAACTACCAACTTGAAATTTGGTAAAACTTTGTTGAATAGAGCTCCGGAATGAATGGATTTTACAGAAATTAACTCTCGAAGGGGGTGGGAAGTTACTGCGGCGTATTGATAAGAATAATTCTGGTTTTTGAACTACCAGAACTACAATAATGAAATTGAAACTACTGTACGCATATTTAGGCTTATTGTTGAATTTTTTCCCCATTTTTCAGCTATTAAATTTAAACTTTAAATTTGACAAGCATGCTTATTTTGTTGAATAAAGTTCCTTTAGAAAATAGTTTCGCGAAAATACACTTTGGGGCTTAGTTATAAGAGCGTAAAAGATCATTCTACTTTATTTTTTGAAATTAAAGTCCTATCCTTTATAAATCAAAAAGTGAAAGTTCTAAGAATGTTTTCCAAAACAATTGAATATTTAATGTTAGGACCTGGATATCACTAATTATAACTATATTGGGGCATATTTTTTTTCTTGGAGATATGTGAACGGATCGCAAGCGTCGTATCGAAGTTCTGTAGTCATATTGTGTATGCAGAAAAACAGATGGCTCTGTGATAGTTGGTAGTAGCGCAGCGAGGGCTGTGAAATGAGTCAGTTGGTGAGTGTCGTGCAAGATGGAAGTAATCCGTCTTGAGAAGCGTGCTTACATCAAAATAACCGTTCTCCGAGAGAGAAATGTGAAGGAATGTCACAGTGAATTAGTAGAAGCCCCTGGGAATAATGCCCTACCCTACCGTACAGTAGCCCGATGGGTAGGAAGGTTGCAACAAGGACGTGTGTCAACCAGTGATGAGCAACGTTCAAAACGACTGGTCAGTGTGCGGACTGACTTAGCATGTGGTGTCATCGAGTAGCATGGGATTTCATCGAGGGTCTTTACGCCCAGGTTTGTCATGATAAACTTAATGTGTAGTGTGTTGTCATTCTTTTACACCGTGAAGACCATATTGATCTGTATACTACCGTAATAAATTAGTGTGTTACGATATTTCAGTGCTATTCATTGTCCACACATGTAGTTAACACCTTGTCATTTCGTCTACATATGTCACATTTTCCAACCGGACTGGTATCTACAAAAAAAAAATTGGCATGACTTTTGCCCCAACCCTCGTATAGATGAAAGAAATTTATATAATATATCAAAAACATGAAATTATAGTTAATGAACATAACAAGACATAACGTAATAAAAATATAAAAGAAAAACATGAAGATCGAATTTATAGAAAAATACAAAAAAGGAACCACAAAAAAGAACCTAGCAGGTCAGGAAGCAATTTCAGACATAGGACAGAATAAGTGGGGTTAAACGAGTTTGAAGGCGCCAACCTAGCCCCTTTGCAACTTGGTATCAAAATCCAAATAAAATAAATAAGAATTCATAATATATAAAAACTCACATAAAGTATGAGAAAGCCACCGAGATTACTATTTTGCAACAAATTCTTCTAAAACCTTAAAGCAGAAAAAAAATTCATTAAAAAATTACTGAAGAATTACATAAGAAAGGATTTTTCAAAAAAGAATTTTACAGACTTTTACTCATAGAGTTTCGCTTCTACCAAGAAAGCCAAGAGTCTTGAAATTAATGTAAAGCTGAGTTAAAAAACCAGATTATACATAAACGCATTTTTTCAACCAGCAAGCAAAGATAGATGCCAAGACAGATGACATTCAAATTTGGTAGGCTATGAATTTGTTGGTTGTCAAAATTGTAGAAACTTATTAGGCTCTAATATGGTTGGTTTAAATTTTTGCATGTTTAAGATGTTCAAGATGTGTGTGGAAAAATTATAAACCGTGAGAAGTGTGTTCTAATATAATCTTCATAGTAAGACCACTAACTAACATGCTGACTTTGAAATCCTATTGTTGTGTGGTGTTGTGTTGTACCTATAGACGGTAGAAGGCGTTTAACATCGTTCTCCGTGGAGTATAAAAGAGGTAACCAAAGCTTGTTTTGAGTGTGCTGAATCGTTTACAAAAGAAAAGCTTAGGTAGACATGCCATTACACCGTTTTCGAAGACAATATGAGCAGCTGTCGCAGTATGAGAGGGGAGAATCATCGGCATGATGGAAGCTGGCTGGTCAGCTAGGCGAGTAGCTTGTCAATTAGGCCGCTCTGATTGTGTTGTGAGGAGGTGTTGGGACCAGTGGATCCGAGATATCTCATTCACATGAAGACCAGGCTCAGGACGCCCTCGACAGACCAGTCATCGAGAAGACCCCAAATCGAAAGAAATGCACGCGTACAGCCAACTGCTTCAAAGGCCGCCATCCAGGAACAGGTAGCACCTTCACTAGGGCCCCTTGTGTCTTCTCGAAACATATGAAGTCGCCTTGCTGAAGGATATTAGGGATCGTGGTACCAATTACGTATGCTGCCCTTGACGTCCACCCACCGAAACCTCCGTTTGGAGTGGTGCCGCGCACGAGGAAACTGGACAGCAGCGAAATGGAACCGTCGTCTTTAGCGACGAATCCAGATTCAAACTCAGCAGTGATGACAATCGTGTTCGTGTGTGGAGACCCCGGGGTGAACGCATCAATCCTGCATTTGTTTTACAGCAACACACCGCTCCCAAAGCAGGTGTGATGGTATGGGGTTCTATTGCCTACAATACAAGGTTACTTACTCCTAGTATTGATCCATGGCACCATGACAAATCAGCGGTATGTCCATGACATCCTGCAATCACATGTATTGCCACTCATGAAACGGTTCCCAAGAGCCATTTTTCAACAAGTAAATGCTCGGCCTTACACGACAAGGGTGTCACAAGACTGTCTGTACACTGTTACTACCTTCCTTGACCTGCCCGATCCCCAGATTTGTCCTAAATTGAGCCTACCTGGGATCATTCTGGACGGCAAGTTGGGCTACCCACGAGTTTGAATGAACTAGTGGCAAGGTTACAGCAAATATGGAACAAAATGTCTCAAGATATACAGAACTTGTATACTTCAATGTCTGATCGTATCACATTGTGCATTCGCGTTAAATTGGGTTCAACATGGTATTAAATCCTCCGTTCTTTTGCCTTTTTCTCTGAAATAAATGATCCTTTTTTTCTCTTTTTTATAATCATTTACTTATATCAAAGTAGTTATTAAGTATGTAAAATTTTGTTTCATTTTGTCGCTACCTTCTTGGTGCGCTAATTTGTTTTGTCCATGAGTGTATATAGTGCAAAAAACATATTATTAGTTTTTTATTATTAAACCTATAACTTAGACAATTATATTATAACTATATATATATATATATATATATATCAATGTATTCCAAAAATTAAAAAAAATATTTACTTTTTGTTGCTGTGTCTGTGTATGATGATCTTTAAAGCAAGGCTTAATGCACTGTTGGGATACACTGGACAAAAATACCGTCTCCATAAATGTTTTTTTTTGCTTGGTACACATTCGACATTGTTTTGTAGGCATTCGTTTTCTTTCTGTAGGAGGAAGATGTTCTTAGTAATGAAAATCAGTTGTTTTTGTTTTTTAGTTGCTTCTTACCTCTGCATTGCTGCCGTAATAAATGCATTATAACTTATTCACTTAATCGACGCATCCTCATCATTTTATCCCCTCAATTTCTTTTGTTATAGAACATGTAGGCATTGTTCAGAAATATTTCGAAAATGCATAGATTTTCTTGTAAAAACGGATGGTTTTCCGGTTGTTCGTTACCTATTATTCAGACCAATCTTTTTTTTTTATTCTTTTCAACTCTTTTTGATTACCATCGTCTTAAAAGTTTTTACGAAAGGTAATCATTACACAAAAAAAATCTTTGTATATGAAGGTTTTTACTGAAATAAAACACACACTACTGGAGAGAGAAAACCACTAAGAGCAGAAATCTTATTCAGTGACACCAGCTAAGATTTATCTCTTAGTGTTTTTTTAAAGCTCTGCATGCCATTACAATATTACATCAGTAATTTAATGTTATTATATTTTATAAAATTTCATGTTTTCTTTAAAATAAAGCCATGTCATTTTGGTCAAGACGCTCTAAATTTGCCAGGCTATAAATTGTTTAAACGAATTCAATAACATGTACACGACTGTTGGAATTGAATAAAAGCATAAAAATGAAATGTATAAAAACAAAGAGAATTAAAAATGGAGGAATAAAGTAAAATAAATAAAAATAATTACAAGAGATAAAAAGAAAACACATGTAAGGCAGCTAGAACCAGAAAAAAAAGAATAGTTTCGAAATAAATTATAGAAATAGACTAAAAATGTTATAAAAAATAGAAACTCAAATAAAAAACTAATAAAAATAATAATTTATTTCTTTCATTAAATTTATCATTGTAAGAATTCGTTTGGTTCTTTTAATACTTAAATGAAAATAAATACTTTAACAAAAATAATCAGACTACATGTATTACTAACAACGAATAAAATATAAAAGAGAAGAAAATAAGTATATTTACTAAAAGTAATCACCATCATAAGCATAATTTTAAAAAAATGTATATGTAACGAATTTTTTTAAATTTAATTTATCTTAGAAAATAAAAATTTACATATTTCATTAAAAACGTCAGAATATAACGCTGAATTTTTTATAAAACTAAATGCACTACGAATTCTTGATACAATTTTGAAACGACTCGGGTGTTTCAATAAAGTGAGCACGCAGTTGGGGTGTATTGTTTTCAAAAATACTGAGAAATTATAAAACTTTTGAAAGTACACTGGTTTTTAAAAGTTAAGAACAACAATTATTTCTTGAAATAGGGTGTGAAATGAAAGGTTCATGGAAATGAAATTGAGCATATTCGGGTAGAAAACTACAAATCAAGGGAATAGATGAAGAACGCTGTGTGAAGAAAAATTTATTACTTGATTTTGCAAATGACAAAAAGTAGAAAAAGCAAGAAGCTAAATTATTGCTGCAATTCATGAACAATTGTATTTGATTAGTATAGACGTGATCGTTTCTTACATCACAGAAATATTTTATGCAAACAGTAAGATAGTATCAATAGCGGTTATTCCTGTACAAAGTAGTATTGAGCTCTCAGCAGTGTCCTTGATGGAGGCTGGCAAGCTAAAACGTACCAAACATGAGAAATCTCCTGAACTCCATCATGTGATTAAAAATTCTCGTTCAAATTTCTCTTATCTGTCTCTCTGCTTATTAATAGTTTGGTGAGTTTTAGTCTGCTTACTTTAGAAAACTTCCTTGGTAGCTCTTAATTTGGAATCTGTTTAATCCTCAAAATTTCCGTCCTATCTCACTGCTAAGTAACCTGAGAAAAGTATATGAATTTTGCTTCATCGTCTGAATCAACATTGCATTGATCATCATTCACCCAAAAATATAGTTTTGTACCTTATTCTTCAGCAATCGAGAAGAAGACCCCTTTTATGTTTCCCTCGACTAATCAACAGTGGCGTATTGTGGGTAGTTCCTTGGCCCGATTCACTTAAAGCTCTGAGAAATTGATTCCCTCGAATTCCAATGTAGCATTTAGCTATGCATGCGGACGTCATTGCCATTATCAAACAGATAAAGAGATTTTCCCTTGTGATTTATAGACGTTAATATTCCTAAATTGTTTTACAAGAAGATCACGAATGAAAGAATGATGAAGTCTTAAAACCAAGAATATCTCATTTCTAATAAGGGGAGCATAACAAAGAAATTTTTTCCCACCATTAATAAGAGACTATCAAGTCATCATTTTTACACTAACTACAAATTAACCCAATTTCTCACTGGTCACGGTAATTTCAAAAGGTACCTGAACAAATTTAATTTAGCTCCTTCATCTTTCTGTGACTGTAATATTGGTGGAGAGGAAAATGTAGAACACGTGATCCTTCTGTGTTCCAAGTATGTCAGAGAGAGAAAGATCATAAGACTGGCGTTCAAGAGACTCAACATTAATTGGCCTCCGAATTTTCACCAATTTCTTTCCACCAGAAGTGCTTTCAATAATTTCTGTAAATTTGTTGCAACTGTTTGTAATCCTTCTTAACTTCTTTTTTTTAATTGTTTATTTCCCTTGAATGTGTGTTTAATACTTACTTCTGTAAGCCCCGTTTGATACTTTGTGGTGCACGGGGATTTTAAAATTGTTTTCAATAAAAAAAAAGAACACTGTCTCTGGTTGAGTTCTGACTCGCTGACTAGAGGATCCAAGTCAACGTATTCAAAACTTCTTGTCTCCTGTTCACGATAAGGTGGCAGCTTCCTGAAGGCTTAACTTATATCGTAATTTTTCTCTATCCCGTCCCCTAAGTACAAGAATAGAGATACATGAGTTTTTTTAGTATCACAATCTTTACGCCTTCTTCGCTTAGATACTCTGAAATTTGAAATTTCATCTTTTGAAGCTACTAAAGTCCTGTTTAATGTTACTGACATATTAAATTTTATCCGAATATTTTCTTATGTTTATGTGCATGTTGCTTTCCAAGTTCGTTTTTAAAAAATACGCCATTTCAAAAGTTGAATTTCATTTTACGATGGATCGACATCCATGAAAACAAAAGTATTAATTGCAGCTAGATCAACCATATTAAATAAACACACTGTAGCGTCCTTTCTAACTCAGCTGATTGTCCTCTCAGACATCCTAAGGCAAAAAGAATTGCCACATGGCCTTTTCTTCAAAGTGAAATATAGATTAGACAGCTGTCTCAACGGTTGTCCATTATTTTGGTTCCTCTAACACCTAGTCAAATTACGCATGTGTGGCAGAAATGGTCCGCTAATGAGAGGAAGAAATGCCAATCATTGTTTTCTCGGTATCTGGTCAATTTATGAACTTGCTATATGGTTTTTGACATGTGGTGACAAGAGTGTCGCAACACAGACGGTTCTTTGTCACGAAAGAATCAATGGTGGTTAGGACAAATTCTCAGTACATGTCTTGCGCAAGACCATGATTCTTCCAATCGGAAAATATAGAGCAGGTGAAACAGAATCAAGAGGAGATCAAGAGATCAACTAGATCGAAGATACCATTGAAAGCTGCAATGCAGCTGGAACGGCGATATTAGGGAAAGCAGCGAGAGAGTGGGATCAGTGATATTAAGGTATTCGACTACATTCGGAACCGTGATTATAAAAAACGCATAAATGGATAATTTTCATGATATTTAGTATCACTTAGATTGGAATACATATATAAAATTGTTTTAAGGACATTTTGACAAAAAATTATTTAAATACAATATTTTGGCAAAAAATAAACAAAAATAATCTTTTTTTTCAAATTGTTCTCTTTTGTGAAAAATGCTCCTATTGTAATAGTACTTTGCCCGTATGTAGCTCAGACCTCTCTACAGAGGCTCAACTAAAATTTTTGAAGTATATAACTTAAAAGTGGGATTATCCATGTTTTACGACAACAGAGGGGAGCAATGTTAAGAAAAAAACGCCGATTATTATTTCGATTAGTTTTAATTCTGAAAATAATGTGAATTTTTCAAACATTCTAGTTGAGCCTCTGTAGAGGGGTCTGAGCTATATACAGACAAAATATTGAAATAAAATGTATTCGGCGTAGAATTTATTTTTAGTGTACAGTTATGGTCTTCATGATATGAAAAACATAATAAGTACATATTTGAAATTAAAACTAATAAAAATCCATTTGGAGAAACACAGTTGCGAAACTTCATTGAATGGTATTACCCTTTATTTAAAGTTAAACAAAATGACTTTTAATGCATTAATATACTTGGAAACTTATTGAAATCGCATTAAAGTCTTTGAGATATAAGAATTTTCAAGTTGTTTCTTATTGAATTGTTTTATTTGAAGCTTTTTTGTTTGAGTTGTTAACATTTTCTTAAAGACCAGGACCGAAGAGCGAAAAATATTTAAGAAATATTTTCTTAAGTTATCTGACTACACGTTCGGAACAGTGATTTTGCAAAAGCGCATATAGATGGATAATTTGCATGGTATTTAGTGTCACTTAGATTAGAATACATGTATAAAATTGATTTAAGGACACATTTTGATAAAAAAATTTTATGAAATACAATATTTTGGCAAAAAATTAACTTAGAATAATCTTTTTTGAAAATTTTCTCCTTTTGTGAAATATGCTGCTATTGTAATAATGTTTTACCTGTATATAGCACAGACCTCTGTACAGATGCTCAACTAGAATTTTTGAAATATATAACTTAGAAGTGGGTTTATATATATCCATATTTTACGACAACAGAGGGGAGCAATTTTAAGAAAAAAAACGCCGATAATTATTTCAGTTAGTGGTAACTCTGAAAATAATGTGAGTTTTTCAAAAATTCCAGTTGAGCCTCAGCAAAGGGATTTGAGCTATATACAGGCAAAACATTAAAATAATAGAAGCATTTTTCACAAAAAGAGAACATTTTAAAAAAGGTTATTCTAAGTTAATTTTTTGCCGAAATATTGTATTTCAGTAATTTTTTTTGTCAAAATGGCCTTAAAACAATTTTATACATGGATTCAAATCTAAGTGACACTAAATATCATGAAAATTATCCATTTATTCGCTTTTGCAAAATCAAGGTTCCGAACGTAGTCGGATACCTTAAATTATTGATACCCGGGAGTGCTGCGAGAGATCTACGAGAAACTCTGTTTTGCTTTTTCATCGTATCTAAAACACAAAAGTAATTAGTGAAAACAGCCTAACAGACGACGATGCAAAGTATCTAGTAGCTAGCGGTGTAAACTTTCTTACTTGGAGATAACATAGTGATATTTGTCAATATATGAAAAAATATAGTAAATAAAAGGTAATTTTATTTTAGCTATATGATCCATCTCACTATCCAGAAATCTAATTAAATCTGGGGTTACCACGTTACACCTTGTTTCTTCTTTGTAAGTGTAAGTGGCAGGACCAGTTTTAGAAATGGATTGAATAGATCAATGTCGAGTAAAAAGTTTAACTGAATACAAAGAAGGAATAGTACATAGTGGTAGGATACTTTAAAGTGAAAAGTTAATTTAAAAAGAAAAATTGGATAGTGAAACAAAAGCACTAAGAAATAGCTCAACCATAATGGGAGAAAACTAAAATAAATGTTCAAGAAAAGTATTCCCAACTCTCATACTTTTTTTTCTTTTTATTATTTACTAACATTAATTATTGTGCTTTTCATTTCTAAATAAGCTTTCAGAATTTTTTGAGCAATACATGGAAATGCAAAATTAGCAAATGTTATACTTGCAAATTGTGCACTATAATATTTATTTTTAGTTCATTCTAAATCTCTCTCTCTCTTTCTTTTTTTTCTGAATATTTTTCTCATTCTATCTCTTTATCTTTCTATATCTGTTTCTCTTTCTCTATCTCCTTCCTACTATTTTTCTTTGTATTAAATTATCTCTTATTATCTCTCTATTCTCTATATTTCTCTTTCTCTGTGTCCTTCCTACTCTTTTTCGTTTAATACATTTCTCTCTTTTTTTCTCTCTGTTTACTCTATTTCTTTCTTTTATCTTCCTCTTTCTCCCTCTCTTTTCCTTTTTCTCTTCCTCTCTCTCTCTCTCTTTTTCTCTATCTCTCTTTGTTCCTATTTCTTGTTCCCTCTTTTTCCTTCTCTCGTTTTCTTTCTGTTTCACTCTCACACAAAGGAAAAGTCAATTCAATTTATAAATTTGGGATTAGGAGAATTAATTATATCACTTAATTTGTAATGGTTTATGAGGTAGTAAAATGTCTTTCCTGATGAAAAATATATTTAAATTTGAAACACTCATTATTTCTAATAAACTGTTGTGACGGGCTCACGCGTTTTTTCATTAACATATCTTTTTGGGTTATTTGGGGCCAGAATGAATGGCGGCTCTTTTCCAACCAACCGAAGAAGTAAAGTGGGAAGGAAATATGCAAGTTAGGAAGCTTTTAATTATCAGAAGTTTAGAGTAAGCGTGGTGGCATTTATGGAATGTTATGATAGTCCGTATTTCAAGTATGAAGAGGTTTTGAGAGGTTAAGTGACAGCCAATAGAAGTTACCCGTGTCGGAGAGCCCTTAGGTCAAGGTGCATACCATTGCACGCCAGTGAACCGCACTTAAACTAAAACCAGAATGATCGATATTTCGTTCGAAATTAATGTAGGAGTGACTATTTAAATATTCGGATCTGTGATCGCACTGGACTTAAGCTTAGACGAGTTAATTATTGATAGTGGTCCGAGTTACATTATTTCGGTATTATATATTGTGTGTTTAGCCACCGTAAATTCTCTCACACATATAATATTATCTAATGTGTTAAAGGTTTAAGTTAAAATCTTAATACAGTCATATTAAGATCATGGCAGCTTCTGGTTCTTCTTTTATTCCTACACCTCTAGCTCACGATGATAATCAAGGAGAAGGGCACCCGAGGGGGAGCGCCCTTACACTGTCTTAACAAATTTCTTAAAAGATGCTAAAATTATTTAAGTCTGCCCACAAGAGCTCACTTTCATCATAACTCCTAGTTCAAGGTCAAAGCAATAATGTCTGGCTTTGTTGCATCTTCTCTGGACCTCCCCGGGGAGTTTCATAAATCTTCTACTCCCCGGGGAGACAGTCTTATTACTTTCCTGGCCTGGGAACATAAGTCTGCTTGAAAATACTCAACGCATTGTTTCTTTCTTTGTTCTAGAAGAAATATGTATTTTCAGAGTTTTGTGTCTCTCTCACACAATTCTTTCTAAAAATGTTGTTTTCCAATGTGGATGGAAAAAGGAACTAGAAGAAAGCTTCACCAAAAATTCGATTTTAGGCTGTAAGCATCTGTATATTATTTAAGAGGATTGTTTTTCATGTCATCATAAGAGATGATAGATAAACACAGCGGAATACGTTTAAAGCGAAAACGCTTAACGCTAAATATCAGTTAACACTAAATAATACAACGGTCCCGACATATTACTATGCATTTTTTTTTCTTTTAACACGAAATAAAAGTAACTGAACTCGAAAATGTGTCCCTTCTGGGAATGAACAAAATATGGAAAATATCAGCCATGTGGGCGAGATTTCAGAGGGGTGTGAATTAAAAGAGAGGTGGTTTCCCATGTTTCATAGAAGTGAGGCTAACTTGGCTTTGAAATGCTCTCATAACAGCCTGTGGCAAGCCAATTTTGTTTAGCTCAGCTACTTTCACCCTCCGCCTCTACAAACGCCATACAAAAACATCACATCAGTTGACTTTGGAAATCGGTGACGATTACATCGCGGTGTTAGTAAAATCAGTGAGTTTGGCTCAAGTTATCTTTTTTTATCGTATTTTAGAAGAATTTCTTTACGAGTACAGTGGCAACGAGATCAGGGGGAAAGCAAACTGTTATTTTGCTTAAAATGAAGGCAAAGATTCTTAAGGCTGTTGATCAAAAACAGAAGACAAAAATGGATATCTATAAAGATATTGGTAGTGCTAAATTTTGTATTAAATTTAATTTAGTTCTTGTGAATGTCTTTGTTTCATTGTTTTTTTAATAAAGGTACATGCACATATACATATTATCTATATAAATAAAATGTACTCTAATAAACTTAATTTTGTAAAATATATGTTGTTGTTTGCAACATTCTAATTTTTTTTAACACGAAAACAAAATATTATTTCAGTTTTTTAAGTTTTTTTTGTTAAATGATTCTCACTGTATCCTGCTTCTTTTGAATTTTGTATGAAATTGATAAAAAAGAAACTATCGCGATTTCAGTTTGAAAATATTTATGGTAAGTTATTAGGTTACTTTGATATTTTAAATAAATTAATCTATAAACTATAGTAATGAGTAACACACATAAATGAAACATTCTTTATGCATTTCGCATGTGCTTCCTTGCATTCAAAATTAACATCGCAAGTGAGTGAATGTTTGTTAATATCACACTATAAAACGATACGAGAACTACTGGGGATAGACCTCATAATTCTGAACTACGGTGAAATGGCGAAAACGTCACCTAAACAAGCCTCATCTTTCCAAACTTTTACACTACGTGAACTGGAGGACTTTGAGACTAAACAGGTTTGACGTGCATCGACCTCTCTGCACGGCGGGTTTTCAGTAGCACTAAGATTTAACTCAGAACAAGCTGGCCACAAGTCTGATAATGACCACTTGGCTACCGCAACTAAAACATTATTAGCCATCAAACAGCTATGGTTGAATGTAAGAGATAATTTCTATCAAATTAAACCAGTGAGTAGTTGCTTTCACCAATAATAATATATGTTTTCAAAAACGTTATAAAATTATACATTTTTCTTTTAATAGTACAAAAATGGAGCAATATTTATTAGACTACTGAAATATTATAGCGATTTATATGTAATCAGAAATTAAAGAAATAATTTATGTTAAATCAAATAACTAAAGAATTTTACGACAATTGAGAGGCTGCCATGTTTTTCTCGAGAACTCGACATTTTTCTTGGAATTATTTTGGGTATAACTATTTTTCCATTTAAAATTTAACAAATAAAAAAAGACACGTTTGTGTGTGGAGAAACCTAGTTTTTGAGTTTAACAATCTTATAAGTTTACAACGGAAAAATTATATCTTAATGGGTTGGCATTATGCACTGTGATCTAAGAAAACAAATTCGATCGATTGAGGTATACGACTACATTCGGAACCGCGATTTTGAAAAAAACATATAAATGGATAAAAGTTATGATATTTAGTGTCACTTAGATTAGTAAATATATATAAAATTGTTTTAAGAATAATATTACAATAAGAAATTATTTAAGCACAGTATTTTGGCATAAAATTTACATAGATTAATGACAATACCAAGTATCAAAATATTCTCTTTTTGTGAAAAATGCTTCTATTATAATCATATTTTGCATGTATATAGCTCAGACATCTTTTTAAAGGTTCAAATAGAGTTTTTGAAATATATAACTTAGAAGAGGGTTTATCCAAATTTTACGACACCACAGGGAGCAATTTTAAGAAAAAAACGCCGATAATTATTCCAATTGGTGGGAACTATGAAAATGTGAATTTTTCAAAAATCATAGTTCATACTCTATGGAGAAGTCTACTTTATATGTAAGCGAAATACTATTATTTTAGAAGCAGTTTTTTATAAAAGGAAAACATTTTATTTGAAAAAAGATTATTCTAAGTTAATTTTTTGCCAAAATTTTGAATTGAAGTAAAAAAAAAATTTGTCAAAATGTCCTTAAAATAGTTTTATAAATGTATTCTCTGATCTATAAGTGACATTAAAATCATGAAATTTATCCATTTATGCGCTTTTTAAAAATCCCGGTTCCGAACGTAGTCGGATACCTTAAGCTTAAAATTTTAATTCACTTTGTAAACTTATTTCGTAAAAATTCGAATCGTAAGAATCTCGGTCCATGAATACATATATATGTGATTACAGCTAATCGGTAAGAAATCAAACAACACTTTAAGACCCGCCGAGTGGAAGAGCGACAGCATAATAAATATGTTAAAAGTCCAAAGTCCTTCCATTGGGATGGTGTGGTTTGCAGGAGGTGGGGCCATTTAAAGGTGTTATCCTCATCACTTGACTGTATTTCAAAATTACGAGGTCAATCACGAGTAATTCTGGTGCTGCTTTACTGTAAGATATTAACAAACATTCACTCACTTGCGATGCTAATTTTTTAATGCTAATTAGAAAAACATGCGAAACGCGTAAAGAATGTTTCCTTTATGTGTTACGCATTATTATAGTTTTTTGATTATTTATTTAAACTATCAAGATAATCCAATAACGTACCATCAATACCTTTAAACCGAAATCAATATTTTTTTTAAATCAATTTCCTACAAAATTCCAAAGGGTCAGGATACTGTGAAAATCGTCTATCACAAAAACTAATAAGACAGAAACAATATTTTTTCATGTTAAAAGAATTTCGCGTTAAAGGATATTGCAAAAAAAAATGTGATATTCTTAGGGTGGTATGAATAAACTCTTACCGAAACAGTAATACTTTATCCTTGCTAATATTATAAACGTGAAAGTTTGTATGGTTGTTTGGTACTCTTCACGCAAAAACAACTGAATGGAGATTTTAATGAAACTATACAGTAATATAGCTTATACAACAGAATAAAACATAGGCAATAATTTATAAAGATTATGTGAAGTGTCCAAAATATAACGATAATTGTCAAGAAAGTAGGAAAAAATTCGGCCAACTGCAAAAAAAGCCCGCGACAGCATATATATATTATGCGTGAAGCAAAACTTTGCTTTTTGTTTTGTCTACACCAGGAATTGCGAAAGCTTGAGTAGGCGGAGTTTGAGGCTGATTACAATTTCAACATAAAATAAATACAACAAATTTTTTTTACGTATTACACTTCGAGATATAAATTATTTATACTATTATAAGCGTTCATTACACAAAATTTGTAACAATGTGCTATTTTTTTTTGCTAAGGAGAAATCAATTTAGGAAGGTGTTTTCAAAAATCGACCCCAAAAAAGAGTTAGGGGAGTTATAGATAAAAACAAAAATCCTTTTTGTCAGCTATTAGATCTACAGACTTAAAATTTAACAAACAGGATTTTTTTGTTCAGCTATGATGTGCAAAAAGCTTTTTTGTTTGTTTTGTTTAATTTGCAGTTCACGTAAAATTAACTCATTAAAAACTTATTTATCCTTCAATTTGTATTGTTTATTTTTTTCAATTCACCCGTGCGAAGAACGGGTATAACAGCTAGTATAGAATAAAATGTACCAATTACGATTTGAAAATCATAATTACTAATACTAATCAAACATCAATAAATAAAAAAATAACTGAAAAAAAAGAAATAAAAACAAGAAAACAATGGAAACTAGAGTTGATAAAAATAAGGCCTCTTAATCAAAGTCCCAACAACTTCTTGATCCAGACTACTTATCTTCCGAAATAAAGTTACTTTTCTCGAGTTCGCGGGTAACGAGACAGTTGGTTTTCTTCAAATGAAGATAAAGTGAAGTTTAAGCTGTCCACAGTTATTGAATTTTTGCTGTCGTTTTGCCCGTGACTGAGTTTCACAATGAGGAAGTGTCTTGTGAAACCTGACTTCGAGAGTAATTGGGATTTTAAAAAAAATGTCGAGATAAAGACGAAAGTTTCTTCAGAAAATCTACCTTTTTCTGGTAGAGGTCTAAAAAAAGAGAAAGAGAGAAAGTGTAAACAAAAAACGGTATCGTAATTTGGGGTGATTTCTTCTTGTCATCCACAGGTATTTGCCCATATTTTTTCCTTTTGTCGTATTTTTCTTTTAAAATACAGTTTATTTTTGGAGATTGTTCTTAACAAGTAAAAACACCAAATACGAAAAATTTGAAACAAAAGGAAAAACATGAATGTAAATTTGTTGACAGTTACATAACTTTTATTATTTATTTATGTTTTTATGAATAATATTGACTCTCACAAATTTAAAGTGTATTATCGGGGTTTGGTAAATAATAAGTTTTTATGTTAGGAATTATAATATTGACTGGAAAAACTAATCCATATACCAAGAAAAGATTATTGTTGACTAATTGCCAAGTAACATGCTTAACTGATTTAATTTTTATGAACACAGGTCAATTTATGGTCAAGAAAACACATTTCAAGTCTGAAATATGTGTGTGTGTGTGTGTGTTGTTATATTAATAACTGGTGTTACCTCCAGAATTTTGAATACAAGTCTTCCCAGTGGCGTAACGGAGAACATTTGGGCCCCCCTGCAAAGTCAGGTTTGGGGCCCCCACGTTGAAATTTACAAAGGGTAGGCACTTGCGTCAGTCAGGCTTTGGGCCCCTTAGAACCCTGCCCCCCTCCCCGCGATGCGGGGGTTGCAGTGGTATACGTTACGCTACTGAGTCTTCCCGTCTTGGGTGTGGATGATGCTGGAGTTGTCATCCATTGATATAACATGCTTGCTCAATTAGAGACATATCTGGTGATCTCGAACGCCGATGTAAAATGTCAACTCTTTGTAGATTTCTTGAGGCCTCGAATCCCTCTAAAAAATAAGCCCTACCTACGAGCTCTTTCAGGGGAGAATTTTGTAGTATATGCTGTCAAATACTCATACGAGACGTAACCCACAACAAAAAAATGTACGTTGTATCCAATCTCACAAAGTGAGGCAAAAAACCGACTTCAACTGTTTCAAACTTTTAACTTAATGATGGTGTATAGAGGTAGGTCTAAGACAAGACAGATTATTTAAATCGTTTACTGAGGCCGAGATAGAGATCAGGCCTAGACCCGGACCCATATAACGCATTCCTTAAAACAAGGGTGTCAAATTTAAATGCTAACTTAGGTTAAACAAACAAGATTTAACTTAAGTGGGCTGCAAAAAAAATCAGTATTCATGGAAGCGTAAGTTTATTTCGAATAGTATATTATAATAAACATAAATAAAAGAACAAGAATAATTTAATGTTTACGTTCTGATACTAGACATCTCTTCTTTGCTACTACCTTTCCTATTTCGGAATAAATTTTGATAATTTGTTATATATTATTGTAGGCCGCGAGTTTTAAACCCCTGACTTAAAACATCCCTGATTAAGAAGTGTCTTCCAATTTTGTGATTTTTTTCAATAAGTATAATCCCAAAAAGGTAAATGTGGTGGGAGAAAGGATGTTATAACCGTCCTTTAGTAGTTTTTCCTATAGTCTGGTAGCCTAGAGGTTATGCCACGAACTCGCGACCGGCCAGTCACGTGTTCTAATACTGGATCCACTAAAGACCTGCCGTGTAGAGGAAGCAGATGAATGCTAAAATGGTTGGTTCACAGAGTTCTCTTGTTAGTGCGATGTTAAAGTTTGGAATTGCTGGCTCAGGGACCGTCTTCGTCACTTGCCCGTGAATTAAAATTATGAAGTCCTTCGCCATTTGATGTCGTGTTGCTTAATGGTACGACTTCAATAAACACTCATTTTAAAATTAGCAAGAATAATTATGATGATAAAAAAATGACAAGTAGAATTGCATTTTTGAAAGTAAAAGAAAGAAAGAAAACACAGCTATAATCGAAATTGTTTCTTCAAATCCATAATTTGACAATTATTTTTGAAATAACTGAAAATCCGGTGTATGTAAATATCACTACAAAAGATTTACAACGATAAAAATGCGAAAACCTCACTGCAATTAACTTTAAAAATGTTACAACCAAACATGCGTATCAATGTAAAAATGATTATTTTTTCATATATTCTTGTTTACAGCTTTTTGAAACTATGAGTTTCGCTAAGAGCAATGAAAAATGCATTCCATAAATCACTTAAAACACACTTCGGAGCAGCCATTTAAAAAAAAATAACATGTAAAGTATTTATTTTTGAATGGCAACATATACGGCATTCGGTACAATCAAATATTTGACAAAGATTTAAATGCAATTTTAAAATGCGTATCTAGCTTCAAAGGAAAAATTTAAAAACAGATAAACATCACAATATACAATCTTAAGCGCAATTTTCTAAAAAGAACTTCTGTAAACATCGAAGAAAGATTCGTTGGAAATTTAATCATTTTTATGTACTTTCCTGAGGCAAATTACTTTAACTTATCTTGGAATACGTTTTCATACCTCTCGGATCATTCAAATCTTATTTTTTGATGGTCCCGAGATGCTTAGCAATATTGTTCACTATAAATCTCGCGTAATGGCTTCCAACCTTTGTTGTCCTCCTATTTTATGACATTATAAATTATCATTAAAATTCTTTGGATAAAAGACTTCAAGCGAGTTAAAAAATATTCTATAAATGAGAGACTCCGTAGTGGTATTTTTATCAAGGAATCAAGCTTGCTTTGTTAAATTATAACAGCCGAGCCTGAACTTAAATAATTGAAAAAGTGGGTTTTTTCGACTAAGTTTATGATATAGAGGATATATCAGTACGTCGGTTTAAAACTTTCAGTACGTTGGATCCCAAGCAGTGCGATCGCGCTGTTGAGACTTTATGTCGATTTATGTTTTTTAGTAATCCTACATTTTTATATATTTCAATATATCTAGTCTATTTTTTTACTCCATTATGGTACAATGTGGTTATCACAAATTAAGGAAAATTTACAAAAGTGACAATACAACTAAAAGTTACGAATAGAATATTTAATAAAACTTATACAAATAATACAACACTTAGGAAAGCATTAAATAGCATAAAAAGTAATCACCAGACAATTATGGTGTTCAAAAAATTAATATATGTATACAGTGAACAAAACGCATGTGCTACTGTCGTATAGGAAAAGAACCTTTAATATTGGCTATGTTCACCCCGAGAAGCAATTCAGCACAAGCAACGATGTGTGATGCTCTGAATCAAATGGTATATTAATTCTGTAAGAAATGAGAGTCATAGCCTTCCCAAGACAGTTGAAACCGTGGCTAGGGTCCTAGGAGGGGGATTGAGAACAGTTACACGCCATCCTAGAGCGTTGCAAATACGCTAAATAGGATTAAGGTCCGGGGCTGTGGTAGCCCAGTGGTCAAGGTATCGTATCATGGCAGGTATGTCATGTGTTCGAGCCCAGTACTAAGGACCCGCCGTGTAGGGCAGCGATGCACGTTAAATCTGTCGATTGCTGAAACATCCTCCCGTTGGTGTGGTAGTTAGGAGAAGGGAGGCGCCAGCTCAGCTGTCATCCACGGCACTTGACCATGGTTCAAAATTACGTGGACCATCGTCAAAAGCCATCATGTAGCTGAACAGTATGACGTTAATATTCACTCACTCAGGATTAAGGCCCGGTGACGAACTGTCAACTGCATGCGATGAATTTTTTCCTGCTTGAGATGAACATGCGCAATACGAGCCCTGTGGGATCTCGTACTGTCATCCTGTAGCACGAAAGCATCACCGAATGCCCTGGCATAAGGGCACACATAAGCATCCAGAGTGTCAACTCTATAGCTGTGAGTATCAACATTTTCAAAGGAAAAGGTATGGAGATTTGTGCGGACAACCAAAAAGATACCACTCCAAACATAGATACTGCCTGATCTATTTTGCGGATGTGTCATGATGGAAAATGGGATTCAGATTCTCTCCAAATGAAAATACAGCTACTATCGCTTTCGAGGCTAAACCTGGACTCATCCATAAAGAAAACAACCCTCCACTGATAACGCGTCCAGTGGACATATTAACGTTTCCACTGCAAACGTTCCCGCCTGTGATGTGACGTGACTTGGACGAAAATGGCTGCTCGTTTCGGATAAAGACCACGTTCGTGAAGCCTTTGACGCATAGTTGACCTTGATGCCAATTTCCTGGAACTTGCAGCTATAGAGGATCCCAGTTCAGCCGGCTTTGCGGTTCTATTCCTTCGTGCTGATAATGGCAAATATCGGCACTTGTGGTAGCCCATAGCCGTCTTTGGCTGAATTTCCTGGATGTCGAATCCGTGGAATGAAATTTTTGCCGAAATCTATGAATCACCAACGGGCACACATTCAGCAATCCAGCAACTTCTATCTGACTTTGTCCTGCCTCTAGTCTGCCAATAACCCACTATCGCATGATGCCTGGAGGTAATTGTTACATTGTACTAGATTTCTAATCTCTGACACTCAGCGACAATTGCAGCTTGTTCAGAGACATCCATTTTTATGCTTCCCGCAAATGGCGTATTCCAACTGCATCGTCATTATTTTGCATAATGCGATATCGCTCGAGAGAGAGGGCTCCTTTACTTACCAACATATTCAAATTTCTCTGAGATGGGCTTATTTTGGGGCGAGTTATTTTTGTGATTTTTCCTTAATTATTGATAACCAGTGTCTATTGTCCCTATTTCAATAGTTAGCTTAAGAACATGGTATATAGCAATTTTGATCTAGTTTTTTTCATCATTTACAGTCAATGAAACAAACAAACACCATTGTTAAACTAAAATGTAAATGTGTTCTTGTACATAGTTTGATTTGTCACTTCAGAACAAGTATAAATTTAACTATCCTTATATTTTCTCAAATTAAAAAAAGTATTTGACTAGGCAACAAATAACAAAGCTAAATTTTCAATTTGAAGAAACTAAAAAATAATTAATTAAAATACGCGCGAAAATGAGCGCAACATAATTTAATTTGCAATTGATATTAAAGTTTGAAGGTATTAACTTGAAGATGAAGCACTCAAAAAAATTAAAACTTTAACAAAGAACGCAATTTTACAATAGCGTAGTGTTTGGCGACGAAAACCCTTTTGGCGCCAAAGGACTATCTTTTCAACTGTGCACTTCACGTTTGATGAAAGGTTACTATAGAAAAGCAGATGCCTATTAATGCGGAAAATCACCAGATTTGGCAAAATTGAATATCACTTCCTTTTAAATTAACAGTCTGTTCACTCCTATTTCCGAGAAGTTCGCGGCCTGTTCGTTATAGTGTCTGATTTCTACCGATTTTACGCGGGTTCAAAACCGCATCATCGTTTAATTTTATGATTTATTTAAACATACTCAAAATTGTTTTCGTGCATTTAATAACTTCTCCAGCAATTTTGATAAAGGAAAGATAATATATTTCGCTACAATACGGTAAAGTTTTTTTAATTAAAAAAAACGATACTTTGCATATTTTATTTTTTTCTAAAATGAGTTAATATTGATGATTTTAAATGAAAATGATTTTTTAAAAAACTCATACTTTGATCTTTTAGAGTTAGTGATTTAAAAAAAAATAAAATGCCCAAAACTTTTTCTTACGAATTTTTAAAAAATACTCAAATTTTAAATGTTTAATAACTTCTTATCAAATTCAAATTTTTAATAACTTCTTCATTTATATTAATAATTGCATGAATTCCCCCCCCTCGTGTATCGAGCTTTTTAAAAAGATGCCCACATTAATTCAACTTTTAATAGAGTTGTGGATATTTGTCATTAGAAAAAGATAAAAGTAGAAATGTTCATGAAAATACAATTAATTTTAAAAAGGTACATTTTTGTTTCCAGGGGATAAGAAATTGCAAAGTCTGTAAGTGAATAGTAAAGTCGTACTGTTCACCTACTCGAGAGCTTTTGGTGACGGACTTCGAAATTTTGAAACATGGTCAAGTGCCGGGGATGAGACCTGAGCTGGCCCCCATCTCTCTTAACTATCACACCACACCAACGCTAGGACGCTTAAGCTCTCGATAGATCCAACGTGCATCGCTCCTCTTAACAGCTGGTCTTCAGAGGTAGCCAAAATTTTAAAAGGGCAGTAATAATTAACTGTGGGAAATTACCTCGAGAATTTTGTAATGACGTTAATATAGCCATCACACACTCACACCTTGACAATAGGACCAAGGGAATTTCCGTGACAATATGTTGTGCATTCAAAAATGTTCGTACAACGTTGGAGAGAAATAAAACTGTTTGACAAAAAAATTAGAAAAAGGAAGTTTTTAAGTTATATACATACATTCGCGCGCGCGGTAAAAGCCCGAGCAACGCCGGGGGGGGCACAAAGTAATTTTTAAAGAGAATAATGGAAGTGCTGATTTTGTGAAGGGGATGGAAAATTTATAAAAGTAGAGAAAGCCCATGTAACGCCGAGCCATGTAGCTAGTAATACATAATATATGTACAATTTTAATTTTTTTATTTATATTGAATGAATAATTATATTTTATGTTGATTATTTTTATGTGAATGTATATCTTGAAATGATGCAAAGTTTATATATTATTTAAAACTCTAAATCTGTATTCTTAACTTGTACTCCCTAACTGAGGAATGCACGGGAACTGAATTGTCTGCAGTGAGGCAGTCTAAACCCTATTGGTAAATCGGATTGGGAAACCACAGCCAAAAGGTTGTCGACCCTTGTTTTATACATTTTTCACATCAGAATGATACAATTATTTAAGAACTTTAAAAAGAAAAATTACAAAACTCAAGTTACGAAAATTGGTCATCACGCATACGTACACTTCATTTTCGTCTCATCAACTCAGTAAACAGTGTGAACGGTTATTTGGAAAACGGCCAAGTAATAAAAGTCCCTTTTTTAAGTTTTCCTTCTGGTTACACTTGCAAATTTGGATTCAAATTTTATTTTAAATGTATTTTTCTTCTCTGATTATACCAAGCAAAACGGTTCTCCAAACAGTTGGAGGCATTTACCGAATGCTCAGCAAACATTCAGGGATATAGTAAAGTACCCGTTTATATTTTGGAATATAGGGAGAAAGTTTATAACCATCTTGTAATTATCAATTTATACAAGTTTGACAGTGAGAATTTCTAATATCTAACGCGCAACTACTCTTATGTAAATTCATTAATATTTCTGTTCTATACCTGAGTAGTTTTCATTTCAAAGTGAGTGAGTGATTGTGCAAGTTTACGGCGCGCGCGCAAGTGACAATTTTGGCTAAAGTGCGACAATTTTCATTTCAAAGGCAGATAAGATAGCAGCTGTTTCGCAATTCACGATTTGTCATTTGATTAAAGATGTTCGTCAACTTTATTACAGTTCAAAGAACTCATTCCAACACAAATTAATTCAAAGTATTTGGAAAATTTGTTAATTAATGCACATATTTATGATCTTCATTCTTGATTGCTTTAGAGTATACACATTTGGGAAAAATTACTTTTAACGTGCCACCAAATTTGTTCAACGAAAGGGTTATTTAAATGTGTCCCAAAATCCATTCACGAGTATTCTGGTAGTTTCTAGATTTATGATTGGAATACAAAATGATGGATTTTCAGTTGTTACATGCGTAAAAAAAATACAGACACACCACCCTTTCATTCACATATCACAACGTTGATAATTTTCCAAGCATACAAAGATAAAACAAAAAAAAAAATACTGAAGAAATTAGAAGAGAAAATTGCAGATATACACAAGAGTAGAACTATATTACGTAGAAAAAGAAAACTGATTCCATTTGTAATGTCTTTGCTTGGAAAATGTTCCGTTTTTTAAATGATGCATATAATTAATAATTGTAAATTGTTAATTTCACTTCGCTATATTTTTAACGAAAGAACTTCTACTACACCGACACTGGCTCAATCACGCGGAAAAACCACCGCTCCAGTTTCATATCGCTGTCGGTTGACTCTTAAGTTGTTTTTCAATCTCTACTCTACTAAGCTCACACTCTCTATGTATTTATTTACTGATCTTCGTAGAATTTTCAATCGTTAATAAAATACATAATACAATAATACATAAAGCGCTCAATTTAGCTGAAATTTTATATACATGATTATTTGGATGACAATACAATAATTTAATTATAATTAATAAAAATTAATTGATAAAAACTAATTATTCAAAGAATTACAAATACAGCCACGTTGGCATCATTTTTTGGCGATTTGTATCATAACCTGAAACGGATTTTTTCTCATGTTTTAAGACATTCAGTTGAACTGAAATTTTATATACACGATTGTTTCGGGTGACAATACGATACTTCAATGATAATTAATAGAAGTTAATTACCAATTAATGTTGTGATTCTCTCATATGTATATACATATTTATATAAATTGTAACTATTTAATAAAACGTAGCTAAAATAAAAAAAAATGATCTAAGTAGGAATTGACTTATTTTTTTATATTACTTGTTTATTAAAAGATAATGTCTTTGCTAGTACACTTGACTTTTTATTGAATTGTACTTGCAGAAATTTTTTTTAATATAATTAACATCATTGCCATTTCCTTTTAAAAAGAAAATAATCAAAAGCAGCGTTTCTTAAACTGTGGTGCGCGGATCCCCCAAGATACCCAGTGCCTTTCTAGAGGACCGCGAATTTTTCTCATTTAATGTAAAAATTTCTCTATTTTACAGACCCCTGGATGGCCTAGTGGAAAAATTTTATAATGTATCATCTTATACTAGATCACTAAATTATCCTCAATGAACATTTAAATAATTTAACTACATGTTGCGAGTCAGTGAAAGGTGCTCAAAATCATGGGGGTGGGGGGTCCCCAATGTTAGGTTGATTCATGAAGGGGGGGAGAGTGACATGGCGAACTAAAGTGTAAGAACTTTGATCTAAAGTGTTCTAAGTGTACTTCAGAGGCTGGGGCAAGATAGCTATTATAACCAAAGTTGAATTATTTTTACTGTTAGAAAGTATAAAATACGCTAATTAAACATTACATAGTATTTGTTTCTTCAACTGTATATAATCAAATGATTATTTCGAAATTTTTAGCCCATATTAAACTATTACGATTAATAAAAATAATTTTTATTACAAGGTTACAAAAAAAATATCAAAATTCATAAGTTTTTGAACAACCTTTTTTCCACTATCAATCCAATCTTTTTATGCAGGGGGCTGAAAGAGATTCAATCCCATAAGCTGGAACATATTCTTTACTTTGGAACACATTCTTTACTCTCAGCAATGACACGAATTTTGGTCTTCGTTGCAGCGAAATCATGCTCGTTAAATATAAGGGAGTCAATCATACGAGTCGATTAAAAATTCTTCTAATTCACTGTCTTCATTACCAACAGTAGATGCTTTGAAATAAGCTTGCCCTGGATGAGTAAACAAAAAAGTGTAATTGGTCTTTAAAGTCCCATCTAAATGTTGTAAATTAAATGTAAAATGGGATAGATGACGCTTCAAGTCATGTCAGAGTTGAACTACTTCTATTATCTTGTAGAATCAATTGTGTTTATGTTCCTTGTACTGTGTGTCTACGCCTTCTGTGGCATCCAAGAAAATAAAAAAAAAATGTCATCTCATCATTGGAATGTTGCACATATTGAAGGGATATAATTACCCTATCTGATCTTATGAAATTAACGAAAATGATTCAGGAAATAAAATACTCCATAGTGAAATGTACCACAACAAAAATAAAACAGTGTAAAATAACACTAGTTCACAAGATGGTGACGTCGCGAACACTAACACAGTTCCAGAATTTGGTAACCTCCCGTACAACAATACCCCGTAACTAATAAAATCTATTAAAAGCGAACTTCATCTAATAGGAAATTAAGAAAATATTAATGAAACAACTCACAATAAACATGATAAAGCTTTTAAGTGCTAAAGATACTCATTTAAAATTTTCATTCGCGAGCCCGTACTTTACTATTACATAAAATCAAACTGGAGAGTAATTCAAGAGGATTATGTAGAGATGACGAAGAAAAAATTTAATTCATGTGTTTAGGAAAATTTAATAAATATATCTTAATTCTGAAATAATAGCACTTTATTTTGGAGTATAATCCCCATTTTATAATAATTCTTTGTTTTTGTATAACAAGGATTCATATAACACGGCAATTTTTTGCAACATAACTTCCATGTTAAACAGGGCTGCGGTAGCGGAATGGGTATGGTTATGAACTCCTGACCGGTGTGTCATGGGTTTGATTATTAATGTCACTGAAGATGCTGTGTAGAGATGCTGATGCACGCTAAATCTGTTGAGATTGAAGTCCTACCGTTGGGTGATTGTTTTATTAACGTCGCAATGTAAAGTAAACAAGGGCTATTGGCGGCAAAATTCATAATTTTGAGTGAGTGAGTGAATATTGACGTCGCACTGTTCAGCTACACGAGAGCTTTTAGCGACGGACTTCGTAATTTTGAACCATGGCTAAGGGACGAAAATGAGACCTGAAATTGTACCTCCTCTCCTAACTACCACACCACACGAAAGGGAGGACGTGTGAGCTCTCGAGAGAAATAACGGGCATCATTCCCCTACACGGCTGGTCTTCAGTGATACTGAGCTCGAATCCATGATACGATGGGCACGAGTCCATTACCTTGACCACTTGGCTATCATGGCCACCTCGTAATTTCGAATGACGGCCAAGTGAAGAGGCCGACACCTGAGGTGACACTCCCTTTTCAAACTCTCACACCAATAAGAGGATGTTTGAGCCACGACAGATTTAACATGCACCAATCCCTCTACACAAGGCTATTTAGTGGCACTAAGCTCGAACTTATGACACGCCGGACTTGAACTAGTGGCTATAACCACTAAATTACCGAAGCGTTCCTCCCGTTGACGTGGTTTGGCGGTTTAGAGAGAGGGTGCCAGCTCAAGATGTTCTCCTCGTCACTTGACTTGGTCGTCAACAATAACCTTAGTGTTGTTTCTACAGTGTGGCATTAATAAACACTCACTTAGCCGTGTTATTGTGGGTTACCTGTATTCAGCTTTAAGAAGCATGCTGTGGGCATGTTTTAAAAAGAAATATTGAAATTGTAAATAAAAATGTAAATATTTATTTGACATTTTCAACGACTCAGTTAAACCTGTTTTCGGTTAATGTTAAAGAATAGGGCCCAAATTTGGAACATTTTCTCAGATATACAAGAAATGAAAAAATAATTTATTTGGGCTTCACTATCCTTTAAGGCTGTTTTCGCCGTATGCACAAGTACCTGAACTTAACACGGAGCACATTTTCGAACAGAAAAATACTTCAATTTTTATAAAAAATTGTGGCATTGTAGCTCATGCATTTTTTTATAATATAATGTTTTTAAAATTTCAAAATATTTCATAAATAATTAGTTTTCTTCTTAACATGTAAATGGATAGCTCATTTAGTATTACGGTATAGGAGAAAAATGCGAAACACATTTTGTAATAGAAAAAAAAATGCATCAACTCGGATAAAAGTGAGTAGAAATATAAAATAAGCGATTTTCTACAGGATAGTGAAGCCAAAATATAATATTAATGTTTGAGTACTTTTCTATCCGAAAAAAAATATTCAAAAAATTCGGGTTCTATACTTCAACATTAGCCGAAAATATCCTTAATAAGAACTCACTCAGCCGTCTTATTGTGGCTTACCCGTATTCAGCTTTAAGAAGAATGCTGTGAGCATGTCTTAGAAATAAATATTAAGATGGTAAATAAAAAATGTAAATATTTATTTGACATTTCTCATTTCTCAATGACTCAGTTAAACATGAAGTTAGGGATAATAGCTTTTGTCGCTCCATATCCCACACAAAATATTAACTGTAACATGAAGTTAAACGTTTTGCACTCGATGCATTCACATTGTTCAGTTTTATAGAGCAACGTAACAAAACACCCGCATATCTGCACTTAGGAAAAATTCGAAAACTTTCCCGAATCTTTTTTCACTTCTCCCCTTTTTACCCTTCATTTACTTTGCCCTCCCCTTTTATTTTCATTGCACTCTACGTCATCATGGGGCTAACCTTAAATCAACAACAGCTCGGCATTCTTTCGGGGTTTTCTCTGATGCATTATTCACCGCCATCTCCCATTGATACCTCTCAGGGGTGTGCTCAATCGATCCATCCCTCCAACCCAATGGGGGAGGGCCAAGCGATAAATTTAATTAAGGTATTGCATAGCCGTAACGACCTCCAATTATGAATGCCCGTGTCAGATGTCACGCTGTTCTGGACGTTGGTTTAGGCCAGTCACGAGTCTGTAAGGAGAGGGGAAAGTGCTTGTCTTTTAATTAGCTCTGTGGGGTGGAAAAGATCCGATCGTGCAGAATAGGCCCTAATCAAATTGATTGCCACATTGTACTAGTATTCAGAGTTACGTGCACTGTCAGATAGTTCTTATGTTTTACAGCATAGTCTGATGAGTAAGGCACGTATTTTGCTCTTATGAGGAGCACGAATTTTTGTTTTTCCAAGGGTTTAAATGGGGCAGGGGAAGCCGAGTGGTCAAGGTATTGGATCGTGGAGCGAGGCACTTTAAATCTATTGAGAGGTCAAACCTCCTCCTGTTGGTGTGGTGTGGTAGTTAGGAGAGAGGGGCCGCAAACATGTAAGTTACGGCCGCCAATTCTTTTGAAAAATTTTTAATACCAGACTTTTAAAGTTTTTTTTTTCATTTTGAAGTTTACTTGAGGTGAACCTTACGTAGAAATCTACAATATATTTGCCTGTTACCTATTCTTGCTTCAAAAAATACTTTTTGATAATAGAAATGGCCTTTAGATTAAACAATACATTTTTAATCTTTCATTAATCGTTTTCATTTAATTTTACAGTAATGAATTATTTTTATTAAGTTCTAAAAAGCACTGTGCATATTCTGAACTATAGATGGTACCCTGATTCTTAACAAGTGCGACTTTTATTTCTCATCCTTCTGTGTTTAGGGTATGCAATTAGCAAGATGCAGTCAGGGGTGTTTTTTAAAGTTTAAAAAAATATATTCGAGACTGTTTAGACAGGGCAGTGCATATTTAATCGTTGGCGAATGAAAACACAATCAAATTTCATCAATAAGTAAAGAAAGAACACTTCAAAAGGAGGGAACGTCATACTTTTCAAGAGAATAGCAACTGAAATATTTTTTTAATCAAAATAAGATTAAAATATGCCTGATATCTAAAAATTATATTTCTGTTGCTAAGGAATATAGTCTTAAAAGACACTGTGACACTAATTATGAAGCAAACTATTGCCAATACTTTGAGAAGACAAATTATCTCCGAATTGAGATAAATTCTTCAAAAATAGTAAAGTATATTCATTAAGTTTGTTGAAGACTATACAGCTGCTGTAAAAGTTATATATTGTTACATTTAATCACCCCCGCAAGCAGATCGAAATCATTAAGCGAAAGGGAATTTATTAGTTAATGTTTATATAAAACAGCTAAAATATTATGTCTACGCTAAGAAAAGCAAATTAAAAATGTAAGTTTAAGTCGTAATATTGTTGGTAGCAGAGTTGATTAAATAGCCGAGAATTTGAGAAACCACTTTTAATTCAATATCAATATTTCAAGCCTATTTTTTGTAATATTGATGAAAGTACAGATATTCAAAACTTCGTTCAGCTAGTCCATTTTTTTTCACGGAAGTGATGTTGATTTAAAAAGTAAGTGAAGAACTTTTAGAAATCATTCATATTCAAAATACAACCTCTAGAGCTGATATTTTAAATGCACTTATAGATGTTTTGAAGAAGTATAAGTTTTTCCTTTGGAAAAGTTGGTTTGTCTTGAATGATGGTGCACCTTCCATGACCGGTATTACTAAAAGGAGGTTTTGCAAGATGCAAATACTATGGCAATAATAATTTTGAGCATTTTCATTGTATTATTTCACCCAGAAGATACTGAGTTCCAAACTTTTAAATGTAGGACATATTTTAAGGATAGTCTCCAAAATTGTAAATTATATTCGAGAACATAGACTTAATCCTCGTGAAATGCTTTATTTCTGGAAGATATAGAAAATGAATAGAGCAATCTACCATATTATATGGAAATTTAGTGGATTTCAAATCAAAAACTGTTAAAATGATTTCTCAAATTGCTGGACGAAATTGTAGTATTCTTGGAAACGAAAACATTATGAATGTGCTGAATTAAATGATGGACAATGGATAAATGACCTGGATGTTTCAGTTGATATTAGAAACCATCTTAATAACTTAATTTTAAGTTTCAAGGCAAAAATTATCTTGCTACAACTCTATTTGATAATATGAAAAATTGTTACTTCGGCGAAAATAAATAGAAAAAGAAAACTTGTCCCCCCCCTTCGAAAGCTGCAAATATCTGTTGAATTCCATAAATTAAAATTTACTAAATACACTTACAAAATTAAATATTTAAAAAGGAATTATTGAGTAGATATTTTTATACATTTTTATCAGTAGATCTGTTACCTAAAATTTATCGTTTGTTATGCGAATAATGGCTATGTTTGGAAGCAATTATTTATGTAGGTAATTATTTTCTTTAATGAAAAATAGTGAACATTCAAGAAGAATAAGATTAACCCCAATCAATATTTGCTATCAATTAAAAAAATTTCATCTATTCAGTATTTTTAAACAAATCTTGATGACTTGCTTTGTGAAAAAAACGATGTCAAATATCGTCTAAAATGTAATGTTAAATTGAAATTCTTGAATTTTTCATTTTTTTATCTTTTTTATTGTAAAAAATATTAAATATGTATAGCTTAAGTTTAAAAAATAACTCGAAATACAAAACGACTACGTATGTATAACTTACAATACATTGAGTCTAAAAAATGCATAATATATTATAAAAATCGTATTTCATTAATTTCTTGAAGATTGCACTCATGCCGCCCCCCAACTTATGATAAAATAGGCCATGCAACCCGTAATATAATACGAATTTGACACCCCTGCTTTATGAATACCATGTGGCTTGTCAAGACTCATCGCTTCATGAGTTTGCTTATGACCTCTTTGTAAGAAATCGACTTTTGTCTCTTCAAAAATAAGATACTTGTCCTGTCTTCTTTCCTTAACGAGCTGATAATTTTTCGCGCGCGTTCCTTCTTTACTACCTCTAATCTGTAACTCATCGTTTCTTAAACTGTGGGGCACACCACCCTTGGGGGGCAAGACAACTCTACAAGGGAAACGCAAGCATATTCAAAAGTCGAAAATAGATTACTTAAAAAAATTAATTTACTGAAAGTAAACAAACAAAATACATTCTTACATAATAAAAATATTAAAAATAAACATTTACACTGATATATTACACTTAAAAATATATCAGTGCTACACAATGTATTTTACAATTAATTTAAGGCTATCCTCGGCTAATGCAGTGTTTCTCAAACTGTGGGGCGCGGCCCCCTTGAGGGGCGTGACAACTGTACAAGGGGGGCGCGAGCATATAGAAAAGTTGAAAACAGAAGATTATGTAAAAAAAAAATTATTAATTTACTGAAAAAGTAAACAAACAAATAATATTCTGACGTAATAAAAAATAAAATACACATTTACACTTTTATAAATGCATCAGTGCTAAACAATTTATTTCACAATTAATTTAACAATACTAAGTCAAGAACAAGTTTACTAATAACCAGTGACCCCATTTGATTATCATATATAAAATTATTTACAAAAATTAAAACTTATCTTGATCCTTTGTACGGTTAATAATTATTCCATTAACTGTCGATTGAAAGTTACGTGATCCGCTTCACAATGCCAACAGTTTTCCACGTAGGCATGCGTGTGGGATGCATTGAGGGGTGGGGGAAGGAATAAAGAAACAAATATATATAATCTGAAATAATTAAATCTTTCTCAAACATTGTCAAGATCCTTTTATTGCATTTCAAAGCCTTCGGAAAAATTGTATGATTAGTAGTGTGCAAAAAAGATCGTTCTTCGGAAAGACGTATATATATGTCCGGGAAAATAAACATGTTTGCTTAGCGAGACGTTTATACACGTGATGGCACTTAAGAGAAAAAAGTCGTATCGTAGTTTTAGCGTGAAAGTATGTTATTATTGAATTCAATACGTTGTCATTGTATGAGGGGGCGCGATGAAAATTGTGATGGAATATTGGGTCGCGAATATGGAAACTTTGAGAAGCACTGGGCTAATGTTAAAGAATAGGGACCAAATTCGGAATATTTTTTCCGATATAAAAGCACTCAAGCATTAATATATTCTGGCTAGACTATCCTATAGAGAATCACTTATTTTATCATACTACTCATTTTTTTCCCAAGTTGACACATTTTTCTTTGATAAAATGTGTTTTGCATTTTTTTCCATATACCATAAGGCTAAATGAGCTATCCCTTCACATGCTAAAAGGAGAAACTAATTATTTATGAGATATTTTTTAAATTTTAAAAACATTATATTATAAACAAGTGCATGAGTTACAATGCCACAGATTTTTATAAAAATTGAGGCATTTTTTTGTCCGAAAATGTGTGTGTGCTCCGCGTCAAGTTGACGCTAACGTACATATGGCGAAAACAGCCTTAAGAATATTGAGTTAGGAACAAGTTTAATAATTACCAGCGACCCCATGGGATTGTCATACATAAAATTATATACAAAAGTAACACTTATCTTGATAATTTTGTACGGCATATAATAAATCCCTTAACTTCCAAAAAAAAGTCATGCTATTAACCTCCCAATGCCAATCGTTTTTCACGTAAGCGCGTGTATAAGATATATTGGGAGGGGGGAATAAAGAAGGAAATAATCTGTGAATTAAGTAAATCCTTCGCAAACATTGTCAAAGTCCTTTCATTGCATTCCAAAACCTTCGAGAAAATTTTACGATTAATAATGTACAAAAAAGATCATACTTTGGAAAGGCGTATATTTACGTCAGGGGAAATTAATGCTTTGCTGAGCGAGACGTCTATGTAGGCTGGTGGCACTTTAAAGGTTAAAGTCGTATATCGTATTTTTCCATCTAAGTATAGTATTATTGAATTCAATACATTGTTATTGTATGAAGTGCGCACAATGAAAACAATGATTGAATATTGGGTCACGTGCATTGAAACTTTGAGAAGCACTGCTGTAACTCATTAGTGGAGGAGTTCAGAGTCACTGGTTGCTGACGGAATTTTCGCCATGAACTTATTGCGACTAAATGGTCCCTTTTCCTATGCGGCATTTTTTCCATCTCGTATACGAGTTTTTTGCTCATCGTTATTTTGATCATTTGAATATACAGTAAAATATGTTTAACGCGAAAACGCTTAAGACGAAATATAGGCTAACACGAAATAATGCAACGGTACGGACAAACAGCTATGTATTTCCATGCACTTTTTTTCTCGTAACACAAAACGAAAATCTCGCTTAAAACGAAAAGATTCCCCTTCTGTTAATAAACGAAATACGGAAAACACAAACTGCGCCGGCGAGATTTAAAACCCTTTCAAGGGCATTGACCAAATGACAAACCACCCCTTATTTTTTTTTAGATAAAACAGATTTTTAACAACACTTTTGCAGAAGATTGATTTTTGTTTCTCTCTGGCATCAGTAGATGGCAGTATTAAGCCACGTGATAACATTTATTGTAAATTTTGTTTGAAAAGAAACCCTCAAAAGGTGGCTCATCTTTCGACCACCCCTCCTGAAAGGGAGAAGGGTGTAAAATGAAAGTTCGGGCGGTCTTATATGTTTTGTAGAAAAGAGGCTAACTTGGCTTTGACTTATGCGATACTAGCCAATTTTGTTCGTTAAAGCTATTTTCACCCTTCACGCTTTTTGAAAGGAAGTAATTTAAATTCAATCGATAAATTTACTATGAATATTTTATTTTATGGTATAGTTATTTCGAGATAAATATTTCTTTAATGTGCACTTATATTTCCTCATAAAATTGATCTATCAATTATTTGATTAAATAAAAATTTATTTGCTTAGATTTGGGAACTACTCAGATTTGCTGAATTTTCAGCGTTTATAAAGTTTATTAAAGATGGAGGGTAGGGGCACAAAATATGATTTTCTTAACTAAACCGGTTGTGCATGGCTTTTAAAATTATGGTAGTTTAAATGAAATAGTGGCTCCAATACTCATTTACCGTTTTGCATACAGGGGGTGGTACCATACATATAAGGAATTAATTTCCACGCGGTTAACAATATGCACCTACCTCTATTTTTATTAATGTAGTATTGTACACTCAGGAACATTGAAAATAGCGATCCAAGAAGAAAGCATCGGATTGAAATGAAATTTAATACACATAATGACACAGATGAGAGATTCAATTGATCTCAAAAACGAGACAATTAAACGAATACAGGGTGTGCAAGAACACAAATACTGGGCAACTTCAATAGCGCATTGGACCACCTCCAGCTGCAATACATGTCGCCATACGGTCCGGCATTGTGTTGATTAGACACCTTATGTTGTCCTGCGGCAGATGGGCCCACAACAGCCAACTCTAAATCATGTACAGAGTGACACGATGGCATCTGCCGTTTTAGCTGATCCCACACGTGCTCTACAGGGGACTATTCGAGGGAGCGGGTTGGCCATGGAAGAGTCTGAAAATGACGTAGGAAGTCTTGAGCAACTCTTGCTGCATGCGGACGAGCATTATATTGCTGGAAAATTGCCCGTGGGAGACCATTTAGGAAAGGGGTCGAAGAATATCATCAACGTAACATTGGCCCGTTAAGGTTTCACGCATCACAATTAAAGTGGACCGGCTATCATAGGCTATGGCCACCCCCAGATCATTACACCAGCTGTGCGGTCAGTGTGACGTTGAACAGTGTGGGTGGAATTATACCGCTCACCAGGGCGCCTCCACACCCGTGCACGGTTATCATCTGCCCCCAAAACAAACCGGGATTCATCACTAAACACAACCTTTTGACAATCTGTGACATTCCACATTGATTTGGCTTGGCACCACTGTAGACGCAGTTGCCGATGTTCCGGTGTTAAAGGGAGTGCACGGAAAGGGCGCTTGGATTTAAGATTTGCTTCTGCAAGGTGTCTGGAAATTGTTTGTGGAACAATTGCTACGCCTACGTCTGCTCGCATTGTTGAACGGGTCACTGTGGGGTCCACAAGTGCTTGCCGCACGATCCTTCGATCCGCTCTCCCCGTGGTCTTCCTGGTCGCTCCAGACCCGGATTTCCGCGCGAGGGTACCTTCTCGTGTCCACTGCTCCCAACAATTTCTAACGGCCCACTCCGAACGATCCACCTGGTCAGCAGCACGGCGCGTCGACCAGCCTGCAGTTTTCATCCCGATGATCAGGCTTCTCTTAAACTCACTCAACTGTGAGATATGTCTTCTAGCACGTTTACCTGACATATTTCGCTTACCAAAATCTTCCTACAATCGGCGGGTAATCGTCACGTTTATGAATCTTTGAATTTGAGCTTGCTTATATAGCACCCTCTTCCTGATTCTAGCGCCACTTTGGCGTGTATGAGCATGCGTATTGGCACAAAACTTGGATCATTTGCATATCACATTACGCTGTACTTATTTGCAAAGTTTCGCGATTGTACTTAGTTTCCTTCTTGGGTCGCTATTTTCAATGTTCCTGAGTGTATAAAAGCTCTCTCGTACTAACACGACAGAAATATTACCGCTAAATATGAAGACGTCAAAATCTCTTTCAGCACGATTAGTAAATTCTCCGTGACGAAAAAGAATTTTTGATATAGATCTGAGATCGGCAGCTTATGGCATGTGCGCCAAATTTGGCACGTCGTACAATTTTGAGTGGCACTCATCGCCTTTCTACAAAGTAGTCAATTTTTGAGTAAAAGTGTTAAATTTGAAACAAAATTTATCTATCTAATATCTTTAGAATTATGGGAAGGAAAGTTTAAAGAATTATTAAAAAATCTGGAAGGTAACTTTAAAGATACGTCGACTACATTTTTAAATTATTCGATGTCATCGTTGGAAAAATTTAATTGTTTGAAGATCAAATTACATGAGCTCTGTTTTTGGTTCAACATATCTATAAACAAATTTTTACTCATAAAAAAGTATTTTCATACTGTAAAGAAGTTGTTGAGAGGATTCAAGATAACATTCAGAGTCGTGAGAGAAACGAAATGACATGTTGTGATATAAAATAGAAAAGCATTGGGTTAAAATACTCGCATTAAAAGATTAACTGTGTATTGAAGAAATACTTATATTTTGTGCGTGTTTATTTTTTTAACAATTAAGTTTAAAAGATACATAATACACAAAATATACGTACAATTTTAATTTTTTATTTATGTTGAAGGAATCGTTATATTTTATGTTAATAAATAACTTTAAGCAATGAATAATTAACACATAAAACTGAATACCATCCACTATCTCTACATGCATTGTCGCATGAATCGAATTGTTTGAAATTGTTTTTTAATTACCGAGTGTCAACCTGAATCATATTGGTAGATTGGTCTGTCAGACCACGGCTACAAAGTTGCCGACTCCTGATCTGCCAGCGTAAAATTATGAAACAAGAAAAGATTCAAAACATTCTCTATTGTTGAACATTATGCAAATTACTCATTAAAATATACATGTAATATATAAAAATAGATACGTAAGCTTTAACTTAGTACTTGGATGATGCAAATCAAGTCAGTATTTCGTCAGCTTTTACTCTTCAGACACTAATCCTTCCCTATAGACTTGTTACCACCTCTGTCTAGGGGGACAAAACCAGTAAAATCCTGGAAAGCCCCATAAATCACGGCTTTTGGCAAATTTCACTGTTAGCTATCTCTTAACGACTTTCCCCATATATATATCGTTGTTCCCCTATGTGGGGATCTTTTTGCATCTTTATAAGTACTGTAACACGTTGTACCAGTGTTCTCCCTATAAAGGAAACCCCGTGCATTCAATAAATACTATGAATTCCATAGATGTCGTTACTTGGTCTTTGATATATGTCATACATATTAAATTGTACTTTGTGTTTTTCAGTGTCTCTGGATCCCCGCCCCGTCGTGATTCCCATTTTATCTTCTGTCATCGGCTTCCCAATTGTCGTGTTTGCCCTCATCTGTGCTCTCCGACACAGAGCCATAAAGCTGAGGCGCAGAGATCAGTTGAAGAAGCTGCAGTCAGGGTAAGAATGTCTACTTTTATTTTGAGTAGGTAATTTAGCCCCTTAAAAAAACTAAACAAATTCCCAATTAAAACGTCTCTCTGCCTACTTTAAAATACTTCCTTTTCTGCCAAGAAATATTTAAATTATTTCCGCTTATTATTTGCTTTCAATTTTCCAGTCTATCAGCATAGTTATCCTTTCAACATTTTAATAATGCCGGAAATTATATTAGAATATAGGTTTTTCTAAATCGATACAAAAATACCCGTTTTTATATCGAATTAGAGACAGGTGAAGAACGATACATTGTCCTTAAGATTGCAGCACAAGAATTAGTTTGAATGAGTTGCATCTATGAATGTATTATAAACCACACAATTTAACGAAAAATTGTCCAAAACTTTAAATTTTTTCAATTCCTACTATTAGCTCACCCTCTCTATATATTTATATCTATATATATTTATTTTGTTCAAATTTTCAATCGTCAATAAAGTATATTTTAAATCACTCATTTGAGCTGAAATTTTATATACAATTTCATTTTGGATGACAATTATTAATTGAATTATAATTAATAAAAATTGATTAAAACTAATTATTGAAAGAATCACAGATAGAGCTACGTTAGCATCATTTTTGGCTACTTAGCGACCATTTTGACGGACTTGTGTAAAAATTTTGAAAGGTTTTTCTCACTTTTTAAAGCCCTCATTTGAGCTGAAATTTTCTATACACGATTGCTTTGAGTGAGAATACGATATTTTAATTATAATTAATTAAAATCAATTCACTGAAACTAATTATTAAAAGAATTACAGATACAGTCACGTTGGCTTCATTTTTAGTGACTTATCAAGACTAAAAGATTTATTTTTCTCATTTTTAAAGCATTTATTTGAACTGAAATTTTATACACGCGATTGTTTTGGATGACAATACGATACTTAAATGATAATTAAAAAAAACAATTACCCTTAATATTGTGATTCTGTCATATGTATATACATATTTATATTAAATGTAATTATTCGATAAAAACTATATATATATATATATATATATATATATATATATATATATATATAAATTTTCTTTATATATATATATAAATTTTCTTTGTTGTTTTTAGTAGGAATTGACTTTAAAAAAATCATTTTTATATTACTTGTTTATTGCTTGGTTTTAAATTTTATTCGGAAAATAGATTATAAGCATTTTATTAATCAATTAAAGTAATAATAAATGTATTACAAAATATTGTGTAACAACACTCTTAAACACTTGCTTGTTACACCCGAACTCAGCTCGGGCAACGCAAATACTCAAATTTTGGAATGCCCGAGCTGAGTTCGGGCAAACGAAAAAAATGGTATTTCAATATCATGAAGCCCAAACTTAGTTCGTGTAATGCATATGTAACTTACCATTTTCCCAATACATGACGATACTTTCTCGGGAAAATTTCAGTAATTTGGCTCTATTTGTCGGATTTTTGTAATTTTGCAGTTCGTATATACCCTGCTGTATGAGATTTGTGAATCTGAAAGGAATCTGAGGGGCACAGAATTCATGAAAGTTGATATAAATAATATTTCTGTGAATTAGTTTATCTTCAAAATTATGTCATATGATTTATTTTGCTATAATTTGACCAAAATTCAATGTAATTCACCAATATTTCCAATATATGCGAAAAATTATTGAATATAATAGTAATTTCACTTAATAATTGATTTTTTTCAAAAAAAAAAAATTATTTTTAACGTTTTGATGACGATGAACAAAATTAAAAAAAAAAAAAATATTTTCCATTTTTGGCACTTTTTTTCTTAAATATATTCCACTGGCAATAGATTATCTAAAAATACTAAGTACATTTTTATCTTCTATGCACAAAATTCCTTCTTAATTTAAAATGTCTCAGAAATATACTAGGATGCGTTACCTTAATTTCTACTTGTCTACCCTTTAAAAATCGCATTACCATCTACTATAACAACGTTCTCTTTTGAACTCACAAAAGATCACCTACGTACACGCATAACTTTATCTGTTTACCTTAACGAATAAATGATAATGTTTGAAATTAAAACCGGAAAACAAAAAAGTCAAAATTATAATTCACTTTCAGCGACATCGCATAATGCATGGCGAGTTTAAATTAAAACGCATATATAACGAGATGAACTTTCCCATGTTACTTGGTTAATTATTTCATGTTAGGAATTCTTTTGCTAAATATTTTAACCTTCATTTGTTGAGTCAAAATTTACTTGGATCCCAATAAAGTTTTGAATAGTTTTGCGAAGCAGTAAATTAGAATTTTGAATCTAAAATGCTGATCATCTATTTTGAGATTCTAGAGGATAAGATAACATATTCAATATCCAAACAGGATATCTAAGGTGATTATGATGATTGAAACTCTTCGAAGAAATCTACAATTATATAAAATGCAACGGCAGAGATAAAGGAATATTATATTCAGAAATGAAATTGGAACAGCTATTTCTTTTGGCGCTTTACAAAACCGTGCTTTTTATTAATAGATATATTAGACCCTTAGGAAAATGACTACTCAAGATACTGGCACCAATTGAACAAAGGAAGTATTAAATTTCTACGGCTATGACTATGCTATATATATCTTTAAAACTAAACTAGTATAAATAATTTACAATATATTTCACAAGATATTTGCTTTTTTTTATTATTCTGATAATCGAGTTTTTTATAATCTCATACAGATTTGATAACTCACACATAATCAGTGAAAGAGCGAGTGTTTAGTAACGTCACATTGTTAAGCAACATAAGGGCTATTGGCGAAGAAACTTGTAATTTTTGACTGTTATACATAATTTGATTAAAAGGAAATAATATTTACTTTGCATGCACATTTTTACGATATTTTGAAAAATAAAATGCAAACACACATTGTTTCTAACTTTCGGAATGCAGACTTATATTTCCGGTTTCAAAAACTAGCTATCCAGTAAAATTCAAATTCCTATAAATTAACTTCCAAATAAGAAAGAAACAAAATTTAAACAACATATTAAAGAAGAAAAGATAAAATTTTAAAATAACATTGAAATACAAAAATCAAATATTTTGATGGAAACGACGATTTGAAGATGTACGGATACTTTAGGAACCAAATGTTAAGTAAAAAAAATAGAAAATGTTGCAGGAGCGCGCGTGCGATGTTTACTTTTTACCTTTTTTTTCGAGTTTATTGCAATCCATTTTTCGTATGAAGGAAATCCTAGCCATTTTGATAAAATAATCGCCATTTCAATACTTATTAAGTTATTGTACGTAATTATTGAAGTTTTAGATTAATTTTTATAGAATTATACTGACGAAACAAGTAATTTTTCTAATTCGCATGATCTAAGTCTAGTAAGCAGTTCTCATTTTGAAAGTACGTAGCTTAATCATACATACTTGAATAACCCTCCATTAATACAATGCATTTTTTGTCGTCATAGAAGTAAATTGATCAAGAGACAGCTTTCAATTTCGAATGAAGAAAATTAGTTCTTAACATTCCGAGAGCAAATGGACACACGCTGTTTAAGTGTGTGATCTTCTAAGAATATTTAATCATCCTTCATTAGTAAATCACAGTTACTTCCACTCCTTAAATTAGTTTACTTCCGTCAATCTCTTTCGATGTATAAATTTTGCAAGATGTCAACCGCTGTTGCCAGAACACTGCTAGACTTGGAAAGTCACTTGGTGAACTTATTGGACGTCGAGATTTTGTATAATTAGGAGCACCTAATGAAGTCTGATGTCACGTTCCTCTCTTGGATATATGTTAATCAATCTACAAGAAGATAAATATGCTATGGTGCAATGAAAAAAAATTAGATTTATTCCGATTAATCTGTTTTCTGTATGTTTGTGTTTACTTTGTGCAATAAAGTTTGTCTGAAATTATTGGCAAAATTATGACTGGTTTAAATTGTCCGTAAAGTGGCCAATATTCTTCAGAAATATCGTGTGTCTTTAGTTGAATTGAAAAGTGCTTTTATTGCAAGGTAAGAATTATAGAATTAAAATAGTAAGGCATATGCATTACTTAATTTTTAAGTAAGAATAAAAAGTTTTATTTTCTCATGTAAATGTGTATTTTAAAATTTTACAGCTATATATTCTATAAAGAATCATTTGATTGGAATGACTGCAAAATTATACATCATCAAAATATACTCATAATTTTCTTTTTTCATTTGCTGAGTTTTACCATAAGGTTGCTAAGAGTAAATATTCGTATGTAACTGTTTATTTTAGTTTGTTCAGATGTAAGAAAATTACATAACAATGAGTAGTTTCAGGTCAATGTGTAGTTTTATCAGCAGTTTTTGTTTCAAATATACTTTTTTAATCCTTAAAATTTTACTTATCAAAAAAAGATAAAAAGAAAAAAGAGGGAAGGCAGCAATATATATTACACGACACAATAAACTGAGATACTAATACAGCCTGCCAATGCTTTTATCAATGATGCCAATCGAGAATCGACGGTTTTTTCCCTTCTTAACATTCCAGTTTACGTTTGAAAGTCCTATATATTTTGACATTCTACGAAAAAAAGTAATATATTTTTTTTTAAGTCAATTCCTACTTCGATCAACAAAGTTAGCTACTTTTTTAAAAAAATACTTACAATTAATATACATATGCATAAGCATATGACAGAATCACAACATTAAGTGGTGAATGATTTTTTATTAATTATCATTAAAGTATCGTATTATTATTCAAAACAGTCGTGTATATAAAATTTCAGTTCAGCTGAATGATTTAAAATGTGAGAAAAAATTCATCTAAAGTTCTGACACAAATCGCCAAAAATGATGCCAACGTGGTTGAATTTGTAATTCTTTGAATAATTAGCTTTAATCAATTGATTTTTATTGATTATAATTAAATTACTGTATTATCATCCAAACTAATCACGTATATAAAATTTCAGCTCAATTTAGAGCTTTAAAATGTATTTTATTAACGATTGAAAATTCTACAAAGATAAATAAATAAATGTATATAGAGAGTGCTATATATATATATATATATATATATATATATATATATATATATATATATATAAATTTTATTGATAATTAAGACTAATCTTCGTTCTTATGATTATATTTTCCCCTATACCTATTAAATTTTGGTTTTATTGGTTAAAATGCTCTTGTCGAATATTTTAAAATACGCATTAAAATAAATACGTAAAAATTTTCTTACGAAAATTACTTCCTTATTTTATAATGAAGCATGATTTAGATTCTCCTATTATAAGGGCTGTTAAGCCGATTAAAATTTTCAAAGATGCATACAACTATCAGGTTTCCATTCTAGGTAAAACTGGAACTTCGTATATTTTAGAATAAGAAGGAAAGAATATATATATATATATATATATATATATATATATATATATATATATATATATATATATATATAGAACAAAAGTATTTCTCTCCCAGATGACTTCAGGAGTTTAGATAATTGCTTCTATTTAAGAAAATGATAAAGCTTAAGTTGAAAGTATTGTTGGCAGTTTTTCATCAATTTTTTCGTTAAGGGGAGATAATTTTTGTCGTATAAAAAGTTATTAAGAATAAACTACAATTGCATAATCCTTTTTGTAAGCTAAATTTATTGCTAATCACCTAGATAAAATGATACATTTTATTTATTTGTAAAAATTGTGACAGTTCACTATTTAATTTGATTTATAATTGCTGGAGATATCTATAATTTATTTTAAACTGCCGCAAAAAGTTATATATAAAACGCATTAAAAGCTTCGGCATATTGAAAATAAATTCACCGTAGTTGGCATTAGTTCTTTAACATTTAAGTAATCCTTTGTTAACGATTTATTTTTCATATGTGTTTATTTAATCACGAGTGTAAGAAATGCTCACAATACTTACTGTAGTTGCAAAGTGAACATTACATTTTAAATGAATGACAAATAACAGTTGAACCTGTTTTTGTGCTGTAGATAGGGACCGCTTAAAAATAAATGCACAAAAAAAATATTCAAAAATTTCATTAATTATTACATGTAACAAACTAATTCGTGGAAATACTACAAAAAACTTTTTTTATGTGGTGGATGGGGACCGCATAAAAAAAGTCGCATTTATAAAATATGCCAATTATTTACGAAAAATTTATATGTAAGAATACTTCCATAACAAAATAAATAATTAATTATTACACATGGAAACATTTTTAAAACATAGTTTCTCATTGTATTCATGGATAAGTTTTCACAAAATGCACATACATAATAATTCATTGCTACTCATCATAATCCAAAGCCCTGTAATGAATAAGTTCAAAATCAATTTCGTCACTTGAAGTTACAATTTCAATTGATTTATTTTTTGGCAACATAAAGTAAGTGATAAGTTTTTGGTCGAAGGTCGGGTGGTCAGTTTCCTGTAAATGTCACAATAATGAGATATACACGATTGAAGCCCTTTCTGGAATTTTATACGACTTTCTTAATTGGTATCTATTTTAAGGAAATGCTTTTCGAATTTGTTGGAAAGCTGGATTCCTGCATATTTTGATCCGCTTTCAAAGAATCCGGCTCTTCTTGTCCTTCTTCATTATCCATCAAATTATTCATAATGTCACTGTCATTGAAAGTTCGGCCTTCAATCAAGCGCGGGCTGATGGAGCGTCGAGAGAAAACAACTGAATGCGTAATGTTGGGAGACTGTTTATAACAAATGAATAGAGCGGCTTCTAGTGTCTAGATTTCAATAGCGTAACGTACACCCCGGTATCACAGGGGGGCTGGACTCTAGGGGTCCAAGGATTGCCAAACGCTAAATACGTATTTGCCCAATTTATAAAGGCAAAGCCTGACTTTCAGGGGGGTCCTAAAAATTTCCGTTACAC
Organism: Trichonephila clavipes; assembly: GCA_019973935.1. NCBI lineage: Eukaryota > Metazoa > Arthropoda > Arachnida > Araneae > Nephilidae > Trichonephila > Trichonephila clavipes. Next base: position 1,005,703 of record BMAU01017051.1, on the reverse strand, counting down.
CACGGGTAAACAAATAAAAAACATTACAGAAGCGGCCAAAGCCATTGAGTCCTGCCACGATGCGGGGGGGGACAGGACTCTAGGGGTACAGGGCTTGACTAACTCTAAATACGTATTTACCCAATTTATAATATAAAGGCAAAACTTGATTTTCAGGGAGAAGGAGGGTCCTAACATTCTCCGTTACGCCACTGGTAAATAGATAGAAGACATTACAGTAGCACGAAAGCCATTGAAACTCATACACCGCATAAAAAAAGGATCGCACATAAAAAATCGCACAAAAACAGCTTCTAATGTATTTAAAATTGGAACAGAATGTACAGTTCTGTATTAACACCTTAGCTAGATTCTGAATATCATAAGAGCACTATGTTTTCAAAAGTAGACATGTAGAAGTGGAAAATTTGGTTCATAAACATCGACAGAAAACAAAAGTAATCGGAGTGAAAATTCGACTAGTTCATAATCTTCTCAGAAAAAAATACGTTTTTTTGCAATATCAGGACGCAAGTAAATAAATAAAATAGCTTCACAAGAAAATATTGAAATATCATACCCTCAGTTAGGACTTAGCACCTAAGGATTATCTGTTATTGGACCCCTCAAGGAAGAGGTAAGGCAAAAAAAAAAAAAAATTAAACAAAATGAAGTAGAAAAATTTAGCGCAAAAAGCTTCGCACAGATCAAATATTTTTTATTAAACAGAAATTAAAAGAAATGTATACAATGATGCATTCTTATTTAAGGTATACGACTATGTTTGGAACCGTGATTTAAAAAAAAGTGCATAAATGGATAATTTGCATGACATGTAGTGTCACTTAGATTAGAATACATGTATAAAATTGTTTTAAGGTCATTTTGACAAAAGAAATTATTTAAATATAATATTTTGGCAAAAAATTAACTTAGAATAACCTTTTTCTAAATGTTCTCCTTTTGTGAAAAATGATTCTATTATTTTAATGTTTTGCCTGTATATAGCTCAAATCCCTTTGCAGAGGCTCAACTGGAATTTTTGAAAAACTCACATTATTTTCAGAGTTACCACTAACTGAAATAATTATCGGCGCTTTTTTTCTTAAAACTGCTCCCCTCTGTTGTCGTAAAATATGGATAAACCCACTTCTAAGTTATATATTTCAAAAATTCTAGTTGAGCATCTGTACAGAGGTCTGTGCTATATACAGGTAAAACATTATTACAATAGCAGCATTTTTCACCAAAGAGAACAATTTGAAAAAAAAGATTTTTAAGTTTATTTTTTGCCAAAATATTGTATTTAAATAATTTTTTGTCAAAATGTTCTTAAAACAATTTTATATATGTATTCCAATCTAAGTGATACTAAATATTATGAAAATTATCCATTTATGCGTTTTTTATAATCACGGTTCCGAATGTAGTCGGATAACTTAAGAAAATATTTCTTAAATCTTTTTCGCTTATCGGTCCTGGTATTTAAGAAAATGTTAACAACTCAAAAAAAAAGCTTCAAATAAAACAATTCATTAAGAAACAACTTGAAAATTCTTATATCTCAAAGACTTTAATGCGATTTCAATAAGTTTCCAAGAATATTAATGCATTAAAAGTCATTTTGTTTAACTTTAAATAAAGGGTAATACCATTCAATGAAGTTTCGCAACTGTGTTTCTCCAAATGGATTTTTATTAGTTTTAATTTCAAATATGTGTGCACTTATGTTTTTCATATCATGAAGACCATAACTGTACACTAAAAATAAATTCTACGCCGAATACATTTTATTTCAGTTATGACAGTGTTTCTCAAACTGTGGGGCGCGCCCCGCTGGGGGGTGCGAGCATATCGAAAATAAAAGATTAAAAAAAATTTATTTACTGGAATGAAGTAAAACAAAATACTTTCTGACATAATAAAAAAATACACATTTACTCTGATATAATTTATATATCTGCAATATTACGTCATAAAAAATTAAAGCTACTTCTTTTCAAACCAAAATGAGAAAAACAAAACCCAGACCTATAATCGAAAAAAAATTTTAGGAAGGTAAAAAATTTTCATCACTGTTATATATTTGTCATCAGATGTAGGCAGCAGAATGTAGCTGCTGCGGTTTGACCTTCGAACTTACTTGTACGGTTAGTTACGTCACTGCTCTTATGCATTTCTTTTTTTCATTTAGGGAAGTTGCAAATAAACTATTTCTGCTGCGATTTTTTCCTTGTAAAATATTTTTATGATTTTTGGAAAAGCACAGAGAGCTGCTGTTTGAAGGATTACTTGTTCAAGATTTATTTCTATGAGTTATTCCCAAACATATAAAAAAGCGTAATGAATAAAACGTTTTACATAATTTTTTGGACATCCATATTGTAATAAATACACTTTTATTCCGAAGCTGTCACGTCGAGCACAGAGTGCACGAAATCGGTAATTCTGGCAAAACTGTTTAATTGTTACCAATGGCTCTGACACTATCCTCCTGTTAGACAGTCTTAACGTGTGAACTAAAATATATTTGTCACATATCTCCCTCTTTCTTGGGAGTGACAAACGTTTTATTTACAATCTTAAGGTACTTGTGTTGACTGAGTTCCCGGTGTGATAACTTTTTTCCGAAATATTTTCTGTGTTCTTGAAAGTAGGTGAGTATATTTTCTCTTAATTAAATTATTCACAGAAATTACGATTTTTATTGTGTACTATAAAAATTATAAAAAAAGAGATTGGGGTGGCTCAATAACCCCACTCGACCATTAGTATCAAGTGCGTGCCTGCTCCAGGTTTAAAACATATGTTGAAGTCTTTCACTTTAAATATTAAAAAATAATGCAATTATTTCTCATCGGAATTTTATATTATTGTTCATTATTCAACATCACAATTCTAAATACTAATTCTGTGAGGCTTAAAATTACAGTTCGCTTAAAACTAATTATAATTTGAGCAATGATTTTAAAAAATCATTTTACATTTTTGTAAACATTGTTGCGCACTTGGCTTTACTCTCCTTAAAATTCAGATATTATATCAATAATGTTTTATTTTCTTATAAATGAACTCGTGCAAAGAGCGGTTTTCTTCAGCCGGTATACTTTTAATGTATCAGTGCTGCACAGAGTATTTTATAACTAATTAATTAATGCTAAATTAAGAACAAGTTTAATAAGTATTAGCGACTTCCATAGGCTTGTCTTACAGAGCAAATTTTTCAAAGGAATGCTTATGATTAGAAATTGATCCACTGAGTTCTTTCTAAAAAAAAGCTGATATCTATATTTTGCCTTCTTTGCCACCGCATTTTGCAATATATTCCAATTTAAAAATTAGAGAAAGGAAAAATAACATAATAATTATCCTATTACTTAATATTTTTTTGCTTAAAAGCAACATGTACAAAATACTTATGTCATGAATTTGTACTGTTTATAATTAAGATTATTGCTTTAGCGTAAAAAAAAGTGCATTATTATTGCATTCAGTACATTATTAATGTATAAGGGGGCGCGATAAAAATTGTGATTGATAAGGGGGGCGCCAGTTTTGAAAGTTTGAGAAGCACTGAGTTATGATATTTATTCTGATAACAAAAAGCATTAATAATGATAGACAGGGATTTTAATTATAAAGTTTTTCTAGTTCTTTTGTGGACCTGCGGTATGAATGAGAAGACTTTCTAACACATTGCACAATGTGTGTGTGGATTACATTCTCTTTCAACACAACACACACACACACACGTAGTTAATTATTTAAATCCAAACATTTTTGTTTGAGTTTTTGTGTCCTTTGTAGGGAAGGAGGGGAAGGATAGAAAATTATTCTGTCTGCACTGATGCTATTTTAAGATGGCTTGAGATAAAAACGTACTCGACTGTAAATTTGTGTTTTAAAATTTAGATTTGCTATGCTTGTTTTGAGAAACCATTTCAGGAACAAAAAAAAAGATTTTCAATATTAATATATCAGACATAACACGCTTTATGTTATTAAAATAAACTATAGTAATAGATTCTTTAAAAATCAAAGTTAGTAATAATAATAATAAAGAATCACTTATAGCCTATGGGTTTAAATCTAATTTCCGGAAAATGGTCACTATAAAATAATTATTTTTATGCTCATCAAAGTTCTCTTCTGTATGGAATTTTACTGGTGATAGATATGTAATTTCACACCGCATTCCAGTGAGAAGGGCAACACCTAAACTGGCACCACTCCTTTTAAACTTTCACACTATGCCAACGTTATACGAGCAGATCTAGCTGTCCAATCCCATACCCTTCTCCTAGAGCGGACTCAAACTCAAGTTCTCTCCAAGCTCCCCTCCGACTCCGAGAGGCTGGAACCCAATTGGCCGGCGTCATCAGCACCCAAGAGTCTTATAAACCCCCGGTTTTCGAGCAGTTCTCTTTCCGAGTTCCGATTCTGACCGTGCAGTTCACCCGCTCGTTCACTTGTTCACCCTCCATCCAAGCCTTTCACATAAGCGACTCGGCTTGCCGAAGCGCATAGTGATTGACGTAGAAAAGCTCCTCTTTTCGGAGCTCTCCTTCCCTAAAACTAAAAATTTTCATTCATATTATCTTTTTTGCAATTTTTCTCTCCTAAAGTTTTAATTCTTTTTAAGTTTAAAGTACTTTAAATTTTTTAATCAATTATTTTTTTATTTAAATTATTTAATACTTAATGCAGTTCTGGGCTAAGATTAAGCTAAAGCAAAGCTCACTCATCGGTCAACAAGATAGAGAAGGAGAAGGTTTCATATGGCAGCAGGTACTCCGACAACCCATTCTACCCACTATGCCAACGTGTAAACACTTCATCTTATACAGATTCAAAGAGCCTCAGTCCTACACGACGAGCCTATTACACCAGGAGGCTCGACAGAAACAACGCTGTGTAAGGGCTGGTACATTTTAAAGCATGGGCCAACTGGACCCGGGTCCAGAACCTCAGCCATGGCATGGGAGGGTGTTCGTCTCGTTCTCCTCTCGGTCTTAATAAGCTCATAATAGCTGAAATGCTATTCCGGGACATATTCTCTGAAAAACTGGGAATTTCGGACAGTATGGCAACTACCAACAACGGAAAGCCCGCTTTTTATGTCATGTTCGTTGTCCGTGTCTACGCCTAGGCTTACCACCATACATCGTCATCACTTATTTAGTCAAAAGGTGACAATCAGTCGGGTAGTTTTCCGTCTAAATGTGTAAGATTGTGAGACAGTGCCTCAAGCTTTAAAACGCCATTTTTGGTTAAACCTTTTTAAACGACCCAATTCATGTTGGGAGAGTTATGAAGGACTTCTTAATGGTTGCAATGAGAGTAACTTTGCTATGTCATTAGTTGGTAGAAAGTTCCACCAGCATAATGTCTACTTAAAAAGGTCGCAGGTGGCACCTACTTTTGCTTAGGGGGACAGTGCCTCAAGAAGTCTTAAAAAGCCATTGTTGGCTAAACCTTTTTTAACGACTCAGTTGATGTAGATAGAGTTATGAAGGACTTCTTAATGGTCGAAATGAGAGTAAATGCTATGTCATTAGTTCAGTGTTTCTCAAACTGTGGGGCACGTCCCCCTGGAGGGGCGTGATAACCTCACGAGGGGGCGTGAACAAATCGAAAGTAAAAGATTTAAAAAATAGTTAATTTACTGGAATGAATTAAAACAAAATGTATACTTTCAGACTTAATAAAAAATGCACTTTTACTCTAATATAATTTATAGGCGCGCGCGATATTAAGTCATGAAAAAAAACTTCTTCAATACCTAATTAGTTACATTTGATCCTATAACCAAATAAAAAACTTTTATTCGATTTGCTGTAATCCCATGATGAAAGATTTTTTTACTAATCTTTCAGAGAAAAAACAAATCCCTGACCCAGAATCGAAAAAATTTAGGAAGATAAAAAATTCAGCACTGTAATTTTTGAAATACTGCACATTATAGTTGTAATCTGTTTTTGCTGAAAATCTGTTTGACCATCTAAGTTATTGGTACAGTTATATAGTTATGACCCCTCTCTTATGTGTGTGTGTGTGTTTGTTTCTCTTTTAGGGAAGTTGTAATTAATGTATTTCTCTGTTGCGCTTTTTCCCATGCAAAAGAGTTTTATGATATTTGGAAAACCATGGAGAGCACACACTTTGAAGGATTACTTGGCAAATGGTGGTTTTATGAGTATTCTCAAACATATAAATCATAACGAAAAACGTTTTACACAGTTTTTTAGCAGTAACATATTTTATCATAATGCACTTTTTCCGGTAAGTGGTCGCGCGGGACACACAGATCACGAAATCGTTCATTCTGGCAAAACTGTTTATTTGTTACCAAAGAAAAATTGAAAAGTCATTGAAAGCAATTAAGTTTACTTTCTCTTTATTAAATTATTCACTGGAATAACGATTTGTATCATGTACAATAAAATAATTATAAAAAAAAGGATTGAAGAGACTCAATAAACCCGCTCGACCGTATCGAGTGCGCGCTTGCTCCTAGGTTAAAACATGTTGAAGTCTTTTCTCATGTATATTAAAAAAAAATATTCTTCATCGGAATTTTATATTACTGTTCCTTATTTAACAATAATTTTAAATGTTATTTCCGTGAGGCTTTAAATTACAATTCGCTTAAGATTAATTATAATTTGAGCAATCATTTTACATTTTTATAAACATTGTCCGGCACTTGGCTTTACTCTCCTTACAATTCAGCTATTATATCAATAATGTTTTATTTTCTTATAAATGAACTTGTGCAAAGAGCGGGCACTTCAGCCGGTATACCTTTAATGTATCAGTGCTGCACAGAGTATTTTATAACTAATTAATTAATACTAAATTAAGAACAAGTTTAATAATTATTAACGACTTCCATGGGCTTGTCTTGCAAAGCTTTTATAAGGAATGCTTATGATTAGAAATTGACCCTCTGAGTTCTTTTTCTATACTTAGCTGATATCTATATTTTGTCTTCTAAGCAGCCACCTCATTTTGCAATATGTTCAATTTAAAAATTAGAGAAAGGAAAAATAACATAACAATTATCCTATTACTTAATTTTTTTTTTTGCTAAAAGTAACGTATACAAAATTTAATACTTATGTTATTAATTTGAATGTTTTATAATTAAGATCACGTATTCTAAAATTAGCGTAAAAAAAGTGCATTATTATTGCATTTAGTACATTATTTATGTATAAGGGGGGCGCGATAAAAAATGTGATTGAAAAGGAGACTGCCCCAGCATTGAAAGTTTGAGAAACACTGCATTAGTTGGTAGAAAGTTTCACCAGCATAATGTCTACTTAAATAGTTCGCGGGTGGGGCCAATTTTTGCATAGGGACCCAGGGCATCAAGACGACTGACAATGAGTTTCCGACCATTGACCACTCGGCTACTTCAGTCATATTCAACCCAGTAGTTTAATTCTAAGTCTAGACATTAAGTCTTAAATAACATAGCTTCATATAGGGTTTTTTACAAAATCTGTTTTTTCATTTAGGAAAATAAATTTTTATTTTGTGTGTTCCGTTTTCTTTTACTTTAATATTAATTAAGTCATTCTAAAATTCATGTATAGCTTAGAAACTTTAATGGCATTTTTCTTTAAAAGTATTTACATACTGTTTCCAGTGATTACGAGGGATTAAAATAATTTTTTGCAACATTTTTTCAATCCTTTTTTTACATTAAAGATTTTTTTTTCACGCAGGAGATCATTAAAACGAACACACCATTTCAACAAATCCTACGGTTACTGCTTAAGCGACTGGAATGACACAAATGACGCTGGATATATATTAAAATAAGGAGGTCCTTTCAAAGTAAACTACTACAAACAAAAGTAAATTGCTTGAAACAAATGAGCATTTCTCGAGAACAAATGAGAATTTTAAGTAAGAGAACATTTGAAAATGAGATTGCAGGAAAAAATTTAATGAAAATATAAATAAAAGTCGTCTTTGCTTTAATCTTTATTCCAAGAAATAAATAAGAAGTTATCTTCGTTGTTATTTAAAAACTCATGAGCTTTATACGATATAAAAGTTAATTTTATTTTAAAATAAGGGGTGGTTCGTTGACAAATGATTAACTTTTGGCTCGTAATTATTTTCTGCAAAATGATGCAAAAAACCTTGCTTATCATCTTATAAATTTCACTTTTTAGGCATTTATGCATTTTTTAGCACATTTTGAAAATTAAATTTTTTTAGTTACGAATAAAGCATGCCATATTTCCCTTATTACCTCCTTTATAGTTACGAAATATTTCTTTTACTTTTTATAAACTGAAGTTCTCTTTTAATACGATGAAAACATGCATCAAATCATAATAATGATAACAGTTTTACTTTTGAAAATATAATCTAATTTGTATGATGTTTTATAATTTAATTGCGATTATATATATAAACAAGTAATATATATACATATACACTATATAAAATAAGTCAATTCCTACTTAGGTTAACAAAGAAAATTTTATTTTACTTATTTTTTATAAAAGAGTTACAATTAACATGAATATACATTTGACAGACTCACAATATTAAGTGGCAAAATAGAAAACGATTTTCTTTGAAATCTTCCATTCTTCTTTCTATACATGGCGTTGGACTAATATTTTTCTTTGTGTTACTATTTATTACTTAATTAAATTTAATTAATCTAATAAAATAGTATAGTAAAAGAAAACACATTCTCATAAATTAAGCTATTTCAGGTGGAATTCAAACCCACAACCTTTGGATTAGTCCAACGCGCTATCAATTGCGCTAGAGGAACACAACGAATGATTTTCTTTTCTATACATGCTGCAGGACTATTTTATTTGTAACTATTTAATCATTTTAGTTTAATTAATAAATTAATATTTGGTAAAACTGTACTAACATCAAGTGTCATCCACAACAAGTTTTAAAAAATGTATTTGAATTTGAATGAATATAAAGTATTTTATTAAGGATTGAAAATTTGAGCAAGATATATATATATATATATAGGGAGAGAGTGGAATATAATAGTAGGAATTGAAAAAACTATTAAACATGGGCTTTTGTAACTATATTTCTCTGAACACTATGTAATATATTTAAAATAGTTAAATTATTTTTATATGATTCTTGTTTGATTTGAACAAAATGCACACAAAAAATATCTGTACGAATAATAATAATTTTGGAAAAATATTAAATTTAACATTATAATGCAATAAATATAACATAATCAATACATTTAACGTATACATCAGACTTTTATTTGTACTTGTACATTTATATATTGAAGATAATTTTTTTTTATTCCGCAGAAAAATAAACTTTGCGGTGTTTTTTCTTTTATTGAAAACATTTATAAAATCCCCGTGTACCACAAAGTGTCACATGGAGCTCACAGAAGCAAGTATTAATCACATATTGCAAAGGAAAGAAAAGGGGAAAGATAGCATTTTCTCGTCTTTTTTTTTTAAATGTGTATTTTCGTTGAATTGCATATTAATGCTATAATTAAAAAAACTCATCAAGGATCAAGATTCCACAAAACACTCATTTTCGGAACTCAAGAATTTCATTTTTCACTTTCATCATTAAGGTATCCTACTACGTTTTGAACCGTGATATTTAAAAGCGTATAAATGGATAATATTTATGATATTTAGTATCACTTAGATTAGAAAATGTATATAAAATTGTTTTAAGAAAATTATTACAATAAAAAATTATTTGAATACAACATTTTGACATAAAAATGAACATAGAATGACCAGTTTTCAAAATATTCTCCTTTTATGAACCATCCTTCTATTATAATAATATTTTGCCTGTATATCGCTCAGACCTCTGTACAGAAGCGCAAACTAGAGTTTTTGAAACATATATCTTAGAAGTGGGTGTATCCATGTCTTACGACAACAGAGGGGAGAAATTTTAAGAAACAAAAATGCCGATAAATAATTCAATGGGTTGTAACTCTGAAAATAATGTGAGTTTTTCAAAATTCATAGTTGAGCCTCTGTACAGAGGTCTGAGCTATATACAGGCAAAATATTATTATAATAGAAACATTTTTTACAAAAAGAGGACTTTTTAAAAAGGTTATTCTATCTTCATTTTTTTGCAGAAATATTGTATTTAAATAATTTTTTTTTGTAAAAATGTCCTTAAAACAATATTGTATATATGTATTCTAATCTAAGTAACACTAAATATGAAAATTGTCGATTTATACGCTTTTTAAAAATCACGGTTCCAACTGTAGTCGGATACCTTAAAATATATATTTAAAAAATAAAAGAAACTTTTAATTTTTTTCCGAGCATTTTTGTTTAGCATGTGAAATTTACGATTAAGGTTCGCCCTTACTTCATTTTTTTAGAGTTGTATGCACAGTTCTATCATTTCTACTCCCGGTGTGGTAGGGTGTCTACGGTAGTCGATGAACATGGTCACAAATTCGAGTTCGCCTAGTGGCATGTTCGAGTCTTGGAGCCACTGGAAATCCTCCGAGTAGAGCGGCTGATGCATGTTAAATTTGTCGTCGCTTGAAGTCCACAGGTTGGCTTGGTGAAGTTCGGAGAGTGGGTGACAAGCTCAGATGTCGTTTTCATCAGTTGGCCCAGGTTACACTATTACGAAATCTGTCATCAATAGCACTCTGATTGGCTTAGAATGCAACATTAACAAAATTCTCATTCATTCGTTAACTGTTCGAGTTGCAGGGGATATTGAAAAAACACTTTCAAATTATCTCAAACATCACAACCGCGCTTTCTCAGATTGAATACGAAAAGACACAAGCAGCGCGATAGCGCTTCTTTTATTTTATGTCCAAAAATACGAAGCGGCGCGATAGCTCTTTGTTCTTTTTACACCGATGAATCCAATAGGAGCTATATTCTTGTTTAACCTATTATAAAATGTACTATTTACATTAAAAAAAGCTGTGTAATGTACTTGCTTCAGTACATCTGTGCGCGCAACTTCAACAATCGGTAACGTACTATCATTTGTCCATAATGATCGAAATGTGTACTGGATTTTCTCAACATAAAATCTCAACAGCGCAATCATGCTGCTTGATAGCCAATCGGCGAAGTGACTTAATCAATTAAACGTCAAAGTTCGCTGACTACCAACACTTGACAATCTATTACGAAGAATCATCTAGAAAACTGAGGCAGGTCAGACTTAAATGCTAATGGCTGCATTTTAACGTCCAGTATTCTGCAACTAATTGAGACAGTTTGATGAGACCAGGGCGTCCAAAAGCTACGATGATAAAAAAAAGCCGCTATTTGTCTATTACGGCGGATTATTACAGGAGTACAACCGGCTCTGGTGTCTCTTGAAGCAACCATAGGAACCAAAGCTTTAAGAGTTTCTGTGTTTCCTAAGGGCTACATGAAAAAGCTGTTTCACAGGACAACTCATGTGTATCACAACTGTTGTATAGTATACGTTTTGTATAATATAAATCTGTATTTGCGTGTAACACAACGTCTTACATTAAACGTTTCGCAGTATTTCTGGAGATCATTATTCAGGGTAAATTTCCTACTTTTCAAACATCAGTGAATATTGCACGCTTTACGAACTCAATACCTTTTACTAAATTCTCCCACACATTAAAAAATGAACATTTACCTCAATAACCTGGAGAATTTTAAATCGGATTCGTATTCAAGCTCAAATTCATATAACTAAAAAAAAAAAATGAACAGAACTAAATCTGTCCTCCTCGATACTTTTTCTTCCCATTTCTATGTTCTTCCGTCATGAAAAAAAGCCCTCTTTGAGTGATTCAGAAGAGGAATGTTCTCTTGTGTATCTGTGTTCGAAAGATCTGGGTATTTTTTCTTACTTCCTCTCTTCTACACCCAACTCATCGGGGTTCTTTGAAGCAAAAAAAAATATTAACTTTTTAGACTTTTGTTGCTTTCACAACGGATCGAGAATGGAATGTTACAAGAATAAGAGTTTGGGGTTATTTCATTTTTTACTTACCTCGTGACTCTTTCCTGCGAACGTATTTTTATGAGTTTTATTCCATTGAAATGTCTTTTTTAACTCTCTATCCCTTTTTAACATTTATGTATAGAAGCTGAATTAAATCTATATTTTGTTACATTTTTTTGTCATTTAAAATATTTGTCTTGCTTATAACCCAATGTTCAAAAAATAATCAACAAATAGAAAGGAAAAATTGAAATACTTCGTAAATTAAAGAATCCTACTTTATTTTATTCGAAATTAGAGAACAGTCTCTCTCTCTCTTCTTTGTGATGAATAATAATTTGATCTAAAAAGATTAATTTATGATATTTTAAAATACTTGGGGATCTTTGATAATTTTGAAGTAAATGTCTAAGTATCGTATTTGGTTGCAAAAAAATCAAAATGAGTGCCCAATAGCTTGAAAAAGAGCACTACTGATGGGGTGCCGGTAAGGCCGGATTACTGATATGAAAGCTGCGTTAGGACGACATGATGCTCGTTGTGCGGGAGCTTTGAAAGGTTCTATAGTAGGTTTTAGAGAGTCCAATTGAATCTTGAAGTGAATCTGATAGAGCATGAGAGAGTGTTGGAACTTCTCTAACAGCCTTTGTTTCCCCTCTTTGTCTTTTTAAAGGTGGAACATGTCTCACTTTCAAAAGCGACACGTAACACAGAACCGTTTCTGTTTGAACCTAGCAGGGGTTAATATTTAGCCATTGGTTCTTGTAGCCCCGCGTGCGGTGGACTTTGAAGCCGAAGACAGGCGTGAGAACCACGCTGGTCACTTCTCCGTCGGCTGGATAAAGGGAGGTCAAAGCTTGACTTGTTCTAGAACCTAAGCGTCGTTATTTTCTTGTTTCCGATCTTTGGAAACTATCTTTGATTTACACGGGAACTCCCAATGGGGTCAAAGAGAATGTCTTGAGAATCTATGGAAGTTTTTAATAAATGTATAATATTCCAGAAATATCTTTGGGGTCGATGGCAATTTCTCTGTTTTCACAAGTATCGATACAATACAGATTTGCATAGGGAGATGTGATCATTGTATCCAGAGTAAAATAGATTAAAGAGAAAATATTAAGGATGTACGAAAAAATTTATTGATTTAAAAATTGTTAATTTTGGTTCAAGCTTGGCAAACCTTGTCATATAGTTCAATGAATTCAAATAAATAATAAAGTACCCTGGATTTTTGTTAAATCCATTTGGATATAATTGGAATTAAATCTGGCTTTCTTAAATGAAAATTGCTGTGCATTTTTTGAAACATTATGTTTAAGCAATCATAGATTTTTTGCAGCTGTTAACCCGATTAGAAGTGTTGCTGTTTAGCAACAAATATGCAAATATCAATAATGTACTCTTTTACGAGGGCTATTTTTAAAGTAAGGTCCATTGGCTCGTATAGTTCCCTAGTCCCCTATCCGCTTCAGTGACCAGCATCTCTTGCGAACACACTCGCGTCATTTTCAGCTCAGTAACAGTCGTGTAAGATTCGCTGTGCGTCATTAAAGGTGATTGAATCGCCCACCAAGTGTGTTAGCCATTTTCTGACTGCGAGAAACAAGGTGGGTGCAGATATTCATCGCCAGATAACAAAGATTTATGGCACAGAAGCAATGAGTGACAGCAAACTTTAAAAATGGGTCAGGAAGTTTAAAGATGGGTGAACAAACGTCCATGACGAAGAATGCTCAGGCCGGCCCTCGGTAATCACTAATGACTTGTTGCAAGCAACTGAAACAAAAATTAGTGAGAACAGGAGATTGACGAGAACCCCTCTTTCATTGGAATTTCCCGACGTTTTCGGTCGGTGGTGTACAAAGTTGTGACTGAAGACCTCAACTTTAAGAAATTGTGTTCTCGGTGATACCCATTCTACTAACATCGGAACACAAAGAGAAGAGATTTGCCAGTTCATTGTACCTTGAATCGAATCGTTACGAGGAAGAAGGAAATGACATGTTGAGTCGAATTGGAACTGGAGATGGAACATGGATAGCCCATATCATCCCGGAATCAAAGCAACAGTCGATGGAATGGCAACACACATCCTCTCCCATCAAAATTAAAGCCAAACAAACGCTGTCAAAGTGCAAAATTATGGAAACAATGTTCTGGGACCTGCGCGGTGTTTTGCTGGTGGACTTTATGCTACAAAAAAAGGAGCAACGATCAACTCAGGGGCTTACTTCGCAACTCTACGGAAACTCGAAGAGTATTGCAGAACAAACGGCGCGGCATGCTGTCAAAAGGTGTTTTGCACCTCGACGATAACGCAAAGCCTCACACTTCTCGAATGACTCGGGAATTAATCGAATATTTTGGCTGGGAGGTTTTGAATCATCCACCATACAGCCCCGACATTGCTCCGAGTGATTTTCACCTTTTCCGGGAACTCAAACATAGTCTTGGCAGGAAGAGTTTCAGTGACGACGAAGAAGTGAAAACGGCCTAGAATTCTTAGTTGTCCGACCAGGCGGTAGACTTCTCTGAAAAGAGTTTTCAAAACTTAATTATAAAATATAACAAGTGCATTAATAAACTCCGCAACATTGTAGAAAAATAGGCAAAAATATGTACACTCCTAAAATAAAGGTTTTTTGAAACAAATATTGCCGTTGTTTTGTTTAAAATAAATGGAACTTACTTAAAAAATTGCCCTCCTATTTAAACAGTACTTTTATAACTAGCTATACCTTTGTAAAAGCCTTTTCTTAACATTTTAAGGCTACACATTACCCTAAAAATTTCATTTTTACCGAAAAAAATTTTTTTTGCATGTTTTGGTGGCCCATATCATTGAGATATGCTTACCAGGAAATTTCAGATCTGTTAGAAAATTAGTTTCTAAGATATTTGAAGTTTTATGAGCTATGGTTTTGGTTTCGGTTTCCTTTTAAAGCATTTTTTTCACACTTAAGTTGAATTAATTAAAAACATTTTTGAGCTTTTAGTTTGAAATGGTTATTAATTCCAATTTTCCTTACTAAAATCATTTCTGCTTGATTATGTTTTCAGTTTTTTGAGAGTTCTCATAATTAATTAATAAAGATTAATTTCATGGCCAGTTTTTGCTTTAAGAATGGTTTATATAACTTAAAAGCTTTATCATTAATTTTTCCTGTAGAGAAAATGCCATGGCAAATGCGTTCTGGGTTTCTGTGAGAAACAATATTTCGAAGAGATGGAATACTACTGAAAATGATGTATCTAAATATTAGTTCTGAGCTGATTTTATAATTAGACTTCCGAGTACAAGAATTCTGAATTCAAATGCTGCAGACATAACTGAATATTTCCTTGCTGTACCAAACTACATTATACTAAACCTATTGTAGTACTATATTTTAGTATTTTAAAGTCGTACGACAAGAGCTAAAACTTCCTAAACTGCCCCAATTTAAAACTGAAAAAATTAAATTTTATGAGCAAACCTGACTATTTTTAGCTCAAGTCAGTATCATTATTATTTTGTACATAAATGCTTCGTGTTTCAAAACTTTTGTGAACTATTAGGTTAAGATAAATCTGAATAAACTGACGTCTTAACAAATGCTATCAATATTATGCAAAAATAAATTTTGAATTAAAAATATAATTTTCAGTCATATTTAATAAAAATAATGTTTTAATGTAGAACATACATTGGAAAATAACATATTAAAAATTAGAGTTTTACGGGCATTATAAGTTTTTGTTTTATGACTTTACAAACTTTAAATGCGTTTTTCTCAGACTTTTAATTTTGAAGGTATAAGTGTTTTCGAATCCCTAAGGCTTTTTTCCTGTTCAAGATAGAGCCTGAATTTTTTGTATATACAACCAAATGTATGTTCTATAAAAGTTAGTATGGATTGAGGTCTGAGAGAACTCTAGTTATTTTTCTAAAAAATGCTAAATTTGATATTTTAAAATTTGTCGTGTTTTTTCCAGGTTTTACTAGAAAAATAATTATTAAAAATCAACAAGGGAATAGATTTTCAAACCCATACTAAATATTGTTTGTAATAATCTAAGAATCATAAATAACTTAAAAGTACTAAAAAATTTTAAAAATGGAGTATTTTATAAAAATTTGAAAAAAACTTCAAAAATTCCTAATTTTTTAAAATTGTAAAATAATGGCTGGTCAAACTGACTTTTTGCTTACAGAATCAGCTTATTAATATAATCTAAATATAAAACATCAATTATTTTTACTGTAACTGTCTTCAAAAAATTTTTTGATAAAGGGTTACCGTGTAGCCTTAAAATGTGTTTAATAAGAAAAGTGATATCTGAAAATACCGAGAGAATTTCGGGAAAGTCATTTTTTTTTACAGTTACGAACAATTAAATTTTCGAATTTTATTAGTGTTAAAATAAAAATAATTATATAATTATCCCATTTTTACACATTATTTTATACACATATCGATTGAAAAGAATGGTAAAAATTGGATAGCATATTTTGAGAGCACACGTACCACTGTCAGTAAGAAATTTAGTTCTAAAAAAAACTATATTTTTTTCGAAAGTGAACATAAATGTTTAATATTATTTCAAATAAAAAAAGATACAATTAAGGATATCTGCCAGGCAAATAATTTATGTTGATAATCAAAATAGGAAACTAAAGTCGAACCATAAAACACGCGTCAAAATATTTAGTGATTTCCAATGAACAGTAGTGCACCATATACAAATAAAAGGAAATTCGAAAAAGTGTTGTCTCGTAAAATCATTCTCCAGAGGCCATCGGACAGTAGGTCAGAGCTTTTATGAGGAATTGTGGGCGAATGGAATGTCTGGCTGAATCCAGACAAATGGTCTTAGGAGTATAATCAGGAAAAAACTATGGAACGAGAGATGTATCATTTCTGATAAAACCCTACGCGCTTTCACCACTTTAATCTTAGATCTTTTAGAGGGATTGTTGCTCAAAACTACTATGACTTTTAGATCTGAAAGAATGCTTCCCCGTTAGTAGATTCCTGTTTTAACTTAATTTTCATAAGTGAAATTACTGGATGCAATATCATATTGGATTAATGTCACACACATGGGAACCTCCCTCAACTTTAAACTATCTACCACAAACAATCTATTTTGCTCTAACAAAGTAATTTTTTTCTAACATTCAACACAGAATATCTTATATATAATAACTTTTATTAAACGTTTTAAAATCCTACAATTTCTTACTGCTCATGGTAACTTTTAAGTGAAGTTCAAGAGTTTTAATTTGCGTTCTTCCAAACTTTGTGACTGCAATAATCGTGGTGTAGTTAGGAGAGGGGGTGCCAGCTCACGTGTCGTCCACGTCACTTGACCATGGTTCAAAATTACGTGGTCCGTCGTCAAATGCCCTCGTGCAGCTGAACAGTGTGACGTTAATATTCAATCAATCAAAAGCAATAATGGTGGTGAGCAAAGTGTTGAATATCTAATTTTTTTTTGTTAAAAATTTTTAAAAAATGTTTGAAGATTAAACTTTAGGCACTTAAAATCAACTCTCCTCCTAAATTGTCTTAACTTATTTCATGAGAGCAACATTCGTATTACTTTGTAATTTCAATTACCGTATTTACGCCACACTATTTTTCCATTATTAATACTATTGTTTCTACATTCTTCTATAATACATTCATTTTAAAAAATGTTGCATTACAAATGCGTTGGAGGGCACAAAAGATGACGGCGGCACTAATTCCGAAGTCAGCTTTGATGATGGGAGTGACGAATCATTTTCAAAACATTTCTCATTTAATTTTTTTTAAACATTTCTTAAGTATTGGGTATTGATGAACAGTAGCGCTCACAGGAATTTTTCAAGGGGGGGTGGAGGTCTGGGGTCAAACGTTCACCATTCTTGTATCATGCTCTTTTTGATTTTGTCGATTTTGGGGAACAAAACACAGTAAAAAAAACTAATTATTGAATAAATAATTAGCATCAATAACTAAAATTAATCAACAAAAATAATTAAATTTTATGTACTATAAACATAGAATTATAATCAGTCGGGAAAATAATCAATGGCTTTGGAGGGGGTCTGGGCCCCCAGGACCCCCACTCCCATCTTGTGTGCGCCACTGTTGATGAACCTTTTACACATTTTTATTTTTTCCTCAAAGATGTGTAAAGAATTGGGGGGATGGCTTATATTCGAATAAGTACGGTATTTGTTTTTGTTATTTTCATTGTTCTGATTTATAATTGTGTTCTGCTTACATTACTTCAGTGTCTACTTTACTTAAAAGTTTAATTTTGTAAAGTATTTGTTTGACTCAGTAACTTGATTGATTTTGTAATTTCATTTGCTCTGTAATGTTTGTTCTGTTATGTATCTTTTATTTGTTTTTAATCTGTGTAAGCCCCGATTGATAGTTGTAGATCACAGAAATTATTTTTTATATGTTCTTCAATAAACAAACGGTATTTTTAGTATCGGACTTAGCTATTTTGAAGAACGCTCAAAGAGCAAAGACAAATAATTTCCAATAATTATTTTAAAATTTCGTAATTAAAAAAGTACCTGAAGGGAAAGGGGAAGGTCAGAAAATATTTCACCGTGAAGTTAAATTTTTATTTTTGTACTATTAATGCTTCTCAAAAACCTATTGCTCAAATTATTTAATGCTGTAACTCGAGCAGAATGTTCAAAAAATTATAGTTTTTGCTTATTTATTCAATGCCAGCGACGCCAAAGATCAAGTTCATGCCAAAAATTATTTGATTTTTCGAGACATGAGTTTCAGGGGTCAATGGGCTAAATTCATTATGATCACATGATAAATACATCCAAGTGTTCTCCGCTGAATTCTAAACTGACATTACAATTTTTGTTATTCTACTTTTAAAATTTATGTACAATTTCAAAGTGATAATAATGCAAAGACGCGTTTTAGTACAAATATACTTCAAAAGGTTTTTTCAAAGTGTGAAAAAAATCTTATATCATATGTGTAATTTTCAATTAAGTTCATTTGTTAGCAAATATGCATTTTTAAGAAAAACTCTGTAAAAATCAAACATATATATGGCAGGAGTAAAATTCCAAGGATCTAATTGGCTAGAAACAAGTGATTTCATTTATCATGTGACGCCATAGCCACGTGAGTTTACGGACTGTCTGGAAACACGTGATCGTAGCTGTTACTTAATTATGAGATCACATGACTTTAGCCCATTGTAAAAAGGATGGTTGAATTTTCCAAAAGTCGCCAATGTTATGGGATAAATATGAAAGTACTAAAATTATGTCATGCTAAAATTAAGTCCTCAAAAATGTTACAGTAGCTCCTATATAGTTTAATGGAACAATTAGATTAAAAAAAGAATGCAAAATATATACTAACCAAAAAACATAAAACTTTTATTAAAAAAAAACCTTGTGAACAACAAACATTAAAAATTATTTCCATTGATTTCATTAATGCAGAATAAACAATACATATTTCACTCTTTTTAATCCCGTGACATCTTAAGCCATTACAAAAAAAGTATTCAGACGTTAAGTAAAAAACAAATGCAAGATATGCCTCTTAAAACATTAATTTGATTCATTGTCACTCTCTTTACACTAAGGCTCAAAAACTGAGGCTTTTATACATTACTTGAAGTGTTAGCTTAAGCATTATTTTGAAAATTTTGCCAGAAACTTCAATGTGAAAAATTTTGTGTATCATAAACTTATTAAAACTTTATGTTCAATTTTTTCACGAGATTTACTACAGATTGTTTATAACTCAAATGAAGCCATTAACTATTATCTTCATATAAAAGGACCATTAATTAAATACATATTCAATCTCATTAATAAATCACAAGGAAATCTAATCTTACATTAACTTGCAAAAAATAAAGCCCATTGTCTGTTCTTGCGCTTTGAAAGAAAGATCAATACAATACCATGTTAAAACAAAATGATAAACAGCGAGTAGCTTCATAAACATGAAGCATTTTTATTACTCTGATTGTATACTCTTTTCAGTTCATTAAAATGAGATATGGGTACATAAGTCTTTTTAAAAATAATGGTAGGGATAAATGCGTATTTATCTAAATTTTCATGGATGCCTTTAGAATGAATAAAAGCCCAAACAAATAATGAGGATAAATAAAATGATACGGACTATTGTTAACATATGTACAGTCCTCTCACAGATGTTGCGCAATGCTTAAGAGGAAAGTACATAGACATGTTTTCTATTCAATCATTTCATAATAAAGAATAAATGGTTTGGCAACCAAATTTATTAATTTCCCGCAAAATGATGTAAAAATGCTTAAAAAATCTCTTCTGCTAAAATATAAAAGCTAAAAAGCCAAACTTTGTCGCTGTTAAACCAATTTGATTTTAATTTCATTACTTAAAATCAAAATAAAGGAATTAATATCTCAAATTGACTAACTGGATGGCGTAGATGACTTTTCACTGGCTTTGTACGCCAAAGGTTGCGGGCTCGACTACAGCCCTAGTCGGTGGATTTTCATGATGCAGATAATCAACAGCGTCCATGTCGTATGATTATACGGCATGTTCAAGATCCTTTAGTGCCCGTTTGGCTTAGATGTTCTCGAAAAATGATATCCCTCGTTCTATTTCGCTTCGTCAGAGCTCTGGTGCTTCCTTCTGGGGAGGAGCATCAAAATTACACTGTGGCAAATGGTATTCTATCTATATTGTGCCGCTCTTAAAAGTGTTACCAGATACCAGGGAATGAAGTAGGTCTGTAATGATAAATACCAACTCGCAGACTCGTTGGAAAAAAGAATCCCAAATTGAATTTTTCATAACTATTTAGTTTAGTTAAAAAAGTGCGTTATTAAATTTTTAAAAAGTTTGTGTAATGTAAATTATTAGGCTCGATTTGAATTTATCCTTATTTGTGTCGCACTCTGGAGAAATACGAGGGTTATTGACATCGCAACCTGTACTTTTAATCCTCGGTCGAGTGACAAGGAACAAAATTCTAGATGGAATAACACACCAAAATTTCATATTACCGTAAAATCCGGCGTATAACGTGCACCTATACTCTCAAACTGCCTTTTTTAATGTTTAGGTGTATTCGCCGTATAACCCGCACCTCCTTTTTACGAGGAAATCTGGAATGTTAGGACACAATATTATCATCTTTTGAAGCCATTTATTCTAGATATTACCCCAGACTATTGAAAAAAAAATAGTATATTTCTAAAATTACTATTCTTTTAGTTCATACGGCATGTCATTTTTTTTTTAAATAAACAGTATTTCGACATGTGTAGATGTTAATTTATATTTATTATTTTTAAAGCTATCGTTTTTGTACCTGGCGTATAACGCGTACCCTTAAATTTCGATCGTATTTTTGGTGTTAAATGAGCGCGTTATGCGCCAGATTTTACAGTATATCAATATGACTTAAACATTGACAGATTTAACGTAAACTATTCCCTTGTGCTCTCTCTAGCTCTATTAGTCTTCAACATACAGTAATATCCTGACTTACCTGAATCTGGAGTTGAACGATTTTCAAATCTTGTCTTTTTTTTTTGTATTTGAGCACTACGCAACTCTATAACTCACTTCCCGGTTAGCTAATTTACATGATCAGACACATCGCGCGGAATTTATGCTTAGCCGTAAGGATTTATTTTCTGTTATTTCTTTTTTTCTACTGAATGTGTGTTATTGCATGTTATCATTGTTATATTCTGCTTGTTTTATGTATTATATCTACGCAGGTTTGAGAGATGACTATGTCATCAAAACGAGGTAGAAAAGAAGTTTTAAAACACTGATAAATCAATACATCGAATGAAAGTATTGAGAAGTTAATTCGAAGGTTTCCGTTTAGTAAAGAAAGGGTTACAAATTTTAGAAAATATAGACTCCAATGAAGATTGCATTGTTTCAACAAAAAGATTTAAAAAAATTATTAGCATGCTGTTATGAAATTTGGCGGGAGAGAAAAGAATCTGTCAGCCAGCAGACTATTTTGTTCGATTTTATAAATTCTTCTACATCAAAATAACTTTGGTTTGAGATTTTCTTTAGTGTTACCTAAAATTTTCCCACCTAATTTTTTTTTTTGCCTCCGGCCCCAATTAAAAACAATTTATATGTATTCATATGTGAAATTATACCGTGACTTACGCGGTATTCATTCAGTCCCCTATCACGCAAATTAGGGGTATTACTGTGTGTGTATAATAGTTTCTAATTACCGATGCACTTAGACTGTAATAGAAAATGAGTAAAAAGAAAAGAAAGAAAAAAGTAACCAGTTGGGGCAGGAGTATTTAAAATCTCCAAATATTCCTGATTTCTCTGAATCTGATGATCGAATTCGAACAAATTTTGAAACACCGGCTATGTATATATAAGCCTTAAAAAGGTTCCGTTATGAAAAAGTTCTGTTTCGGAGAATAATAATCGGGTTAACATACTAAATTACTCTGTTAACATTCCAGTTTAGTTGTCATTAATTTAATGATATTGACAACATCCAGCAATTGTAATGAAAATTGTGAAAGACACAAAAGTTTTTCCTATTTCTTTATTTTATGACTCTGCATTAGAACCTTGAAACTAACTGATTTAACAAACACAAGCCCATTTTGCACCTGGGTGAGTTAGGGAATATTAACGTCGCACTGTTCAGCTACACGAGGGCTTTTGGCGACGGAATACGTAATTTTGAATCATGGTCAAGGGACGTGAACGACACCTGAGCTGGTACCCTCCTTTCCTAACTACCACATCACACCACTGGGAGGACAGTTCAGCTCTTGACAGATTTAACGTGCATCACTGCCCTACACGACGGGTCTTTAGTGGCACTGGGCTCGAATTCACACGACATGCCTGTCATGATCTGATACCTTGACCACTGGGCTACCGCAGCCCCTTGCACATGGGTGAGTGAGAATACTATTAACATTGCACTATAAAGCCACACAAGGGCTAGTGGTGACTGCCCTTGCAATTTTGAGCCTCGATTAAGTGACGAGGGTGACGCACCACGCCAATTGATTGATTGATTGATTATTAACGTCGCACTGTTTTGCTACACGAGGGCTTTTGGAGACGGACCACGTAATTTTGAACCATGGTCAAGTGACGTGGACGACACCTGAGCTGGCACCTCCCTCTCCTGACGACGCACCACGCCAAAGAAAGGACTTTGGATTTTTCAACAGATTTATCACGCATCAGCCAATTATTCGATGAGTATTCCATTTTGCATTTGAAAATGCTTTCGAATGTCTTGTTAGATTATCGGGTTACTACAACCCCGAAAAAGTTTTTTTTTCAAAAAAATACTAGTCTTATTGCATTTAAAGTCGGCAAAGAAAAATACTTCGGCTTTTTTATGAATAGCACCGAAATCCAGCTTACAATCAGATAATAACTAAGAACACACACAAGTACATACCTCTTTAATTTTTTTTTCCTTTATACCACACACAAATAAAAAACAGAAATGTCGTTGATTATTACTTTTCTTTTATAACCATACATCATTTAATAAGTGCATATGCTATCTTAATCTCGTTCTCTCATTTCATTTCTAACAAAATTAAAATTGATACTTTAATTGGCAAAGTTATTTTGAATTCATCATATCTTTCACATTTTCAATGCTTAGTTATAAATAAAACGATGGAATGATTTATCTGAAAAACCCTAGCACTAGGGCCGTAATGTACATTCTGCGCTGCGGTGGGACATGATTATAGGGGGACCAAAGATTTATAGACGCCAAATACATATTTAATCAATTTATAAAATACTAAATCAAAACCTGACCTAGAGAGGGGGCTAATATTCTATGTTATGCCACCACCTAGTACGACGAGGCAAAAATTTGTTTTGATAGTCTTTGTATTTTATTTTGTCGGATACCAAATTTATTAGATGCGTTTCTTGAAGATAATCAAGAAAAAATTCTTGGATAAGAAGACGATGGTGAAGATGATGCAGAAGTGTGAGCAGTTCGTCAGGCTTGGCGCCTTATCACCGCCCGCGTCACTTTAACAGTACGCGAGCAGCGATGCGGCGCCAAATCTGGCAACCGTACTAACATCGGAAGTCCTGCAGCTGAAGATCCGGAAGGCTTAGCACAGATTAAGAAGACAAGAGGAAATGTGTGTGGATGATATATGTGTCTCTTTTTAGAACGGAAGGTATCTTCAATTGAGAAAAATCTTTTTTTCCTTATTCTCTTCAACTACAGATTTCATCATTAATTATAAGAGGATCTTGTTTAGAAGTCTTAAATGTTCTTATTTCTTCATTTCCGTTTTCATTTATCTCTCTGTTTAATCACTGAATTGTTTGTCTCTCTATTAATTTTATTGATTGTTTAACAATAAAAAACTATTTCTGGGATAAAGAACAAAGTATATCTTCTCAATAGCAAGTATTATATAAACTTTTTTTTGTAAAGCGCATATCATCAATGTTTCTCCATATTCAACCGCTAAGTTGCCTGATAAAACCCTAAACAAAGTACTGATAGAGGGTTACACAAGAGCACTTGGTTATGTCGAACCTTTATGTCTGATCATTAGAGTTCGAATGATTAAAACATTTTCAAAACGCTCATTTATAAAATTAAAAATTTAGGTAATAAAATACTATTAGGGCAGCTTCAGAATTCAAAGGAATCATGAAAAATACTATTACGTATGAATTACAAAGGCTTAAAGTTAGGTGAAAAAAGTCAGGATTAAGGTACCATGTGCAGCAGAAATAACAAGGTTTTGGGTTTTCATCCTCTCACTCTAGCCAAAACAATTAGCGACTTTAGCATAGTTCATCCATTTTATACTTCACATTTCGCATACTTTCTTGATAGAAGAAAAATACACTCAGGAACATTGAAAATAGCGACCCAAGAAGAAACATCGGATTGAAATGAAATTTAATACACACAATGACACAGATGAGAGATTCACTTGATCACAAAAACAAGACAAATGAATACAGGGTGTGCAACGACACAAATACTGGGCAACTTCAATAGCGCGTTGGACCACCACCAACTGCAATACATGCCACCACACGGTCCGGCATTGAGTTGATTAGACACCTTATGTTGTCCTGAGGCAGATGGGCCCACAACATTCAACTCTAAATCATGTACAGAGGGACACGATGGCATCTGCCGTTTTAGCTGATCCCACACGTGCTCTACAGGGATAAATAGGGGGAGCGGGCTGGCCATGGAAGAGTCTGAAAATGACGTAGGAAGTCTTGAGCAACTCTTGCTGTATGCGGACGAGCATTATCTTGCTGGAAAATTGCCCCTGGGAGACCATTTAGGAAAGGTGTCGAAGAATATCATCAACGTAACGTTGGCCCGTTAAGGTTTCACGCATCACAATTAAAGTGGACCGGCTATCATATGCTATGCCCCCAGACCATTACACCAGCTGTGCGGTCAGTGTGACGTAGAACAGTGTGCGCTCATCAGGGTGCCTCCACACCCGTACACGGTTATCATCTGTAACCAAAACAAAACGGGATTCACCACTAAACACAACCTTTTGCTAATCTGTGACATTCCACATTGATCTGGCTTGGCACCACTGTAGACGCAGTTGCCGGTGTTCCAGTGTTAAAGGGAGTGCACGGAAAGGGCGCTTGGATTTAAGATTTGCTTCTGCAAGGTGTCTGAAAATTGTTTGTGGAACAATTGCTACGCCTACATCTGCTCGTATAGTTGAACGAGTCACTGTGGGGTCCACAAGTGCTTGCCGGGGAAATTTGCATGCATGCAGATTACTTCCAACTTACCAGGGCAATCTAAATTCCTTCATTCGCTTGGCTTCACCCCTCGTCTGGCTCATTGTTCTCTCGACGGCTACTATTACTACAATTTTTACTGACTAAACGCGGTTTGCGATCCCATGTTTTTTGGCGATTTGTTCTCCCTAAGCTGCCTATTATATCATCCCTCTGACATTGTCTGTCGAATTCGGGAACTTAGCGAATATACTAATCTGCCTCTTTCGTTTCTGCATTAAGTCACACAACTTTAATGAGGAATTATTTTTAGTGACGTTATATTTCATTTCAATTAATACATTTTCAATTGATTAGGTATCCTAATTATATTTAGAAGAATCATTATAGAATATAGAATTATGATCGCATATCCAATTTTCGAAATATTGGACATAATATTCAATATGGATCAAAATGTTTTATTCCATAGCAGGTATAAATTTCTTTTAATTCTGAATCTAATCGAAAATATTTATTCTATTGTTTTTAAAGCAAAGTTTCAATTTGTTTCTGAATCAAAATGAAAATTTGTTTTAAAAAATAAGTTGTTAAAAAAGTTGCACATCCATATTATATTTTCACAGATTTCGAATTTCCTGTTATAAATCATAAAAGTACTTTTAGTTCGGTGCGTTTTGATTGTGCCTTGATAAAAATTCTGTGTTTAAAGGAGGAAAAATATAAAAATTATCGATTCGTGACTTTTATGTCACAATAAACTTAATTTTAAAATTTCGTTGATTTTAAACGAAGTTTGAATTACAAGGAGCCATTTCCAATTAAATACATCCTTTTTAAAGTAATTAAAAAATTATAATGAAGAGCAAATGATATAGTCCCCTAAATTAAAAAAAGACACGATTCCAAAATAGCACAAGTTTGAATATTTTTAAATTGTAAGTGAAAGATAACTAAAAATCTAATGAATAGCGAATTTTTCAACACATTAAAAATTAATGTGCAAAAGCTCATATAAAAGAATATGCTCCATATTCTACAAAATATGAATTGAAGTTGTTAACCAAAAAAGGAACTTACCTTACAAAGAATCTGGATTGCAATCGTCAGCAAAAAAGAGACACACGCTACCATTTCCGTGAGGAAAAGAAAAACTTATTCTCCAGAAGCACGCCACCCGACGTGTGGCCCTTCGGTTCAACACGTGCTCCCCTCTAGACACAATGGACGATGGACATCTTGATGGATGACCAAAGGCTATTCCGCATCCGCCCTGGCCATCCATCAACCTTAGGTAGGTGGTGAAATCCTTTTGGTCACTCCCTGCCCTTTCATTCACCTGTCGGTTGAAGACGTCTGATTATAGCTCGGAGAGATGTATCATTGGCATTAAAAAACAATCAATATAAGAATAATCACACAATGTATAACTAGTTACTCTGGAATAATTGTAAAAAAGAGTTAGAAAGATGTTTTCAGTAAGTTAGAAATTTGTCTGATTAGAGTTCTAAAGTTTGGCATCTCTAAGATATGGAGATTATTTGACTCAAGTCTAGATTATATACATGTTGACATATCTTCCTTCTTTTGAGTTGTGATGCACCACAAATTGTGCCTTAGAGCCGCAAACGGCACCCTACTGTTTGAGTATCATTTAAACCAAACTAGAAAGGGAAATGCAATCGTATTTCTAACATAAAACCGGTTTAATGAAAATTTCACTCTATGTATTTATTTTAAAGATGCTTTTTTAAAGAAAAAAAAAGCTTTGAAAAAATAATAAATCGATAGGAAGATACAATGGTATTGACAACTGACGTGTAATAATTTATTTTTCGGACTAAAAACTTTTTGTTCATACAGTGCCGGACACCTTTGTAAGCAGATAACTATTCACAGTAAACATTACGTTTTACGTAGGTATTTATGTTTTTTTCAGGTTGTTGCCATATTCGACCGACAAATTCATACTCTTGATAGTAGACAGCTTGTGGATGTCAAATCAACATAGAACATAGGGTCGCAAATCACGTATAATTGGTGCAAATTGAGGTAATAGTAGCCACTGGGAGGAAGGGTTGAGATTCTCGGAGATCATCTGTTCGAGCCGTACCTGCTGCTTGAATTTCTCAAAGACACAAAATAACTTGTTTTTCTACAGCACGTCCTCCCATAGTTGCTGCTAGGAGTACCGGCCACTGGACATCAAAATGTGTGGTTCATGCACGATGGTGCACCGGCAAAATTTTTCGATTGCCGTTTGTTACCACCTCTATGCTTCATATTCCGAGAGGTGTATTGGACATGGTGGACCTACTGCTTGGCCGCCAAGGACCTCAAGCCCTTGGATTTCTTCTGAACCAGCGGAAATCGCTTGTGTAGGATACTCCAGTGTTTATAGTGTAAGATCTCACGGCATCAATCATCTCGTCACTTCAACTGACATCGCAGTACATTCCGGATTTATTTGAGTGCGTCCAAAAAATTTTTTGTCCGTCGGTGTTGGCTGTACTATAACCTGTGAAGCCACAACTTCGATAATTTTCCGTGACCATCACTTATCGTTTCTTTCTTAATCAGAGCTCGGAGGCATTGGCCATATATATTGTAATCATGATTTTATTTTCTTATGTTTTTAAAAGCAGTTCTAACCTCTTATTGCCCATTTTGATTCCACTCGATATCACGCCCTTAATAACTTTTTTTGCAAATTACTCCGACAAATTAAATTACTCCAGTTTGCGGCCCCATGTTCTATATCTTCTATTGATTTGTTATCTCCATGCTGCCTACTATCTCCCCCGCTGAATTTGTCTGTCAAATTTGACTACACCATGTATAGTATGTGTTCGGCTGCGTAATGATCTGATATGTTCTTCTTAAAACAGAACCTTTCCTGCAAATAACAGTTTCAATAAAACTTGAGTTATTTTAAGAATAATACAGTTTATCATTATCTAATTCGGCTACGTGCATAACAATCAGGAAGTGAGGAGTTTGTGACATTTAGCGGTATTTCATCCAATGCCCTAACAATAGACAAATACAGCCATAATGTGTACTTCCTTTTATTATTTTACTTACGAGAAAGTTTTCGATTAAATTACGCCACAAAACTGAGTAATATTGGAATGTTCCGTGACAATTACGGAGGGAAACGTATTCAGCTAATTAAGTCTGACTCAAAACTCAATAAATTCGACGATGCGTGAAGTAAATTAACCATCTTAGTTAGAATCTGCTGATAATGTCAATAGAAAAATGCTTTAAACAATAGTAATATAATATGAATGAATGAATGAATAAATGTCAGATTTTTTATGACGCAAGAGCCAAATCTGGCTATACTGCGCCAAACATTTGTGAAAATCTGTGATCTAGACGGGAAAAGAAAGAATGTGTAAATTGAATGACAAGAAGGAAGGTCGAAAATAGAGAAGGATCACTAGGATACCCCAGAGGTTCGTGAGACCCGTATTTACCAAAGATAGTAATCCCCTTGGGAATAGGAAAAGATCACTAGGGTACCTCGGGATTGTGACACCCGTACTCACCTAGAGAAGGTGAGCCTCTGAGGGGGTAATATAATTGGAGATATATCAATTGCATTAACGTTAAAAAATTCTATTTTCTCTAAATATTATCCGAAACCCTTTTAAAAAAAGATTTTTGCCCTTTAGTAGGGTTGCGTAGTGATTTCTTTCTGTTGAAAATAGCATTGACAGATGTAAAACCGTTCAATAATTGGCCCTATAGGGCCTTCTCAGCCTTTTTGAGTATGTAAGATGGAGCAAAACATAACAGAGGACCGGTTGGCAGTTAACTCGAATGTCCATGTCAATGTCATCTCCTTTATGGGCGAAATAAAAACGCAATGAAAAATGTTACCCAAAAACAAAATTTTATTAGAATTGTTTAAAAAGTTTTAAAAATGGCTTAAACCATGTAACTATTGATACGACATATGTCATATATATCTGTTAGTAAAAAAAAAAGGATATGAACAAAATTCTAACTATAACTAATAAGAGAAAAGTTAGTTAATTATTAAAAATAACTAACTTAGCTTATAAGAAGTACAAAAGAGGCGACATGAAATAATAGCAGTGTTTAAATTAAAACACATAAGGCGAAAATCAGTTTTCTAAAGAAGAAGAAAGAAAAATATATAAGTTTTCAAATATTTATCAAAAAACTGGCAAAAAAGAGCACCTGAAGCTTATCTTATTTAGCCCAAAACACACACACACACACATTTTGCGTAAACAATTCTTAATGGTACACACGGTAGCCGTATAATAATATTTATACAACAATTGCATCCTCTTTCATAAAATATAATTTAATTTTTATCTCGTTACAGATGATTGTATCGCATTTGATGTATTACATTGTTTTACCGAATTACGTTTAAAAGTTTAGAATTTTATCAAGTGTAAGTTTTTCGAAACACTTTTTGAGCTTCCCACTGAGAAAGACCACTTATTTTTTTACTGTAACTGAAGATATTTTTTTTTTCATTCTGTGGTAGTTGGTTGTCAAGATCATTGATACGTATCATATTTGGTAAATCTGCGGTGTAATATTCATGTAAAATTACATAAAACTGACATATTTGATGTAAAATAACCTTTAAAATAATAAGGGGAAGAAAGTAAAACCAATAGAAAAAGGTAATGATAAGGAAAAAGTTGAAAATAGAGAATGTTTCATGAATCTCAAGGGGATTACAAAACATTTTTTACCAAAGACAGTAAACCCATTGTGCGGAAATAGGATTAGGGTGTATCGTAATAGTAACTCTTGTCTTTGCGTTAAGTGGATAAGCCCACTGAGAGGGTGAATCCATGTATTTACATATTTTTTCTTTCATTACGTAGCAAAGAAAAAGATTTCAATGACATATTGATTAATAATGTATTCTAAATTCATTGCTTAACTTCTTATAACATTAACCCGGTAGCACGTGTGCACTCGATACTAACGTTAACGATCACGCGAGGTGACTGAGTCACCCCAATTTCTTTTTAAAATTATTTTTATTGTACACGATAAAAACCATAATTCCAGTAAATAATTTAATTAAGAGAAAGTATACTTACTTATTTTTAAGGACTTCTCAATTTTTGTGTTTGAAAATTTGAAAAAAATATCAATTAAATTGAACCAAGAAGTTTCAAATTACATATACTGTTCGCTGCCATCAGAAGAGTGATATTTTCAGTCAAAACAATCATATTTAATTCAAATTATTGTAGTTTCACTGTCCCTTGTTGATTGACAAATAGCATGTTGAACTTTTTCTTGCTTGTGTCTTTTTGGCAGAGCGAAGTGTGTCTTGTGGTACACATACGACTTCATATTTTTCTTGATGGAATTCTTTAGGAATCATTTGAAAATTTTCCTATCAACTCCAACGTTTCATGTTCAACGCTTTTCTGAAATTTACTTTCGCTATTATGATTAATATTCATAATTTCAGCAGGTTCTTCCCTTGCTTGATCAGTTTCAACTTTCTTCAATAGAGGTCACAGATGTCGATTTCTTTTTTTATATATATTCTGCTCATTTACATTTATAAATCATAATGCAAGTCAAACAACACATCAATCAAAACCACTAAGTTGTTCACAGGGAAAAGATGTAACATGTTCATAGAAAATATTTTGGAACAAAAGCTGTCGCGTTTAGTCAAAATAAATACCTTAAAATTATAAAAAAAGAAAAAAAAACATTTGCCACTCCCAAAAAAAAGAGGTAGATGTGTGACAAATACATTTTAGTTCCCATAAGAAATGTCATATAGGTGGATACTGTCAAGGTCATTGGTAACAAACTGTTTTTTCCAGAATTAACGATTTCGTGAGCCTGTGGTGACTCAGTGGTCTGCGCGCCCGCTCCGGTGTTCAACTAGAGAAAAGTTAAGTATAAAAGCAAATTAAAAGGATGGAATGACAAAAAAGGATAGAAAAATAGATTTAGATCACCAGGGCATTCAGATAGAACATCCTTAAGGTTTATAAAAAGATACTAAATCAATCGTAAAAAACTATCACTCGGAATGATATCCCTTTCTTATTTAAAGCTAAGCGTTTTAACTGATTAGCTTGAAATAATGTTCTATATTAGTTCTATCCTAAGCGTCACGTCAGAATACACGTAAGCCTATCATTATTTCCAACAATATCTTTAAGGGATGTTAAATCTAATTTTCTGATTTCTGTTGACAGCGCAGATGCCGAATTTGACCACGCTGTGCCATACTGTCATTAATGTACGAATGCATGATTACTTGCATGAAACTATTTGACATAGTTCACTTAGTTGAAAATGAACCATGCAAATAGTTCGAATTCCACCGTCTGTAAACATTAACCTCCAGACATTGACCACTGGATTGTTACCATTCTATTGTAAGACGCACTGTACATTAGCCTCCTGAAAGCTTGGAACTTTATGCGAATATAATCTCATTGCATCATTTTAATAAATCAGAACTGATAATCTGTTGCACTTCACCAATTTCCCATCAAGAACACAAATAAAAAAAGATTTAGCATTTGATAATTTAAAAACATCTAATACAAAAGTATCATTTTTCGTTTTAAATTTAAATAACTCAATTACCTCTCAAATTAAAAATGAAATAGAGAGAGAGAGAGAGAAATAATGTATTTTATATAGAGCAAATAATCAAATAGTATAAGGAACAAAATGTGGAAAAATGTTTTCACTCTTATTTCAAAATGTTGCTTTGAACTTTGGTTTTAAACATTCCAACGTTACCAAATTTCATATTCCATGCATTTCACTTCATTCGAAAATAACAAAAGAAAGGAGATTTTTCTTTTTAAAATCCGTAAAAAAAACTGTTCAGGATTTAGCAACTTTAATGCATTCTTTAAGACCAAGTAACAAAACTAGTGATGGAAAGAATGATATATCTTGGGATTTGAAAAGTCACGAAACATTCCAAAAGATACTTTCATTTCTTACGATATGGCGGATGGGACTGAAACAGAAAAGAGAACAAATGAAAACATAAATAAAATAAAGCAAACGTTAACATATGTGAAAAGATGTTATTAAAGTTTTCGGAGCATGGTATACTTTACTGCACAAAACGAAATGAATTTTTACGGTTATAGTAACAGCTAAAATGGCTTAAGTCTCTTCTGAGATTAAATAATTCTACTCTATACTATATATATAAAATACTATGCATATAATTCTAATACTATATATATAAAATGGGAGCTTACAGTGCTACACTACTATGGGAAAATGCAGTACTATTAACGATTCCACAGGAAATGATAAAAATTAGAAGAAATATCATTGAATCCTAAATTGTGTATTTCTCAACATATGAAAATATAGTGAGGGATAAAACAAAATATCAATTAAGTTGTAATTCACCAGCGCATCCTGGGGTCCATGACACACAGTGGGTCAAATACGCTCAAAAGTTGCCAAAAATTAAGAAAATGTAAAGCGATCTCAGGATAGCTTCATATATTACTTAGAATACTAACTATAGTACTATATGATTGTATTTAAATGCCCAAAGATAAACCAGGTTTTTTACAACAATGAAGCGTACTTACGTCTTGCAGACTGAGCTATTCAGTATCAGTCATTTACGGACAACTTTAAAGTAGTTTCGTGCTTAAGCAAATTATTTTTCAGTGTTATTTAGTTACGGAACCCTCATCTTCAGGTATGTAACTGTGTTTTAGATATTTTGTTTCATTATATAACTAGTTTCAGGTAGCCAAAACAATTTAGGCATGAAGTCAAACATCAAGAAAAATTTTGAACCATAATCATTTTGCTTAGGTTTTAAGCAATATAAAGCTATGTTTGTCACCTGAAAATAATCTTTATTGCTTAAGCTCATAGAAACAATTTTTTCTTGCTACTTTTCGATATAGATAAATTTTTAGTACTTTACTTGCAGAAAATAATTGGTATGTATTAGAGTCAGCGCAGCTAAATTAGCACCACGCGAATCACAACATTTTCTACCAAAATCTGACTGATATTTTTCATATAAAACACGTTAGAATCTTTATTTTGATATCAAGATACCGCGTGGCGCTAATTCTGCTACGGTGGCGGTAATACGTAGATACCAAATAATTTCATGCGTATTTGTCATTATTCAAAATTATTTATTTCGTTTTTTAGGGATGTCTCTATTGCATTTTTTACAACAAGACAAAAACCTTTTTAAAAAATTCCATCGTTTTGAGGAGAATAGTTTCAAGAAACAATGAGAATTAGATAAAAGTGCCGGAAAAATAAACAAATTGTCATATCGAAGATTTAAAAAATCCATTGAGTAGTTTCAGTATGAGTTAATATGAGTAAAACGTGTCGAAAAAATCTTTATAAATAGAATAAAGAGTGACTTGAGAAATCATAACTCGAAAGTTCCATCCCTAAATAAATCAGATGGTAATGCACGAGTTGATGATAATGATGAAGATGAATATGCCTTTACTTATCTTAGGTAATTAAGCATTATTCACGATATAAAGTAATTTTTAGAGTACTTATACTTTATTTAGACTCTCATCAATAAGTATATATTTGACTTTTTTTTAAAAAAAATCATCACTATTTAGTGCTTTATCTGTATAGCAAAAATCGTACAGTTTACCAATATAATATCAGTAGTTATCACACTATATAATAATAAATGCTGCTTTTTTCTGTTATTTTTAAAAATAAAAATGTTCGTCACCAAAATTTGTTTCCTCTTACAGTATACATGTCTATGAAAACATTCGAGATTCCCTTTAGAAGGTCTCAAAGATTTAGTTTATTTGATGGCAGTTATGAAGATCTTTTGTTTCAGTGTGTGACGTGTTGTTGTCTGTATCAGTCAATGTACTACATGTGAATTTTATATTGAGAGGTGAATGACCATTTACCACTAAAGGTAAAGCACACAAACCAGGACGACTTTGATGCGTGAGAAAGGTGAAAGATCAGGGAATATTGTTGGCCAGGAAAGCAACCAAATAACTGGCAGTTAATTACATTGGATTCACAATAAACCTCTAAAGGAGAGATAGTACTATCGGACGTATCACCTCATCCGCATTACGTTGGGTTATCGTAGAGTTACGTATGAGGATCTGTGGTGTGTAATTCACAATCATAGGCGATGGCAGCATAAATCTTAATGTGATATCACGTTGGAAGGTGTTCTTCAATTGTGGCCAGCACAGACCACTAACTACTTGACATCAGCGAGTGAATATTAATGTCACACTGCTCAGCTACACGAGGCCGTTTGGCGACAGACCTCGTAACTTTGAACCATCGTCAAGTGACGATGATGACACTTGAGCTGACACCCTCCTCTTCTAATTACCACACCAATCGGAGGACATTTGAGCTCTCGACAGATTTAAAGCGCTTCCCTACACGGCGGGTCTTTAGTGGTACTGGCCTCGAACTCATGACATGCCTACCATGATCTGATACCTTGACCACTGGGCTACCGCAGCCCCCTACTTGACACCAGACTCGAGCACTTGCTGTTGCTGAAACAGACGCATATATCACTGGAGAATTTGACTAAATACAATTCCGTTGTGTATATAGTTCTAACAAACAATTGTAAACGGAAAATCGGTGAATGAAAGTCGATGAAAGTTTTTTTTTAAATGGACATCATGAATGCCCAATCAATGGATAATGCACCGGGACAATTTCGGTGTATCCTAAGAAAGAGTGTTTATTAAGTCGCAGTATAAAACAAAAAAGAGCTACTCAAAGGGCTTTTGGCGACGGATGCCGTAATTTTGAGACATGGTCAAGTTACGAGGACGGCAACTCTTTCCCAACTTCCACACCATACCAAAGGGGCGGGACAGATTTAACTTGTATCGGCTTCCTCTCCCTTGTAGGTCTACAACAGTCTACAGTGCGTCACTACCGTGTCCGCTCTTTAGTGCAGGTCATCAATATTGAGGTTAAATTTAGCAATTGTGTTTATTGAGCAATATTTTTCTAGTTAACAATGCTTTCATAAATATCTGCGAGCAATGGCTACTCCTAGAATTAAGAGAGGCGCAACTTAACTCCCCCTCCGAAAAAGTTCTAAGTATTTCCAGTCCCCTTTATATATTTTACACTTTTTCGATTCCTACTATTAGCTCACACTCTCTCTCTATATATATTTATTTATATTAGTAGTATTTTCAATTGTTAATGAAATACATTTTAATGCACTCAATAGAGCTGAAATTTTATATACATGATTATTTTGGATGACAATACAATAATTTAATAAAAATTATTTGATTAAAACTAATTATTCAAAGAATTACCAATACAGCCACGTTGGCATAATTTTTGGCGACTTGTGTCAAAACTTGAAAAGGTTTTTTCTCACGCTTTAAAGCATTCAGTTGAACAGAAATTTTGTATACACGATTGTTTTGGATGACAATACGATGCTTGAATGATAATTAATAAAAATTAATTACCAATTAATGTTGTGATTCTGCCATATGTATATACATATTTATATTAATTGTAACTATTTAATAAAAAGTAGCTAAAATAAAATTTTTCTTTGTTGATCTGAGTAAGAATTGACTTATTTCTTTTTATTACTTGTTTATAAACTTATTTCCCAAATTCCTTTTCAGTATTCAATATTAAGACTATACAGTACCCTAGAAATTTTAAAAATACCGATTTTGTGTGTATATTTTTTGTGGTCCATATCATTGGGAAGCTTGCCACCAATTTTCAGATTTGTTATCAAATTATTTCTTAAGATATTTGATACTTTGTGAGCTTAGATTTTGGTTTCTGTTTCGTTTTAAAGTATTTTTCCACACTAAAATTGAATTAATCAAACATATTTTTGAACGCAATCAACTCTTTCAGTTTGAAACGTTAATTTCAATTTTCATTATTAAAATGATTTCTGCATGACTACGTTTTGAGTTCCCATAATTATTTCATTACCATTGATTTCAATGCCAATTTTTGTTTTACAAAATAGTTTATATAACTTAGAAGCTTTATCATTTTGCTATGGGAAACAATATTTCGATGAGAGGGAATACTACCGAAAGTGAGGTACCTAAAAATCAGCCATCTGCTGATAGGGCATTTAGACTTCCGAATACAAGTATTCCGATAAATCAAATATTACAGATAAAACTAAATATTTTTATGATGTACCTAAGTACATTATAAGAAACGTATTATTCTACTATATTTTAGCATTTTAAAGTTGCGCAACAAAAACTCAAACTTGATAACTTGCAGCCACATTTTAAAACTAAAAAAATAAATTTTATGTATAAACCTGGTTATTTTTAGCTAAAGTTAGTATCATTATTTTGTACATAAATGCTCTGTGTTTCAAAACTTTTGTGAAAATATTGTGTTAAGATTAGGCTGTGAATAACCTGTCGTTGTAGCAAATGCTATCATTATTATGTAAAAATATATTTTGAATGAGAAAAAAGTATTTTCGGTCATATTTAATTAAAATTGTTTTTTAATGTAGAACTTAAGTTGAAAAATAACATTAAAAATTAGAAATTTATAGGCTTTATTAGATTTTCCTTTATGACTTTACAAACATTAAATGTGTTTTTCTCACGCTTTTAGTTTTGAAGATGTAAACGTTTTCTAATACCTAAGGTTTCTTTTTTCTAAGAGTCTTGAAATTATTTGTATATACTCCCAAATAAATGTTCTATAAAGGTCAGTATGAATTTAGGTCTGATATCTTTAGTTAATTTTTTAAAAATGCTAAATTTAATATTTAAAAATATTTTCGTGTTTTTTCCTGGTTTAGAAAAAAAATAATTAAGCATCAACAAGAGAACAGATTTGAAAATTTAATTCACAATAACCTAAAAAAACGTAAAAACTAAAATAAAAGACAAAAAAAATTTAAAAATTAAACCTTTTATAATTTTTTTTAAAAAAATTGAAAATTTCTTAATTTTTTAAAGTGGCAAAATAATAGCTAGTCAAACTGACTTTTTCTTTGAAAATCATCTTAATATAATTTGAACATAAACAAATTAATTTCATTGTTACTGTCTTGAAAAAGTGTGTAGCCTTAATGCCTAAATTTGAAGATAATTGCACAAATATTACAATCATATACATGCATTTTGGATCCAAATACTTAAAACTGGTATTCTAAGGTTGTACAAGCAAGAAATATTTGGAAACCCTTAATTTTCGAAAAAAGATATTTCCTATTTAAATTGCAAGATTTGAATCCCCTGCAATAGAGAATTGCAGCGATATATATATAAAACTAGGAATCTTTAATACCAAACATTCCAATTGTCATTGAACACATTACGTCACTGTTCTTATACATTCATGTAAGATTTAGAACTTTCCCCGTTTTCTTCCTTTTAAAATTGTCTTAGAAAGAGAAATATACTGTGGTTTCTCGGTTTCCAATGAAACCCACGAGATATCGTCTGTAAAATCTTATTTTATCTTATGCGTCTTTACGCATGCGTGCATCACCCGTCTCAAAAAGTGCTCCGCAAGAAAAAGATTAACCAAAAATAAATAAAAAGTCTTAAATTTTCTTCGTCGACAGCATTTAGTATTTACGATGGCGCTTTCAGTTTTGTTTCCAAGTTTTCCAAAAAAAGAATGATTCTTAGATACTGATTCGCAGAGATTTTAGAGTTTAAGATGGGTAGGATTAAAAAATTCTTTGCGTGAGAGATTTATTTCAAAGAGAAAGGTAAAAGGGGGTTTAAAGTCTTACGGGACAGTAACGGATGATTAGAATAAAAGTCACATGCAAACGAAATACCACGACTCGTTATTGCGATGGTTTTGATCTAAATAATATTAAAAAAAATTAAGTCAATTCGTACTTAGATAAACAAAGAAAATTTTATTTTTTAGCTACTTTTTTATAAAATAGTTACAATTAATATATTATAAATAGTTACAATTAATATATTATAAATAGTTACAATTAATATATTATAAATAGTTACAATTAATATATTATAAATAGTTACAATTAATATATTATAAATAGTTACAATTAATATATTATAAATAGTTACAATTAATATATTATAAATAGTTACAATTAATATATTACAAATAGTTACAATTAATATATTACAAATAGTTACAATTAATATATTATAAATAGTTACAATTAATATATTATAAATAGTTACAATTAATATATTATAAATAGTTACAATTAATATATTATAAATAGTTACAATTAATATATTATAAATAGTTACAATTAATATATTATAAATAGTTACAATTAATATATTATAAATAGTTACAATTAATATAATATACATGTGACAGAATCACAACATTAAGTGGTAATTAATTTTTATTAATTATCATTAAAATATCGTATTGTCGTCCAAAATAAATCGTGTGTAAAGAATTCAGTTCAACAGAATGCTTTAAAACATGAAGGAAAAAAACCTTTTCAAGTTTTGACACAAGTCGCCAAAAATGATGCCAACGGGACTGTATTTGTCATGTTTTAAAATAATTAGTTTTAATCAATTAATTTTCATTAATTATAATTAATGTATTGTCGTCCAAAAT
Source organism: Trichonephila clavipes (assembly GCA_019973935.1). Taxonomy (NCBI): domain Eukaryota; kingdom Metazoa; phylum Arthropoda; class Arachnida; order Araneae; family Nephilidae; genus Trichonephila; species Trichonephila clavipes. The sequence continues at coordinate 966,372 of BMAU01017051.1, read as the reverse complement.
AATCACGTATATATAAAATTTCAGCTCAATTCAGCGCTTTAAAATGTATTGTATTAACGATTGAAATTTGCACCAAGATAAATATAGAGAGTGTGAGCTAATAGTAGGAATAGAAAAATAAAATCGCTCCTACAATTTCGTAAGGTATAGTATTTTTTCCATTGTGTAAATTTCTCCATCAAATTTTTAGTTTCGCCCGTTGCAAACTTTGAATATAAAAAATTTAGAAAATGAAAACTCTATAAAGAATCATGTTTCTTTGGTATTCAAACCGTTTCACGGACGTCATTTCATTGTTTCAAATACCCATGAGTTCATTGTTTATACAATTGCCAGACATTTGTGGCAACAAGATCATTAGTTTCGGTCTAGCTTCTCAATACTTAAGGCTGTTTTCACCATATGTACGAGAGCGTGAACTTCACGCGGAGCATATTTTCAGACAGAAAAAAATGCCTCAATTTTTATAAAAATGTGTGACATTGTAACTCCTGCATTTGTTTATAATAGTGTGTTTTTAAAATTCAAAATACATCATAAATAATTAGTTTTTCCTTTTAACATGTGAAGGGATAGTTTGTTTAGAATTACGGTACACGGAAAAAAAGCAAAGCACATTTTATAAAAGAAAAAAATGCGTCAATTCGGATAAAAAATGAGTAGTATGATAAATTAAATGATTCCCTACAGGAAGTGTAGCCAGAATATAATATTGATGTTTGAGTACTTTTAATATGAAAAATATTCCGAATTAGGGCCCCTATTCTTTAACATTAGCCGAAGATAGTCTTAAGAACAACAGAGTAAAAAGACAATAATGCAGTGCATTCGTCAATATAGCCCTTATTCATGGACTCTCCAGAGTTAGAGAGTACAGGCTGAAGTGTGTCCTTTGATTGAATTTTATAAAGATGAGCATTAAAACCATCGTGCCAAGTCAAAAGACGAAATAACGTCACGGCTACGGGACGGGGAAAAATCTGCAGTGACTGGCTTTGAAATAGTAAGAAACTCTCATACATTTTCCTTAGCTTCATTTGATAGGTAGGAGGTAAGCATCCTCTTAATTTCTAATTTTGTTAAACATTTTGTGAATTAACTCGTATGGTTATCAGTGATTTGTAGAATAGTCATTCCCTTCTTTGCCAGGAAATCGGCTCTTTCACTTCTCTCGATGCCACAATGAGCAGGAATGCACTGCAAAACAATCGAATCTACCAGTGTTGAGGATCTTTGTACAAAATGAATTATAACGTCGTTAATAAAGGTATTACTTAATGTATTTTTTTCCTTTTCCATGTTTATTTACATGTACCCATATTGAATGGTGTAGTTACGCCTAGTTTGGCTCAAAATTATTTTTACTATGCCATTCTCTATGATTTTATTTTATTGAAAGCTTACTGCAGCGAGAAAAGGTTCTCTCACATTTTCTAAGTTTATACTTAAGGCTGTCTTCGGTTAATGTTAAGGAATAGGATCCGAATTTGGAACATTTTTTTCAGATAAAAAAGTAATGAAAAATTGTAATCTGGCTTGACTATCCTTTAGAGAGCAGCATTTTTTTTATCATACCTCCCATTTTTAATCGAGTTGATGAATTTTTTCTGGTATAAAATGTTTCGCGTTTTTCTCCTATACCGTAATGCTAAATAAGCGGTCCCTTCACATATTCAAATGAAAACAAAGCATTCATAGAATATTTTGAAATTTTTAAAAACACTATATTCTTAACATATGTACGAGTTATAATGTTGCAAATTTCCATGAAAATTGAAACATTTTTCTGACTTAAAATGTGCTTCTAATTTAGTTCAAGCTCTCGTACTTTTGCCGAAAACAGCCTTAAAACAAATGAATCAAACTACATCTCATCTCACGTGTTCTATTTTCATGTACAGTTGAAAGTAAAGGTAAGACGCAGTTAGGGTCAATTAAACTGCCGCTAGAGTGACGAGGATTTTTTTAGAAGGGGTGCCAGCTCAGGTGTCGACGTCCTCGTCATTTGGACCAAAGTTTAAAATTACGAGGTTCGTCACCAATACCCTTCGTGTCTTTACACAAGTGCGATGTAATAAACTCTCACTCACTCAAGAACCTTAACTTTAAGGACAGGGATATGTATTTGTTTGTGGTTATACTAGAATTTCCGAAGATGAAATGGGAAAGGTTTTTTTTTTTTTGCTTTAGAATGCAACGAAGTAATTGATTTCTCAGTTTATATACTTCAAGATACTTTATTCAGAAAAGAAAATTTGAAGAATCTTACCAAACCTTGAAAAAATTTGTACCTTTAGTTAATGTTTCTTTATTCACAAAAAAAAATATCTTTAAGACTGTCATGTAATAGTTTTTTTACAAGTTATAAAAATCTCTGTTTTGTGGTAAAGTGTTAATGAATTCTTTAAACTACATATACTTATTTTAATAAGTTTTTCTCCATAGAAGCAAATTGATTGATTTTGCATACCATTCAAACACATACCATGTTGAAAAAAATTGTAGTAGGTTGTGTAAAACTTTTTTTAAAAAAAAAATTCTTAAGGCTGTCTTCGGTTAATGTTAAAGAATAGGACCAGAATTTGGAACATTTTTAAAGATATAAAAGAAATAAAACATTAATATGATATTTCGGCTTCACTATCCTTTAGAGAGCAGAATTTTTTATCATACTTCCCGTTTTTAACCGAGTTGATTCATTTTTTCTGACATAAAATATGTTTCGCGTTTTTTCTGCTATACCGTAATGTTAAATGGGCTATAACTTCACCTCTTAAAAACAAAGAAATATAGTATTCATGGAATATTTTGACATTTTTAAAAGCAGTAATGAATTATAATATTGCAAATTTCTATAGAAATTGAGGCATTTTTTCTGTCTGAAAATGTGCTTCGCGTTTAGTTTAAGCTCTTACTTTTATCGAAGACAGCCTTAAAACACTTTAGTTCTGAATACAGTACTTACATACTATCACAACCATATTGGCGACATTGAATGAGATGGCATAAATTCTAAAAACTGGAAACGCTGACGGGAATACGAAACGCTTAATATAAATATACTTTGTGAAAAATAATAATTATAAATAAATACTAGTTTTATTTTATTTTATTATTTTACATTACATTATTTATTATGTATAATTGTATTATTATAATTAAATTTCAATATTTAAGATTTCGGCAAATTCCAGATTCACATTCTAGTATTCGAGCTTGCCATATCAACGGACAGCTAGACTTAAAATGTCGGCGAGAGGAGAAATATAAAACGAAGCCAATGGTGGCCAATTCAGCGCCTGTGACATGTGCGATATCGGGGTTGCCAGTTTAGTGAATGTTGTCGGGGCTATGATTGTATGCAAGTACCTTGAATTTTAAATGCGGTCAAGAGGCTGGAGGTTAACCATCTCAGTCAAACAGAGCCTGCACTGATCGACAGTTTGACCAGCCGTTAGGTAAATTAAATCAAACAATCAAGCCAAGGTCAAGCATACTACCCCTTAGAACAGGGGTGCCCAACCCAAATTGGTTGGTGGGCCATATAAAAATTTACTAAACTGAGGTGGGCCGCACATATCAAAAAAAAATAATATTCAAAATATTTTACTATCGTACAGCATTCAAAATATGATAAGATCAACATTCAATTATTGATATGATCAAAAAACAGCAAGTTTACCTTTTACTGGATCACAATCACAACAAAGTTGAAAGTCGACCGATTGCACTTGGTGGTGGAAGAATATCTCTCAAACTTAAAGGTTCTTATCTACAGTAGATTTATGCTGCCATCTGAGGTTACGTAATATAACTATGTGTGTAACATCTTCACATTTTATACTTGTGTTACAGTATGTTTGCATAAAATTGATTTAGATTTTCAAAATTTTTAATTCAAATGCAAAAAAGCAATTAAGTAAAGAACAGCTTTGTAATTATTACACTGTTTGTCAAAAAAAGTTGTTTTTTTTGTCCGATAGCCAAATGATTAGTTTCTTATTGTATGATATTAATTATTGCACCGTGATTAAATATATATCATAAAATGAAAAAGTTACATAATTTCAGAAGGTTAAAATATTAAACATTTTTCTTCTGCTGCCGTAATTATCTTACATTTCTACTAGCTGGTCTGACAGTCCTGAGGCAACTTATTAAATCTATCATCGGATTCTTTCATTGCCAAATAAAACAAGAAAAAGACTACTAATCTGAACTTAAAAATATAGACATTAATTATGTCTCTGACAAATAGAACTAAATACACTACTCACTCTCAACGAAGTTCTCGTTGAAAGAGGAATAACACACTCAAGCTCATCTGCTTTTCTTCATCCATCAACACCTGTTATTACAATTGCTTGGAAGTCGAAAGAACGAAAAAATTATTTCGATAAAAACTTCACGGGGAGAGGTTGGGGTGGGTCAAAACACGATATTTTCTGATTCAACCGTCTGTAGTACAAATGTCTAAAATAATATAAACAGAAAGTTCAATTGGGCCGCAAAAATTCTCCAAATGGGCCGCATGCGGCCCATGAGCCGCGGGTTGGGCATGCCTGCCTTAGAAGTATTTATATAAATTTTAGTTTACTATTTTTTTTAAGAATTAGATTTAATTCAATACCTCCTTTTAATATTTGTTCACAAAATCTAACTTGTCATAAAGTTATATATTGTTCAGATATATATATATATATATATATATATATATATATATATAGACCCATTTTATTCTGTTCCTTTTTTACCGAACTATAAATAAGTCAAAAAAATTCAGGAATTTATTTATAACAGAAGGTATTATCCCGTGATATACGACCTTACACAACGACGCAGTAATTCATTTGATGAATTTCAGCATTTTCCATTATTTCTGCGTTATAATAGTTTTATCTAAGCCTCTTTAACCTACATTACAGAACAATAAATCCTTTAAATGTTTTCTCTGGACGATTTTCTTACTTTATCACTGGTGAACAATATTGTTCAATACACCTAGCATATTATCCTCAAACTTGGATCATAAATCTAGTGTTATAAGAACATACAAAATATATTCAATTTGAATGAATTAGTACTAAGGGTTTTTTCTACTTGCTATTTTGAATTCTTAAAAATGTTACTCCTATAATAAATTGTACAAGCGTCTTTCGTATAACACTTTTTCTGTATTACACATTCCCTGGTATATTTAGTATTGAGTGGGTTCGGTATTAAAATACTTTAAATAATACGACCCTTTTTAGTTGATTTCTCAACTTGCTTGAAATCGTCAAAATGTTAGGAATCTTGGGGCCGCTGTAGCTTGGGGCACCGTATCATTTACACAGCATATAGGGAGGTAGCTACGCCCCTGTACACGGTACAAAATTTGCGATTATTATAACACGGATTCGATATTACACGACACAAAACTAATATATATATATATATATATATATATATATATTAAACGTTCTTAATATAATACGATTTTAAATACTTTATTTTCGTTCAATAAGGAGAATTCCTAACTGGATTAATATCTCCAATTCCCTTCACGGCGATGATTTCGAAAACGTGTAATATTGTGTAGGTTGCTTATTTAAAAGTAATTGACCTGCTAGAATAAATAGATTTAGCTAAATAATTAGAACTTATTTTGTTGAGAAAGAGATTCTTCACTATTTAGAAAGTACGAAGAAGAAATCCTAATATAATAAACCTTTTCTATGTATTTTATAATAACTTTTATTCAGTATATTTTTTGTTATATTTTAAATTCTTATGTTTCATAGTTGTTTTTGATTAAAAACTTGAAGTTAGATTACTTTTTCATTTATGTGTTTCATTGCAACAAAATTCCAGCTATCATAATATTTTACATCTAATGACTTAATTTTGAAATAACACGGTACTCATTCTTTTGATTTATGTTATTTCAAAGTTTCGTATAACATGGTTTCGATACAACACGCTACATGTTGCTCTGATTTATATTATGTACATACATCATTAATTTAATAAATAAAATTATAATTTAAATTAATAAAATAAAGTCTCGTATAACACGGTTTCGATGTAGCACGGTACGAATAAAACGTGTTATGCGAGAGGCGTCTAACTTTCTTACTCAGGTTTAGAATAGTATGTCGATTTGAATGTGATAAAATACAGCGGAAAGAACAATGAATAATGAAAGTTTTTCTATGGAATTTAGTTTTTCGTTCAACTTCTGAATATATTTATTAAGATATCTTAAATGTTTGAAAATCGACAAATGAATCATTGAGACGTAATTCTAGATTTGAATTGGTAAAAATTATAACCAGAAAAATTTCAATATTTTTTTCTTGCTATTTAAAATTCGTTTTCTTCAACAAAATTCTTCTTTCAGCAGACTAAATCCTTGTGATGTCATAGTCACGTGATAACTACAATCAAGCGTCTCCAGCGAATCAGTTCATAAATTCATACGACTTCATACACTTGTAATAAATGTGATGAGGAGCTGCTAAGACCAGTTTTCTTATGTGAAGTCTACATAAAACGTATTGAGAGGCTCCGTATATGGAGACTTGAGAATCCACTGTAGGTGTGAGAGCATACAGTTGGGAGAATATCTAGGGGTCTATTGAAGACATGTGATGTAGTGTCATTTCTGTTTTGACATAGCCATGTTTACTATTCGGTCATTGGTCCTTGTTACCCCTGGTGCGGTGGACTTTGAAGCCGGAGATTAATGTAGAAACAGCACCGGTCACTTCACTGTAGGATGGATAAATGAAGGTCAAAAGTTGACTTGCCCTAGAACTTAACCTTTTTCTTTTTCAGTAATACTTGAGCAGTGAGTGAGTGAATGGGTTTTATGGCGCAAGAGCCAAAATAGGCTATACTGCGCCATTAATACTTGAGCATCATTACACAATTCTAAAAAATGTAGTTTATAATTAGAGCATCAAGTACAAGTTAGTTTAATCTCTGTTTTTATTTCAATCAAGAGCACGTGATTGATTTTATCTTAGGACCATCATGATTCTGCATCTAATCGCTAGTCGAATCTTCAGTGGTCTAAAAAATACTGAACTTTAGTGAACGACTTATTTATAGGTCTCCCACAGATCTTGCTGGAAAGATCTGCTTACGTCATTGATCGTGATATTAATAGATATCTTCAGTAATTTCCAGAAGTATCCCTATGGTTGTTAACTTAGCTCTATCGACAAGTTGGCAGAGTCATCACTATAATGCAAGGAATGGCATCGCTTGTGAGTATTACAAGTTAAGCATAAAATAAATATAACAGGAAGTAATCTTAACGTATTACACACGCACACATACATTTGAGGGTAATTTACTTTGCCTTGGAAAGGCCCATACATAATTACTCCGAACTTTCAAACCCAGACTTAAATTATTATAAAATTAAAAAAAAAAGTGTCGAGCCACAAAGTTGAAGAAAATTGTTTTTACTTGGGAGAAATTAAATTAATTTGATCGTAAATTAATCATTAATTAAAATAAGAGTGATTAAAACTTTTCTCAGACTTCCAGACTAAATGATGCATTCAAGAGAAAATCTCAGCAAAAAATACTTAAACAAATAGGAAAATTTAATTCATAGCAAATGACTAAACCAGGAACAGGCATTTGATATGTTCACGCATGCTTACATCTTAAAATAAATTTTATAACGAACCGTACGTATCGTCTCCATTGATATTGAGATATGCAATTCATTTAAATTGTTAGGTTGGGTCCTTTTTCGGTCGACCCGGGTTTTTGAAAAAAAAATTTATCGCTAATTTCGTTAACAAGTTCTCTAAGCCAGTTACCCTTCATTTTCAGCTTTAAAACAAGAGATCTTTATTAAAGATAGTCAGCAGAGACTAGCAAATATCATTCGTTTTTACCATTACGTAATTAGCTTCGGCAATCTTACTAGCTATATAATAGCCGTAATTGAGTCATTTGCATCTTTTTTTTGTTTGACTGATAATTGATAACTATGGGCAAATACTGATCTGCTTAGAATTATTCGACTTAAAGTCTCGATAGGTTATTTTTATTAGGAACCAATGAGACAAAAGGAAGTGATTTAAAAGCGATTGCAAGTAATTATTGCAAAGTATGAATATTCAAAATGTTGAAATAGTAAACGTGTGCGAAAAATCTTTGAAAAATTACAATTTCTCTTATTTGAAAAATTCTTTTTATAGAAACTTCTAAATTTCCTTTTTTAGAAGCTAAATTTTTCATGGAATTGTTGCATAAGTTCCAAAAATCTCCATTTTTGTCCTTCGGACATAAATTTATTCTCTTTAGAATGTCATTGACTTCCTATTTTTACAGGCTTAATTGTTACAAGAATTTTTTTATTTAAATGATAAAATTTTCCATTTCAACTCTTTCCCACATAACACCTTGTTGCCCCCAAGTTTCTTCAGTTTTCACTTTGAAAACTGCTCCTTGGCGCCACGTTTGTGCGGTGTGAAACAATTTCGCTAACAGATAAGCTATAATAGAATTTTCTCTTTTTAAAATACTATTCATATAAATTTTTAACGAGGCATTACAAATGTACTTTTCGGAAGTCAAAATCTCAACTGTTAATTTCATAATCACACAATATATTGTAAATAAAAATACATTTTACAGACAAAACTTCACAAATAGGAAACAATATCAGATGCTTTGAAAACTTTTATGAATACCTTCATTGGATTCAAAATTTTAGGAGTTAATGTACACTAATTAATCTTTGATATACTATATAGTTTTCCATTCTTTAAAACTGTCCCATGATCATTAGACTATATCAGCAGACATAGATAAAGTGAATCGCCAAGAGAAGTTAAATATGATTCATCAGCTAAGGTATCAAATTCGAGATGTTGACTTCCCCAACATGTTTCCAAAATTCGATCACGAGTAAAATTACAGAAGAATTTAGTGTGAAGAGGGTGCATCATTTTAATGTGTTTCAATCTTGAATATTCTTATAAATTTTACTAAATCATAGCGAACGAAATGAATGCGTACTTGCCTCAATTTTCTCCAATAGATTTCTCTTCCACCGCTTTCAAATTATCCAAATTGGAGCATTCTGTGTCGTCTTCATGAAAGATTGACACGATCAATGACGTGCAAGTGTTGTCAAATTAATGAGAGTCAGATACACAAATACCAGAGTGGGATACACAATGAGAGTCATATAAACTAACTTAGAATAAAATAGCAAGTGCCTCCATTATTATTTTCAGAAAGTAACGGAATCAATTCCATTAACAATAGGAGTAAGCAACATGATCTTAACACTGAGTATGTTTCACATGGTCAAGACTGCATAAGACTAGAGATTGACTACGTTACTGCAATAGTTTCGAATGCAAAACTTTCAGCTTAACAAAAAGTACATACACAATCAACGTTTCATAGGTTAAGTCACTAAAGTTTGTTTTCACCAGGCGAAAATCGAAGAGTTTGATCAGAAGCATTTTACATAGGCAATCTTCATAACTCCAGTTTAACTGTGTTTCATATTTTACTCCAGACATTGCACAAAATGTCTTTTTCATTAGAATATCCAATATTATTTTCCGATAAATGTTTTTTTTTTCTATAGTTTCGGACGAAAAAATTACACGGAATGTTTCTTATAATATAAAGTGTTTTTGTTTTAAAAAAAATTAAAATATACTTCATTCAGTCAAAAAGAAATTGGATTTCAAATTCTCCCAACGCACGCTTCAATTAAGGCGAGTCACCGAATTCTCAGGTTAACTATATGTCAGTTAATTAGACAGTTAAAGAAAACTCTCAGTTAGACTTGCCATAATTACCGTTTTCAGATTTAAATTGTATTTGGTATAAAGACTTAAAAGAAAAAAATATTCCTGTCAAGAGGTAAGATAGAAAGCATCAAAAATCTGACTAATTTGAAACTATGACGCAAGACAGTCAAATTGCAATTATCATTATTGAACTAAAAATACCTTGACAACTCGTCATTTTCTGTTTACATAATAAATCAAACCAGTATGACAAACCACTTATTGTAGAAAAAATTTAACGAACTCCGTGACACAGAACGTGCTTTTTGTTAAAAATAGGATGACGAAAAAAACGGGTGCTGATAGATTATTTTCATTTTGATGGAAATGAAGTTTATTAAGAGAATATATGGATCTTAACAAGCACTTTGTATGTCAACAATTAAATAACGTATCTAATTACATATGATTGTTTAGAGTAACGATTGTATTTTATGCTCTATTAATATGGTATTACAGCAGGGTTACGTCGTAGCGGTAGCCAAGTGGTCAACGTTGTCCAGTCGTGGGTCCGAGTCCTGATGCCATTGAAAATCCTCACGTATAGGGGCCTAAGTCCGGACTCAAAGATCTCGCGTTAAAATAGTGTAATAGTTAGAAAAGTGGAGTCGCGGTTCACGTTTCACCCTCGTCAATTGACCGCAGTTTAAAATTATGAGGTCCGTCGCCAGTAGATTTCACTTTGGTACAAAATGCTACGTTAATAAGCACTAATTCATTCACACAAGAGTTACGGTAGCTCCAGTGGTAATGGTTACCTCGAGCGTTCGAGTTCTTGTAGGGTGATTTTAAACTCATTTACGGAGTAATGTATATTAGGTACTGGATTCGGGTCTCTTCTGTTTAAATATCTTCATGCAGTTTTTCGAGAATGGGCTACTAAACTAGGTGTCAACCACGTTATTCAGTCATGGTTCAAAATTACAAGGTCTTGTGTCCCTATGAAGGTTCCTTCATACAAAAGTAAGAGGCAGCGAGTGACGAAGATGTAGCTAAAGGACCTTCACGCAAAGATGCCGATGCCTCTGATAGAGGCCACTTCACCGATCGCTGCTTATGTTTACGTGTGAATGAGTCTTTAGTGCAAAAATTTAACAATCGATCAAGTCCTGATTTAATTAAGAAGTCGGGGTAGTCTAATGGTCAAGTGAGTGAATATTAACGTCGCAATGTTCAGCCACACGAATGCTTTGGCGACGGACCACGTAATTTTGAACCACGGTCAAATGACGTGGACGACACCTAAACTGACACCCCTCTCCTAACTACCACATCAACGTTAAGACGTTTGACCTCTCGACAGATTTAACTTCCATCGAAGCTCCTACATGGCGGGATTTTAGTGGTACTGGGCTCGAACTCGTGACAAGGCCAGCCACGATCCGATACCTTGACCACGAAGCTACCACGGCGAGCCTACTCGTCAAGGGAATAGATTTGTGACCGTTTTTCAAAATTACGAAGTCCGTCGTCAAACGCTCTCGAGTACCTGAATAGTGCGACATTAATATTCACTCATTCACTCACTGATATAATTAAGGGAAGAGTAAAGAGTTTTCAAGAAGTGATAAAAGATGAGTGTGTGAGTAACAGAGGCTGTTGGACTTTAAATCAATCTAGCCTTAAGTTGTTTCAAGATTTTTTACTTTTACTATTGCACCAGAATAGAACAATGACCTACTGAAGAAGGTTCTCTTCTTTTTGAATCAGTATGTGGCCGCGATAGCTTAATGGCCGTTGTCACAAATTCCTGGCCAGTGTATCTCATGTTTTAATCCTAGTGCCACTGGCAAGGATCAAACATCTTCCCATTGGTGTGGAGTGGTAGTTTGGAGAAGGGGTGCTATCAAGTTGTCCTTGTCACTTGACCAAGGCTCAAAATGATGAGGTACGTTACGTCGCCAAAAATCCCATATTGCTTTATAGTGCAGCGTTAATATAATTTTCATTGATTAATGGTACTCAATGAGGATTACGCTTGAGTCGGTATTTAATTCCTCAGATTTCTTTATTTTGAAAGCATAGTAGTAGAGTAGTTATGTTCACACGCTTATAGCCGACGAAATTCCAATCGAGCCACGAGATGAGTGAGTGAGTGAATATTAACGTCGTACTATTTAGCTACACGAGGGCTTTGCCACGAGATCAGACCGTGATTCCAAGAAAGACCTTCGTTCTGGAAGTTTAATATATAATTATGACAAATTTATATATATTCGTCTAAAGATCAAAATATACAAGTTCGAGGGGGTGGGTGGTTAGAAAATAGGAGGAAACCCAGTCCAGGTGTTATTTTCGCTATTTGGAAATTATGTATATGTGAGATTGTATTATCGATATGTATATATCGATAATTGAGTATTTCTAAGTTTGACATGAATACATTATCCAGTGTCTGCAATAGCCGATTGGTCATGGTCGAGAGTTTGGGACCAGTGTTGTAGAGTCAAAGTTTCGAGCTCGAGTGGCTATTGATGTGCAACACTGTAGAGAGGCTGATGCACGTTAAATCTATCAAGGTTCAAATGCCACCCATTGCGTGGGGGTGAAATTCGAAAAGTGAGTGGTATCTCGTCGCGTGAAGATGAGAAACGACAAGGTCCATTTTCAATACTTCTCGTAACGCATTAGACTGAGACGTTAATAAATCATCTAATCAAACAACACCATGAATTTCATGAAATATGGGAAGGAATTCAGATTTGAAAAGTCCTTCAAAGTTATGAGTTTGAATCAATGTCCTTCTAACTGATTGTTTCATTGTTAATGTCACACTGTCAAACAACACTTTTGAATCACGGTCAAGTGATGAAGATGAGCTCTAAACTGGCACTTCCACCCACAAACCTCGACAGATTTAACGTGCATCAGCAACAAGGCAGGTGACGTCCATTTAGTGTTTACAGAAAAGAGGACTTAGAAAGTAGAATCTCAATTTTGTGATTAAGACAGCACCTGAGCTAGTGTTCACTTATTCAGCATTGCTACTTCAACACTTAAGGGTTTCATTCGATTTAAAGTGTGATAATTAATTCCAATAGATTTGCGCGACGTTCTGTAATGAAATTAGGACCTGGACTCCATTTACCTTCTGTTATGATACCCTTAATATCATTCATCAGTAGATTTTTCATGTTGCCATAGTCAAATTAAATGCCTGAAATATTTAGATAAATCAAACATGTTCTTCAATTTTTCAGAAAAAATAATCCGGGAATATATTATTGGTAAACAAGTGAAATAGCGTATAGCTAAGTAGTAATGAACTTGTGGCTGGAAATGTTTCTTTCGATTCACTCATATTTAAGTCTTGATTCCATTAAAAACTAATGAATGTGTTAAATTTAACGGAGTTTAAAATTCTCAAGGAGTCGAAAAGTGGAGGGAAATTGGATGCAATTAAAAATCTGATTGCAATTGAAAGTTATGAATGAGTGAGTGTGTCTATATTAACGTTGTATTATACAGCAACACGAGAGCTACAGGCACCGGATCAGAGCTGTTTTATCCATTGGGTGCTTGGAGAGGGGTCAGGGACCCGGATAAGATGAACTTAACCAGATTTTCTCATTGTAAATTTCGATCCCTCAACACCAAGGAGGCATGTAGATATTTTGTGAAAAAGGGCCCTAAATCGGTGGTGCGCCGGATTATTTAATTTAGAATCATGGTCAAGTGACGAGGAAGACATCTGAGCTTACACCCCCCAAATATCCCACCACACCAATAAGAGGACTTTTAGAATCAACAGATTGAGTGTAAATCAACCTCTCTACACGATAGTTCTTCAATGGCACGAGAGTTCGTAAGTTTGACTCGTCTACGTCGCCACTGAAATTATTGAACGTGTTTTGTTTGAAATATTGAATACGATAAAATCTGCCAACAGTTGTTGTTGTTTCTAATGACACATGTCCAACGGGGTCAGTTCGAGGCCCCCGAAATTTATCGTGGCATATGGCTAGATTGTATGCCTGTTCGTTAACCGTAGCTTTGAGCACCATTCAAGCAACAGCATGATTTGGATCGGTTCCCCCCCTAATTTTGAGGAAGATAACCCCGGGGATGGTCCAGGGCCTCTCCCACTTTTCTTCTCCTTCTATCAACCTCGCAGCTCGACTGCTATTTAGAGTACCCCCATGCCGCAAATACACTATATATATTTATAAACATCCGTGACTTTTCCGGGATGCGAACCCAAGCTCTGTACGGCCCGTACGGCAGTCAGCGTCGCTAATACGATACCGGATGGACAGCGTATTTGGCAACAGAAAATTACGTATCGATAAAAATACTCTTTGTAAAATGTAAAGCAGTAAATTGTATTAAACCATCTAATTATCTAATTTTGTTTCTTGTATTATTTTTTTGATTCAGGTGATAATTTTTATTCTTCAAATTTTAAAACTTAAATATATAAATTAAGTGATTAAGAGGATTCGGGAGCATCTATTCCGACAATGTTAAATTGGCTGTTTTCGATGTGCCTTTTCTCAAAATCTGTTATATGTATACGCATGAAATTTTTCATAAAATTAAGGGGTTCGGCACATGAATTTTCAAATATTTATCAATTTTCACTTTGTTTAAATGTTTTGTAAGAGTTAATATATTTCTGTGTAGAATTATATATGATGTGAGGAAGTACTATAGTTAAAAGTATTTTTATTTATTTTTTAAATGAAGCTACTCCTTGAGAGAGAGAAGTGCATCTAATGAGCTCTGAAAGGAACACCTGTGTTTTCCCTTGCATAAGTTTCTGATGAGCGCAAATCCATATGATGTTCAAATGGAAAATTTAGAGTGTATTGAGAATATCCAAAAGTGTATGGGTACACGTCTTTTGTTTAAATGAGTCAGTTAATAACACCATATTGTCAGTAATTCCAAAAATTACATTCGTGGAATTAAAAACGCCAAAACTGGGGTAAATTTGGCTATTGCGCAGTTCAGTATGAATCATGTAACACAATTAATGATCTTAAGACATTATGATGTAGAATCAAGTTATAACTGTGTGCCATGCTAGAAAAATTAGATGCACGCAGGATTCGTGTAGCCGAACAAAAGCATCTTGAGATACCAAAAAAAGGCTAAATTGTTTAAAAAAAATGAAAAAAAGAAAATTAGAAGAGCCTTTTGTAGGAGCAGAGGGTAAAGAAAATGTTTCATATGCTTCTGGAAAGTACTAAAAATGTAAATGCTCAAAAATTACAAATTTTTACTTTAAAGCCTGTTTTCTCAAAATGCAATATGTTTTACTTAATGTAAATTTTTCTCAAAAACTACTAACTATATAGTCCTCAAATGTTCAGTGAACATATTTTGAATATGTTTACACATTTTAATAAAGGGAATGAGATATATCTAGCAAACCTTTTTAGATAAGGCATTTTTTAAACTAAATTTTAGGGGGAAAAAATTGGTTATATTTTGAAAAATTCATAATTATTTTAATTTTAAATAAAAACCGAAACCCTTCTTAAAAGTTTTATTGATAGTACACATAATCTGTTGTAAAAATTGTATCCATGAGAAAAAATAGTTTTGGAGAAAAAGGTACACATAAACTTACGTAATTTAAAATGGGCTCCTATGGAAGTGCCGGCCCCCCTTAAAATACACATTTATCATTATATTAAACTGAGCTTCTAGCTAATTTTCAATTTTTCAATAATTTATAAAATATTTTATCAAACATAGGGCCATTTGACCCATTTTTAAGATAAAAAATTGGTAACAAATAAATTTTTGAGTTTTTTACTAAAAGCTCATTTCAATAAAATATGTGGTAAAAAACTTACATACTTATGAAATTTATTTTCCCAGAAAAGGTACATCGAACATTAAAATTTACATTTCGAGATAAATGAACTTTAATGTATAATAAATTTTTTATTAAAACATTCCTCCCCATACTCCAAATGATCTACATTTTGTTTGAATTTCATCATCCTATCTCTTCCTTTTTAAGTATTTTTTTTTCTTTCCTAACTTCCTTTTTTGTAAGCATGAGTATTTAGCCTTTAACAGCCTCTGTTTGTAGAGGCGCTCCATTGTCTGTGCCGTGTAATCACCAGGCTCAATACTAAATTTTCTCAAAATTTCTGGTTTTGTTACATTTTCCATATAAAATGATGAAATAGCATCCTATATACACAATGATAATACTTCTATTTGTGCAAATATTTTCTTCGGTACACGAGACCATGTTACGTTGCTTACACTTTCATTGGGATTTTGTGTACCTTCATGTAAACACTTTTTTTTAACAATTCTGTATGAAATGTTTTCATTTTCATCATTCATTCAGCTTTTAACCCGCGGTCACTCGCGCCTGTTTTTGCTACCGTCGTTACTTGCGGGGTGTAGAGTACACCCCCAAACTTTTAATACGTGTATTTAATTATGAAAATAAAATTAAGTCATTATGATACATATTTATAAAGTACAAGATGTTTTTTTGTATTATACAAATAAAATTATTAAATTTATTGCATACACATGAGACTAACATTAATTTAAACTAAACATACACAATTTTCATTTTAAAACACATAATTTTATATTTTTTCATAAACCAGTAAAACGTATATACCAGTAATAAATATAATTTATAATTAATGAGATAATGATAGTAGAAAGAAGAAAAATAATATTTTAATCATTTTCCGAACATTCAGAGCAGACTTTATACATATGCTTAAATTATCGCGGGAGTTCTCAGCCCCTTAGATAAACTTTTGAAGGGGTCATTACATTCCAATCGTTCGAGAAAGACGGATTACATCAAGCTTGAAGGTTCAATGACCTAAAATGTGCAGCTAGAGAAAAAATCGTGGCTCTGCGCATTCTTTTTAAAATCCTGGGAGGATTTTCTTGTTGCTGGGGTGTACAGAACAACCCACGCGAGTGATCACGGGTTAAGCACAAAAAAAAACTTTGTTTATATTTTGCGTCATTTAAATGTGCGTGGCCCAGTTTCAATGATTATTTAAAAATAGGTTTTATGGGCTTCCAATTACCCTACAAGTTAAAGTAAGGTATTTTTAGAAAGGTTAAATTTTATACAATTTGAAAATGTAAAAATATCAAAATCACCATATTAAGAAGATTATTGTATTAAGATTGTTGTAACTGAGAACAGGGATGAAGGATCTGTACTGTTACGCGTAATGTTGCTCTTTTACCTCATGCTTTGAAATTTATCTCGCAAGAAAAATTGCTATAATGAGTTTTTACATTGTACATAAGTGAAATTTTCCTTTAATGCTTAAAACACATATTTTTTTTTTTAATTTTCCCCTTTGTTGGAAATCTAACATTCAGTCATAATACTCCTAAATATTAGTTTTACTTAAAAAATTAATTTTTGTATTTCAAGCTAAAAAATTGCCCAAAATTTGAAAATAAATACTTTTTTTACCATACATTTAGTTTTACATAATTTTCTTGAATAAAATTATAGGAACTTTTATGGTCGTTTTCTTCAAAATTACACGACCGTCAAGGGGTTAAAAATCTTACACCTGTCCTGCCCAATGACTTAATTTGCAGCAGAATGAATGCATCTTAATCTGAAAAGACTATGTGGCAATCCTTGTCTCTCTTAGATCAAACTGATAGAATAGTTTGAAAGCAACATAATGTTTAATCTGAAAATATATGGCTTTGAGTTTTCCGTCTAGAACAAATTGTGGTGTAACTTTTTTATAATCCAACTTTTGAAAATAGTGAAACATGGTTGTAAATAGAGGGTGGTAGGCTTAAATGCGGCAGGATGCCAGCATTAAAAGTATCGTCGATAGAGTTCAAATGAGAGAAAATGAACTTTAACCCAAAACATTTTTTTATTTAACATTTTTATTATCAAAAACATACTGTAAATAGCATCAATAATTTATCAATAAATTTTGGAATAAAAGTATCTTACGACAAAGGGGCACATAATATGACAAGAGGGGTAAAATCCTAGGAGAGCCCACATCCTTGGCACCAAACCGGAAAAAGCGCAAAGCAAGAACGAAATGGCGTCAAGCGAATCCGACAATGACGGCAAGTGAATATAACGGGATAAGGTGGATGCGTAATGAAAATATGCGTAAACAATACAGAAATTAAACATTTAACATAAAAAAAATATAAACAGCACTTACTTTCTTACTGCTGATCTTTTCCGAGTAGAAGGTACAGCGTAACAACAGATTTTAAAAAAGCCTTAAAGGTCTCATCGCTACGCGAATGATCGTGTGAGCGCCACCATAGGTATGGTCGCGCGCGAACATACCTTCGGCGTGGCTGGTACGATTTCGAAGAAAGCGTTTTATTGACGACCATGTTACATCATGCCGATCATTACATTTAGGATATTCATAACTCGAAGTAATCAATCCTTCCTTCATACACCATTCAATTACACACAATTTTTTTCTTTCTTACCTTTCCGATTCAACAAAGTAAAAAAAAATTCTAAAGTGTGTTTCCACACACGCGCAGCCATACTTCCAGCCTGGAGCCCAACAACAAAATGAAATTCGAAATGTCCGTCTACAAAATATGAAAATCCCAGAAACAGTTAGAGTTTCCCTATCTAGTGTATCAAAAGAGGGTTACCAGGATGGCACAATTATCGCCGATCAAAATAATTTGCGCCAAGGGTGTGGGCTCTCCTAGGACAAGAGGCACTTTCCTACGACAGGATGATCGGAAAGGTACGTCCGCTCGGTATGAATAAAGCCTTAAAATTGAAGAGTTGTAGGGGCTACAAGCGATAATAGTAGAAAGGTACAAGGTACCAACAAATGAATTTAAACGCAAATTCTAGATACTAGATTTTTTTTTTGAAATAAACGAAGTAAAGTTTTACCAAGCCTTATATTTTAAAATCAGTCTCATTACGGGATTAAATGCTTAACTGCTTTAATTCAAAGAGAGGGAAGATTTAAAACTAATTTCTAAAAATATTTATCTCACAAAATTGTTGTCAGTTGCCTGACTATACACAGTGCGGCAAATAAGTTTTAAGACTGTGTCCTTAAAAAGAAATAGAAACAAAAAATTAATTCCTGTTTTGGTTTTTTATTCAAAATATGACCCTGATGCTTCAATGCACTTGTAGAGATTTTTTAAGGAATCGAATGACTCTTGCTAATCACTTTGTGGAATGGCCTGCAAAGCATGCGTCGAAGCTACTTGTAAGGTCGAAATATCCTCAAAATAACATCCATTAAATTTCATTTTTAAGTTTTCGGAGCAAGGAGTAATCACAGGGAATAAAATCAGGTGAATAAGGTAGATGGTTCAACACACAAACAGAATTTTTTACCGAAAATTGACGAATAACAAGGGAGGTGTGACTGGGTGAATAGTTGTGTAACAAACACCAACTACTTTCAGTCCGATATGTTGGATGAATGCGACGAATTCTGGCCATCTACCGCTTTAATACAGCTAAGTAGTACTGACCTGGGATTGTTTGTAAAAGTTCTTTGTGGATAATACCCCTAGCATCGAAGAATGTAATAAGCATTCTTTTGATTTCGAATGGAGTTTCCCATGTTTTTCGGGCTTGTGGTAGATTTTCTGACTTCCATTCCACACTTTGCCGATTTGTTTCAGGCTCATATTAGAAACACCAAGTTTCATCACCTGTAAGAATGGACATCAAGAAGTTTGGATCGTTTTGAGTGGCTAAAGTAATGTCTCTTACAATGTGCACTTCTCAATGGTTTTTGCGCAGGGGATAAAGTGCGTAGAACAAATTTAGTGCACACTTTTGTCTTGCCCAAATGTTCATGCAAGATGGTTCGAATTGTTTCTTTGTTGATGTTAAAAGAGTCTATCATCATTCTTAATGACACACAGGGATCGTTTGCCCCAAAATTGTGCACTTTCTCAGTAATTTCAGGTGTTCTAGATGAATTTAGTCTTCCACTACGCTGATCATCTTCTACAGCATCTCTTCCATCCAAGAAAACATTTGATCTACTTAGACAACAGTCACCGTAAACTTTTTTCATGACTTGGTATGTTTCCGAAGCACTTTTACCAAGTTTTGCGTAAAATTTATTACAGCTCTTTTCTTCCTCTTACAAAATCAACATGAAAAAAATTCACTTCTGCAATGAACGCTCGTCTTCTCTCAACTACTTAGATAAATGTCATCAACTTGTTAGCAGTGTGTCAGAAGACCATGGAGATTATGACGCATGTGCATTTGCACTCATGGCATGCATACAGCCTGTGCTCTGGGATGAGTCTTAAAACTTATTTGCCGCACTCTGTATATCACTAAAGCATCCCACTGCTACGTAGATTTTATACTATCAATCCTAATGAACAAAACAATATTTCAAGAGTGATGAAATCTATTGTCGATAAGAATCCTTAACATTCAGAATAAGCAGCAATAAAATTCGTACAATAAGTTCCAGAAGGTTTTGACCCCTTCTACAACGCTCAGACACAACTATTAATGTCTAAAAGTGCTAGTACGTAATGATAAAAGGTATACGAAAGCTACCATTCGATTCTGGACAAACATACACCAAATTAGACACTTCAACAGCTGAAGTAGAAATAACTCAGTTTCAGGAAGCGAACAGTACTTAAAATGTGCACGGCAACCTTAAACTGATTTCTCGAACAATCCGCTTACGTCATAGTTAATAACGTCATACACTTATCCAGTAATTTCGGGAAGAATTCATATGGTTGCCAAGTCACCAAAATGGATGCCAACTTGAATGTATCACCAATATCTCGCCATATTCTAAGTGAGACGCCATTGTAATGTAAGGGATGGCGTTGATTCCGAATATTACAGTTTTTTCTAAAAAATAAATGCAATAGACAGTGATATTGACAAATTAACATGTGAATTTAAATTATTTACTAAGATTTAAGATAAAAATATGCACTAATTACGCAAAATTATAACATCACACAAATAAGATGAAGGATTGTTTGAAAGATTTAAAGCAACAGTATATTTCTATCTCAAGGCAAAATATCTTCTACATATTTTGACCCACATAGTTATTATACTAAAAGAACAACTGTGTGTGTGTCTACCTTATACAAACATAACATTTTCTTTTATGCATTCATAGCACAATGCTAAGGATGTAAGAAAAGAATAAACTTGGAGTTATGTGGACCATATCCTGAATAAAAGCAGGTTTATTTAT
This sequence comes from Trichonephila clavipes, assembly GCA_019973935.1. Taxonomy (NCBI): domain Eukaryota; kingdom Metazoa; phylum Arthropoda; class Arachnida; order Araneae; family Nephilidae; genus Trichonephila; species Trichonephila clavipes. The sequence continues at coordinate 945,365 of BMAU01017051.1, read as the reverse complement.
TCGCGACAGCTTGTGCGGTGACGGAAGTGACAAATTGATTGTGTGTGTGGCCCGCATGTTGGAAGCCGGCGCACTTTCTTTGAATAGCTTAGCCCCTCTCAAAACGAAAACCAGATGCCCTGACATTTATATTTCGAATTTTGAGAATGGCACGGGTTGGATGATTTACTTTTGAACTATATACAATGCAGGCCTCCAGCGCAGATTATGAGCGCTTTCTTCGAGGAAATCAATAATGAAATTCGTATTTTACATCTGTGGCTTATTTTCAAGGAAAATAGATGTACTCGTATATTATTTAATACATAATCTTAGTTAACCCGGGAGCAGGCGCGCACTCGATACTAAAGTTAATGGTCGCGCGGGGGTGACTAAGTCACCCAAACCTTTTTTTTATAATTATTTTTACTGCACACTATACAAATCGTAATTCTAGTGAAAAATTTGACTAAGAAAAAGTATTCTTACCTACGTTTAAGGACTTTTTAATTATTTCCTTCATAATTTGAGAAAAAATACCAATCAAACTAAACCGAGATGTTTCAAGTGTGCACGGCTGTAATAAAGGGCACAAATAATAGACACTTTTCGCGAACATTACAGGAGTGTTATTTGCAGGAAAAACTATCACACTGTTTAGGGAAAAAAGCTGTCAGATTAATTTGTACCAATTGACAAAACATTCGCTGGCTATACTCTGTTATTATTTCAGTTTATTATGTCGCGTCATAATACATTATTTGTATTCTAACGTGTTTTATGTTGTATGGTAAGTATTACGCTCAGCAATAAAAAAGTACTTTTGCACAAATAAAAACAAACACATGATAATGAAAAATAATTCCATTCAATTCCCATAAAATAGCATAAAAATCACATTCCTATATATTTTTCTTATGTGTGATTTTTATTAATTTTATATCTAAACTAACTAAATTAAACAGCTACATATTAATATTTGCTTTTAACAACCTACAGTCTTGTAAGGGTTTGCTCGTTTTATAAAGAATTGAATGATGTGGCACTTTATTATTGCTCAATTTTGGAGCAAGGAAACATAAATGTTAAAAATTGAAGGAATATTAGAATCATAAGATTGCAATTAAATGCAGAAATCAAAATGAAAATTCGTGAAATTTGTTTTAAATTGGAGCATGAAGCATTTAGAACACACTCGAAATTCCGATAAGAAAATTATTTTTGAAAAACATAATAATAAAATAACTTAACAAAAAAAGGAGTAGTTTCTTAATAAATATTTGGAGTTTACATGTGAAAACCTGATAAAAAAATTTCATCTTCACAAACATAGAAAATCTTCCTATAATTCGTTACTAAATTAAAGTAAGTTTTTAAGTAACTTGAGACATAAAAGAGTAATTTCCAAATCACATCAGAAAAAACAAACTCAGTGAAACTCAATTGTTCAAATTTTAATACCCTTTAATTACTATATCAGTATTCATGCATTTGTAAGTTATTTTATAATTAATATTACATTTTTATCTTCAAAAATAACTTTAAAAACATTGGTTCTTCTTCGAGAATTCGAAACTTTTATGCCCTTAATCTCTATTATTCAGGTTTTTTAATATGTTTTTACATTTCAAAAATTACATAAACTTTTATCATGAGCATCTGTTTATTCGTTTCCACTTGTTCTAAACATTTTTTTAACAAGATAGAAACATAAAAGTTCTTATTTTTATATTCATGAAATTTTTTTTTAAAATCACAAGCAATTAAAATACACACAACACTGCTGAAATTTTATGTATATTTTATCTCAAAACTGATTGTTTTTCCCTTTCGTTGCCTGGAAACAAAAAAAGAATTTATATAAAATGTAGATTTGTGATTTTCAGTTACTTTAAACCCGCTTATTTTTAAACTTTCCGACTTCTACTTATTGGCAAGCATCAAAATATACTGTAATGGATAAATTCGCTTTTTCTCAGCTTTATTAGCTTAGAATTCTAAACACAAATGTATTTTATCATTACATGGGTTGAAAATTCTCAACTGTGTAGTGGGGATAACAGAAGATAATATTGGAATCTGATTCAAGAAAACTATCTATGAGGAATTGGTTGTGTGTTATAGAACCAGGAATTTTATTTATCCAAATTGTATGGCATAAAAGAATTATTTTTTCAGGTATCTTAGAAGTTCTGGGGCAAAATTTTAATGAAGAACTTAGAAAACAAAATTAGATATTGAATTAGCTTAGAAATAAATAAAAGAAATAATATTTATTATCTTTGGGTGTTTTTTCCAAAAGTTTTTCAAATTCCTTATTGGGAAAATAATAAAATTATATTACCTATAAAAGTATATTTCTAAAACATTTTATTATTCTTCCGATATTTATCGCAAAGAGGAAAAAAAATTGTCAAGTTTTAAAACTCTGCGGAATACATTAATTTTTTTAAAATTTATTTATTTTTTATTTGTAAGGAAAAAAAATCTTAAATAAAGAATAGTTATACATAAACAATGCTTCTATTAATTTTTATCTAAACAATTTCAAGTAGAAATGAACCTTAATATTATTGAAGAAATTATGGGATTATTTAGTTGTAACTTCATTTTAGTATGAAAATTCGTTGTACTTAAAAATTAAAAAAGCTTACATTTTTCAATCTTTATATAAACAAATATTATATCGTAGTACTACAGTACAAAAAGTTTACTTTTCGAATTTTCGAAATATTAACTATATTGAAAATGAAATTTTATTTTGAATAAAAGAAATTTAATTAAAACAAAAATGAAAAAAAAATATTAAAGTCCCAATAGATTTTCATAAAAATTTTTACTTACCATAATAATCCCATAGTACAATTACTCAGCAGTTATACTAAAAAATGATAAAGAAAAGGTAATTAAAATTATTAATTTAAAAAACAAATAATATTAACGAGTAAAATTAAATTTCTTGAAAAATAGAAGAATTTCGAGTTTCTTTGTTCGTTGCCAAAACAAAGCTTACAAAAATATATAATTTAATTAATAAAAACTTGCAATTCCTGCTGACAAAAAAAAATCCCTTTTTAACACAGAAAATGCTCTTTTATTTTATCCAACTTTTTTTTATTTGTATTTTTTTGCAGTTAATAAATTTAAAATCTAATTAAAAAAATTTTGAAAAATGTTTGAAAGGAGATCTTTACAAATACAATATTTTTCTCGTAGGTTGGCAACATATGTTAGGTATGAGTTCGCGTACCTGAAAAAATACTTGGAAATGTTACTAAAAATTTGCAAAATATATACCAGACATAAAATTGTCTTAGTTTTTATATCTCTTCTTAAAATAAAATAAGCTATTCTGATTATATTGTAGCGAGATAATTTTTTTCTTTTTTTATTATATATATATATATATATATATAAGATTTTTTTAAAAAATCATCCAAATAATGGACACCTGAAAAGAATGAATTATATAAATTTGAAACAAATATTGATTTCTGTAACGAAAATTAAATTTTATGAGTCTTGTATTATCATCAAGAACCTAGTAAAGCAGGCATAAAAGTAATTATCAATTCTTATGCAAAGGATTAAATAAATTAAATTAGAGTACTTTTTGGCGGAGTACTTCAGGCACAAGCGAGAAAGTCGCCAAAAATGATACAACCGACGCCAAACGGAATATTCCCGCTAGTTACGTTTTACCGCCACATTTACAAAACAAGTTGTTGCCTTTCCTTATCAGTAACGTCTTTTCAAAATACATCGAAAATGAGTGAAAAAACAATGATAACTAATACTTATTAATATTTTGTTTGTGTGTTGCCGGCAATAACGCCAAATTGGGGAGATTGTGACGGGCTCACGTGTCTTTTCTTTAACATTTTCTTTGGGTTTTTTGGGGCCACAATTAATGGCAACTCTTTTCCAACCAAATCCAAGAAGTGAAGTGTTAAAGAAAGATAAAAATTAGGAAGCTTTTAAATATCAGAAGTTAGAGTAAGCGTGATGGCAATTAGAGGAATGTAAACATAATCCGTAGTTCTAGAGTGAAGAAGTTTTGGAAAACATTACGTGGCGACTAGCAGAAATTATACGTCATAGAGATACATTGAGTCAAGGTGCATACCATTGCACTCAAGCATTTACACGTCTTCATCTAAGATTGGGGAGATCATTTCTTCAGACTACAGCAATGTAGGATTGACTATTTAATCTTAGGATCAGTGATAGTATTGTAATTGAGTTTAGGCGAGTCAGTAATTAATAGTGGTCCGGGTTAGGTTAATTCAGTATTATATAAATTGTGTGTTTTGCCACCGTAGATTCTCTCACATGTATTATTATAATCTAAATTGTTAAACGCTTAAGTTAAATGCCTTAATAATGCCATATTAAGATAATGTATGCTTCTAGTTCTTCCGTTAATCCTACACCTCTAGCTCACGCTGATAATCAAAGAGATGTTCACCCGAGGGGGGATATCACAAGATTTGCTCCAGTGAAACGGAAAAAGTACCTAAATTAGTTACGCAGTTATATGTATTCAGAATATTGCCCCTATGCAGAGTGATGTAATTTGATAATATGTGTGAAAACTGTTATAAAATCAAGTTCAGAAAAATTGAAACGTTAATTTAATGCGTAGACTATTATTGAAAAACGCATTCTTTTTAATTATTTATTTGCATCATGAATAGTGATATTGCATAAATTGCAAAATGGACCACTGGTTTGCCCGATTCATTTTTTGAAATTTTCACTAGATTTATAAGCTTGACAAGTGAGGCAACGTAACCGATTTCGGACCAGTGAAGGAAAATCGAATCAGAGCTATTTAGTGCATACCTAGTACGTTTTTTTTTATATTTGAATATTGTAGAATTTGGTTCATTTTTTTAAAAAAATTTATTGTTATTTCGTAATTTTATTTTTCAAATTTGTTATTTATTACTTATTTCAATGTATACTTATTATTGTTGTTATTAGTGCATGTAAAACGGATTTTTACTGATTAATATTTATGCAGACGGTTTTAATTTGATTTCTTGTCAAAAATTTCCATAGTTTCAGCTGTCATTTGGCGTTACCTTGCATTTTTGCGCCTTCCTTTCATAGAGTTTTTCACAATTCGGTCTTTCGATTCTTTTTACCGATGTAAATACGTTTTTAAGGTAAATTTCTTTTTCTTCATATAAATTTTTAAAGATATTCATGCTGGCCACCAATGACATTAGTATTTATGCAAACGTGGATGAGAGAGAGAGAATGTATGCTGAGATATACTAAATAATCTGAAAGGTCTTTTGCTATTTTGCCTGCGTTACGAAAGAATGTTGCGTTAAAATGGTACATAAAGACTGTTTAATGAGGTCAATTCATGTGACATCATAGTCATATGAGTGAAAGCCACGTGATTCTAGCCAATCAATTCAATAACTCATGTGACGTCATAGTCACACGATGAAAAATATCTTGTGTTTCCAGCTAATCGGTTCTCGCACTTCGGTGTTGCCAAGTTTTGCTCTTTGCAGAAACATTCTCTTAAAAAGTACATATATACAAAATGCATTTTATTTAAAAATATAAACATAAAATACGACTTCTGTTTAATTTTAAAAAATCTTTTTTTGAAGATTTTTTTTTCCTAACATTTAAACATCTTTATCCAAATATGAAATTTGAAATTTTATCTGAGTGTTAAAAATTGAACAACAAGTACTATTAGTTTAATGTTTATTTTGAATTCAATGTTTGAACGTGTTTGTCTTTGTCATGTGATGTCATGAATTCAGCCTAGCGGATCATCGTATGTATGTTCAAAAACAAGCATGAAATTGAGAGAAAGGAAGGGTAAGAAGGCAGCAAATAATCATTTTGAAATGTATTTTAATTAGTGTTAATCGTTAGTGTATTTTAAATTTTCATTTTTAATTCATTTATTTTAGGTAATTAAAACTAATTGTTCACTGACGATTTTAAGTTTTAAAAAGTACTTCGATTTTGCAACGATTTTCAGCTTTAAAGGTTCTTTAAATACTTTTTGTCATGCTTTGACTTTTCTGCCATCGTGAATATAACTCTCTTATATTATCTCTTCAGAAGTGGTTGCTACTTCGAAGAACAGCACTCGAAAGCGCGCCAAGGTGGTGATTTTTCAAAATCGTGCCAACCAGTAGTCGATTCTGCAATTTCCATTATGACAACAAAATAAACATAGTGAATTATCCTAGAAAACTGTGAATGAAAAAATAATGGAATTGATTGCAAAGAACAACATACCAAAATAGAGCTAAAAATATCTAAAAAGTCGACTCACCAACAAGGGAAAATAAAGGGTGTTTTTTAGAGGTATAGAACTTTAAATTGCAATAAAACAACGATGTATTATTCGATTGACATGAATTTTTTTTATTCGAAAGATAATCTTGTGGCATTACATTTTAAATATGATTTCTGGCATAGGACTTCCACGGCTGGCTCGGATGGAGTTCAATCTGGACGTCCAATTTTCGATGACTTTTTCCAACATTTGTGGCCGTATATCGGCAATAACACGGCGAATGTTGTCTTCCAAATGGTCAAGCGTTTGTGGCTTATCCGCATAGACCAATGACTTTAGATAGCCCCACAGAAAATAGTCTAGCGGTGTTAAATCACAAGATCTTGGAAGCCAATTCACAGGTCCAAAACGTGAAATTAGGCGGTCACCAAACATGTCTTTCAATAAATCGATTGTGGCACGAGCTGTGTGACATGTTGCGCCGCCTTGTTGGAACCACAGCTCCTGGACATCATGATTGTTCAATTCAGGAATGAAAAAGTTAGTAATCATGGCTCTATACCGATCACCATTGACTGTAACGTTGTGGCCTTCATCATTTTTTGAAGAAGGATTCCACCAGCCCATAAAGCGCACCAAACAGTCAGTTTTTCTGGATGTAACGGTGTTTCGACATACACTTGTGGATTAGCTTCACTCCAAATGCTACAGTTTTTTTTTTTTTTTTGTTGACGTAGCCATTCAACCAGAAGTTCGCTTCATCGCTAAACAAAATTCGCTTATGAAAATCGGGAACAACGGCAATCTCGTTTTGGGCCCATTCGACGAATCTACGCCTTGCTTGATGATCGTTTGAATGAATTGCCAAGCCAAACTGAGAATAAATCACTTGACAGCTGTTAAATCGGTCGCCATCTTGGAAAGTAATGCCAACTTAAACTTCTATACCTGGAAAAAAACACTCTTTATTATAGACCCTTTGCACTCTTTTTTTCTCTGCAACATCTGAAAGTAGTTCGTTTAATTTCGTTGTTCCCGTTAGGCGAGAGGTGTTATCGCTCACATGAACTAAGTACGAAAAAATAAAATATAAATCATTTGTGTGAATTCGAACTGCCATATACTTGTAAATTTCAATTTTATTATGAGTTGTTTTTTAATATCTAAAGATTCACAACTTCTATTATCGAATCTCAAGCAAAAGAACTCCAGAAAAATTTTTCGCTAGATAATATAATAAAAATTTGTTATAAGAAAGCTCCACTCCATATGGTTCCAGTGACGCATCAACACTTTTTCTCTACAAATACTAAAAAATATTTTATCATTAACAGAAAAGTAACAGTTACAGGAATACTAGTAAATTGGCTCAAAATACATTACATAGAAATAAAAAAGGCGAAGCTCCACCTCAAACAATTCAAGCGTGACTTTAATAAAGACACCGAATATTGCAATCAACTTTACTCAGTTGAGCGACATCCCATGAGGACCAAGGCCTACTGTGCCTAATTCAGTATACGCGACCTTGGGCAATGAGGTGCATGAGCAGATGTTCCGGTCAGGTGTTCAGTCTGACATGAAACCCTCAGTGATAAGTTCCCAAGCAAGCGTGGTACTCATTTTATTGGCCCACTAAAGAGATGAAAGGAGGAGTTAACCTTGCCCGGTTGGGGTTTGAACCTCAGACCTGTGGTGGGGAAGCGGGATGCTCTAATTACTCAGCCACTGGAATATTACCATTAATATAATAAAATATGCAGCGGGTAGACCAGGGGTTGGCAACCTACGGCACGCTTGCCACATATGACACGCGGTACAATTCTCAGTGGCACTTAGCACTTTTGAGTGGATGGAAATTGATAAACATATAACAGACCTTATTCATCAAAGATTTTCAGAATTACGGACATTTACGAAATTACGAAAAAATCTGAAACATAACTCTACAAATAAATTTACTGTTATTTTGTAAATTACTGAATGTCATTGCTGGAGAGATTTAATTAATTGAAGAGGGAAAATTGCATGTACTCTGCTTTCCACTTTTGGTTCTACATATCAAAGTATAAAAAAATCTTTTCTCATATGACAAATATTTCGAGTCCGTAAAGAAATACACTGCTGGACAATTGCTAAGGACGGATAACACTATCATCCATAGCAACCACAAAATGAAAAGAAGCAAAATGTGGAAAATTAGAATAAGTGCGGGATATTAGTAAGAAGAAGTATGAGTACGCAAATTTTTTTCCACGTCTGTTCATCACGTGATAGCATTCATAAGAGCTTTAAAGGTTTTGACGCGTGTGGACAGTTGTTGTTTCAAGTCAAAGTTTTACTGGAAAGATTTAATAGACGAACTTAAAATTTTTGGCATGTCTTCCCGACATCACATAGATGATTTAATGCGTGGCCGAATTATTTGAAAGATCGAAGAAGGGCGAAAAATAACAGATGTTGCCAGGGAGTTCGACATCGCTCACAGCGTTGTTTCACGGCTGTGGAAGTCATTTAAAACTACTGGAATGTGTAGTAGACGGCACGGGGAGGTCATGTTAGAAGTACAACGCCTGCAGAAGACAGATATATCGTCCTATCAGCAAAACGGAACAGGCGCACCACAGCATAGCAGGTGGCAAATCAGTTTCTTGCTGCCTCAGGAAAGCAGATCTCCCGAAAAACTGTTGCCAGACGTTTGAGGGGAGAAGGAGAATATACGCACGCAGACCTGTTGTGTGTGTCCCATTGACCAGACAGCACCGTACTGCCCGTTTGCAATGGTGTCGTAAGCATCACAATTGGACTGAACAGGACTGGGCATGCGTACTATTCTCAGATGAGAGTAGGTTCAGTCTGTCATCGGATTGTAGACGCCAACTGATCTGGCGCGAGAGTGGTACTGCTTATCGTCCAGAAAATATCCAGGAAAAGGACCGATATCCGACATGCAGTATCATGGTATGGGCCGGCATCATAATCATTGGCCGCACGCGCCTACATGTGGTTGTGAATGGGACTATGACGGGCCAACGATACATTGATGAAGTTCTACTTCCTCATATTCGTCTTTTCCGTGGTGCTGTCGGTGATAAATTTGTTTTTTATGGACGACAACGCAACATGTCATCGAACACTCGCTGTTCAGGATTGTCTAGACAGCGAGGGTATTCAACGTCTCGTATGGCCACCGCGTTCTCCAGATCTAAACCCCATTGAAAATGTGTGGGATGCTTTGGGGAGGCAAATTATTGGTCGAAACTATCCTCCGACAAACAAGATCACCCTCATCCGTGCACTCGCAGAGGAATGGGATAAATTGTATCAACAGCTGCTGAATAATGTTGTGCAAAGTATGGTACGACGTGTGGAATGTTGCATCACACTCCACGGTGGACATATCTCGTACTGATACCTTTCTTTAAGGTGCCTGCTGACTTTTAGATGCATTGTTCCATTTCTCCGTACGCAGATCAAATGAACATTTTTTTTCTTTCAGATGTTTTTTTCACAGCTTTTGTACTTTCAGAACAATAAATATTCTTTATTCTAATGTCTGAACAGTGTGGCAACTATATTTTATCCTACTAGGCCTCATGTCTCGCTTAATGTTATGCTACATAGCAATTTGTGACCCGTCCTTAGCAATTGTGCAGCAGTGTAGTTTAAAGACTGAATGCTCAGCATCGTATCAAATTGAAAGTAACAAATTATACCCCTGATGTTGCGTTGCGATACGATAGTAGAGTGGTGAAAGTACTAGGTTCGCATTAAAGTTATTAAATTTTTATGTAACTATAATGTTGGGAAACATTTACGCATTTTATGTTGTTTATTTCTTATTCTAATAAATATATTTAAAACTACATAATATATGTATAATTTTATTTTTAAATTTTTTTGAAGAAATAAATATATTTTATGTTGCTTATTTTTATGTTAAGAAACATTTTTAAATGGCGCAAAATTACTATGTAACAAAACTGTAAATGTTTGTATTCTTGACATATATTCTTAAACTGTGCATGCATTTTGGTGTGAATGGAATTGTTTCAAAACTTTTCTACTGTGTGGCACGCTGAATCATATTGGAAGGTTGATTTGACACGTCACAGCTACAAGGTTGCTGACCCCTGGGGTAGACCATCATGTCTGAAAAATGTAAATCAGTCTGTATTGCATCCAACAGGTAGAAGTGTGGCAAGGGAAAAGAGGAAAGGTGTGATAGACTTGTTGAAATTCGTTTCACCTATTCAATATGGCTATTGTAAAAGTTTAAGGCAGTGCTTCTCTCTCTCAAACTTTCATTACTTTCCACCCAATTTTCAATCATAATTTTCACACAATACGCCCCCCTTCATACAATGTAATTGTATGAAGGGGGGCGTATTGAAAATTATATGAACATACAATTACATTGTATTAATCCAATAATAACATACTTTGATTAAAGTTACACAATACGAATTTAATTATAAATCTACAAATAAACAAGATAAGTATTAAGAGAGTTTTGTGTATAATTTGTTTATGACAAGCCCACATGAGGTCACTAGTAATTAGTAATCTTGTTCTTAACTTAGTATTTTATCAATTAATGATAAAATATGTTGTGCACAGATTTTCGTACATTCATGAATATATTATATCAGTGGAAATGTGTATATCTTTAATTTTTTTTATTATGACCAAATGTATATTTTTTGTTTTCATTTCCTTCAGTAGATTAATAATTTCCTAAACTATAATCTTTTATTGCTGACTTTTCGATTTGCTTACCCCCCGGTAGGATTATCAGTCACGCTTAGGAGCGGCGCTCCACAGTTTGAAAAAGGCTGCTTTAAGGCCAAATTGATATGCCGGGAGCTCAAATACAGCTAACGAAAAAAAATTATATAGATGATAAATCAATTTTAACTAAATAATAATACTTGTAATATTAATTAACTGTAACAGAACAGTTTTTATCTATCTATCCATCTATCCATCCATCCATCCATCTATATATACACACATATATATATACATACATATATAAATATATACACACACATATATAATATATATATATATATATATATATATATATATATATAAGAATATATATATATATATATATATATATATATATATCATTTTTGCTGAAATCTTAAAACCGATATCCAACCCTTCACCCTCGAGTAGGAGGAAAAATTGTGAAATAAGTCTGCGTGTGATACGGCCTTAAGGTAACATATCCTTGTATAATGAAGTTTTCCCGTTATAAAAAATAATTCGAAGAATAAATTTGAATTAATAATTTTCTTTCACGAAATTGCTTAAAAAAGCCAAATCGATTAACTCCACTTAAGCACATACGCAAAAAATTTCAGCAAATTATTTTTCAAAACCTTTTGAGCAATCGCTGTCCCCGTTTGAACTTTTGTTTGTCATCTTATATATGAATACTAAAACACTTGTAATTTTTGTTCTAGTGAATCCTTGGTATCTTATTCTTTCTATGTATTGTAAGATAAATGAAGCGTCTACAGTAATACAGTCTACATAAGGGGTCTGCAACCTTTTAGCTGTGACGTACCAAACCAATCTACCAATAGGATTCAACGTGTCACTCAGCTGGACATTTTTAAAACAATTTAATTCCTGTGATAATCCATGCAAAGTTAGAAAATATAGAATAATATATTTATTTATGGTTTTATTATAGATTAATTTTGCATCATTTAAAGATATTTCTTAACGTAAAATAGATAGAGTATAAAATATAACTATTACTACAAAAAATAATAAAATTATTCATATATTATGCATATTTCAACATAATTATTAAGGTAAGAAAGAGACAACATATTGTTACGTAGATCCGAGGGTTCGAGGATTTTATGCAACAACAATCACAACGAAAATAACCAGTTCTTTAAGAGCGATGCGAATTTATTATCAAAAATCCAATCCTTTAAATACAGGATTCAGCAGCAATATTCACAGGGTAAATATCCGAAGATCTTCACACTTTCGACAGCAATCAAACACAATCACCAATATCTATAAATACACGCAAGGAAAGATTATTCACAAACACAGCCGAGCTAATCACTAGTCAAAACAATCCTCACTACTCGCTGGCTTAATCAAGACTCTCCGCCGTATCGGTGAGCATCTTCTTTTATAGGCGCGACAGAAACTTCTAGAAATAAAACCGCTCGTGTCATTGAACGTGACACTAGTGGAGATATCTACTACTTTCTAGAAAATGCCAGAGGGTTCCGAACTCGCCAACATGGTCACCAAAGTCACCAAATTGGTCACCAGCTAGGTCGCCAAAATTATGCCAACTTGGCTCTACCGCCAGGATTTCGCCAAGTTCTCATTGAATCGCCATTATAACGTATGGGGCGGCATTGCTTGTGAATAGTACAATTTTAACATGAAATAAATATAACATAGAGTAATATAAATGCATTAAACACTCAAATACAAACTATTTACACAAAATTCGTAAAAATATAAATATAAGTATTTCCCATTATTATAGTTAAACAAAAAGATTAAAAAAATATAATGCAAACCAAGTGCAGGGGTATAGTTTGTGATTTTCAATTTGACACAATTCTGTGTGTGTGTGTGTGAGCATTCAGTTCTTAAAAATTCCTTTGTGGATTCCAAATATTTTTCATATGAGGAAGGATTTATTACTAACTGTAAGATATGTAGAATCAAATATAGAAAGCAGACTTTACACGCAATTTTTAAACAAATAAATCTCTCCACCAATGGTATTCAATAACTTAGAAAATAGCTATAAATTTATATCTTTAGAGTCATATCTTTCAGATTTTGTCGTAATTCCGTAAATGTTCATTACAAATTTATCAACTTCCATCCACTCAAATATTGATAAACTTTTAGAGTAGTGCAGAGAGGCACTGAGAATTGTACCGCAAGCCGCATGTGGCACGTGTGACATAAGCCTCCAACCTCTAGTCTGCATTGTATTTTTGAGTTTGTAATTTCAAAAGATACAACACAATAAACAATATGAAATGTTTTATTATTTTCTCAATTTCTTGTTTCATGGAGTTAATTGATTTGCCAAATGATTCATTTATATACAGAATTCGATTTGATTTTTATTAACGCTCAGGTTATTGACGATGGACCTTGTATTTCTAAACCTTGGTCAAATGACGAGGGCGACACCTGAGCTGGATTCACACTCTCCAAACTTCCGCACCACATCAATACATTGTATAGGAAATTTGATGTATAATAGTAACGCAAAAATAGAATTTGAATAAACATACAATTTTGTTTTTATCGTTGATTACTCTACTACAGGTTGGTCTCAAATTCGTGGTATAAACTTTAAGGGTAGGTAGAGGACATTATAACAATAATTTATTGTATCGGAATGTATAGGTGCAAGTAACGAGGTGAGGTACAAAAAAAAAGACAGAAAGAAGGACAAAGTGTTTATTGAAAACGTCTGACAAGTGTAATGTTTACAATTATTGTTCATAACTGTTCACAGCTCATGATCTATGAAGTTCAACTGCAGCGCACATTGCTATACCACCCACTGGCAGTCGGGGAAGATAGTCTACCGGATTGAAAGCTTGTACTCGCTGAAAATGGAAGAGGTGTAAGCGGTTTTCATTTAACACTTTACAAATGGTCTAATGACTCACACTTACGAGATGAGCAACATCTCTTGTACTTAACTCTGGTATATCAGCCACAACTTTCAAGAGGCTTGGACAGCGTACGCTATTCGTCGATCAGCATCATGTCTGTTGACGAGGAATGAACGTGTTTCACAAATTTGACGATGTAACTGCTAAAAAATTCTGTGATACAGCATTCGTCGATAAGAAAACAGCGCGTGATACATTCGTAGTGCAGCACTGCCGTTACCATTTGCACGACCATACATGTAATGCATGTCTGCAGTTTTGGCACATGTGAAGTCTCGCATCATAAACGTCCGCACAATTGCATTCTCCTACTGAGATGTATAATGTTAAATGGTGGTTAAACTGTGATAACCCGTGAATTGTGGGTATCATCTTCTTCATCATCTATGCAACCATAGTTTGAAAGGATAAGAAATTGACCACCAAACTATTCCATAATAAAATTAGTTTATTATGATCTTAATTTATAATCAACCAAAACAACGCTAGTCTAATGAGCTTATGATCAGGAATGATGAGACTCAAACGGTAATTCTAACAAATATCACGATAAACCACCGAATCTATATTTATAGATAATTTCCTTACTAGAATCTGCTCCGGTCTTAAAGCTTAATCTAAATTATCTTACCGCTATGCTACAGCGAACAGCTACAGTCCTTATATCGTCAATGTAATTCTTGATCCTACTTGATCAGGCAAATGGATACTCTTCCGGCTTCGAACTTCACCTAGCATTGTTCTAGAACTTCACTGGCACTATTAGACCTACTCATCAAACTCTTGGGGCTCTGGGAACTCCACGTGAATACAAAAGCTCCAATATATACACTTCCTAATCTACATAATCGCGTTCTCTTCTTGGGTTGGTTGGAAAGAATTGCCATTCTGACCCCAAAGTTTTCCCAAGAGGTTTATTAATAGAAGTCACGATAAAGCCCCGTCATAAAATATATACAGCCCCCTACCGGCAACGCAACCAGCCGATAACTCAATTTTTCTCTTATTTATCCTGTTATTGCCTCAACGTATCACTTGCGCCCACACATTCCTATACAGTAAATAATTGTTAGAATGTCCTGTATCTACCCTTAAAGTTTGTACCATCAGTTCGGGACCATCCTGTATGTATCAGATTCAATTACTGATATCTTAATTTTTATAAATAAGATTTTTTCAACTAGTTCTTATTTCAGATATTTTTAATAGACCCTCATTGCCTTTTTTTTTCTCTTGTGGAGAGATCCCATCCATTATTTTTTCAATCTTTGTTAAAGACAATTTGATGATAAACATAAAAATGCTTGCTGCTATTTTCCTCCGCTTATCTACACTTTTTGTATCACGAGTGCGTGCTTGTGTCATGGAAATAAATTGCCTCTCGTAGTTTTAAGACAAGAAGAATCGTATTTTTTCTGTTAGTACTTTATTTAAATAAGGGAAAGTTATAGTTTTTTTAGTTCTGGGAGAACAAAAAGAAAGAACAAAACTTTTTCCTAACATCCAGTTTAAATCATTATGTCTTGTAAAAATGGTGCTTAAAAGAACCATTATATGGAGTTTTATGATAGAGTAAAACTTTTAACGAAAATTTGCTTATAATTTCGTAGAAAGACTTCTGCAGAAAGTACTTAGAATATATTAAGAAGCACTACAGAGAATGTGTGTGAAAGTTATATTTTTTCCATGAAATTGCTACTTTCCACTACATATATTTTCCATTGATGACATAATTACAATTAAATTCTCTCATAAAACCGCAAAGTGTTTTGTAGTTCATTCAATGCTCTTGAAATCGCTAAATGAAACTATGAAGTGCTTTTGTGGAAATAGGTATTTTCACCCATGAAAACTATTAGGCAAATTCGTAAGATTTTAAAGCATTTATTTTAGACATCAGATCTTCGTGCTATAAAATTAAACTTAGTTTTAAAGATGTTTCGGAGAGAAAAACAGCTTAGTCAAAATGATCCTAATTCCAACAAAAACTTGTTGAATTGAATGTTGTGATTAGTTCAGCATTTCTCAAAGTGTGGGGTGTGCCCCCTGGAGGGTTATGATAACTCGACGAGGGGGCGCGAGCCAATTGAAAAAAGTCTAAAATAAAACATTACTTAAAAATATTAATTTACCGAAAGTAAACAAACAAAATAATTCTGACATAGTAAAAAAAAAAATACGCACTTATTCTGATATAATACACTTATAAATGTATCAGTATTGAACAATGTATTTTATAATTTATTTAACAGTACTAAGTTAGGAACAAATTTAACAATCACCAGTGTCTCCATGGCCTGCTCATATATAAAATTAAAACAAAAAATTAACGTTTATCTTGATAATTTGTGTGTGTGTGTGTACGGTATATAATTAACTCCTTAACTGCTGAGTAAAAGTTCCGCGATTGACTCCCCAATTGCCACCGTTTTCCACTTAGTCATGCGTGTGTGATGTATCGGGGAGAGGGAAGGAATAAATAAGCAAAAATTCTCTAAAATAAGTAAATCCTTCGTAAATACTGTCAAGGTCCTTTTATTACATCCCAAAGCCTTCGTAATAATTTTATGGATAACAGAGCACAGAAAAAGATCTTACTTCGAAAAGACGCATATATACGCCTGAGGCAATTAATGCTTTGGATGAGTGAGACGTTTATATATGCCGGTGGCACTTAAAAGGTTAAAGTCGTATGGTAGCTTTAGATGCAAAGAACAACATTATTGAATTCAATAGATTGTTTTTTAAGGAAGGGGGGCGCGATGAAAATTATGATTAAATATTGGGTCGCGAATATTGAAACTTTGAGAAGCACTGGATTAGTTAGATGAGTGAAGTTCCACTCACACAGCTCGGATAATTAGGGAACTCTGAACCACAGTTGCGATGCCCGCCGTCAACAACTGGTAGTTAGACAAATTTAATTCAAATTAAAACAAAACATGGCCACACTTTCTTGGTGACATTCTTCATCACCTACAGAAAATTAATGGGTAACATTTATCGCAAAATTCGGCTTTTAAGATGCACCGGTGTATAACGTGCACCTATGCTTCAAATCTGATTTTTTTATTTTGAGGTATATTCGCCGTATAACGCGCACGCCTTTCTTACGAAGAAATCTGAAATGTTCCTATGCAGTGCTCTTATGTTCTGAAGTCATTTATTTGATACATTATCTCAGGTATTTGAAAATATAGAACTACGACTCTTTAAGATCATAAGGCATGCCTTTTCTTTTAAATAATCGATATTTGTACAAGTCTAATGATTTTATACGCTCATGTGTCTTTTTTGTATTTCTAAAGCTCTCATTCTTATACCCGGCGTATAAGCGCACTCGTAAATTTCGATATTATTTTTGGTTTTAAAAAGTGCACGTTCTACGCTGGATTTTACGTTCATTTTTATCCTATGTTTTTAATAATATGTGATTAACTACGAAAATTCCTCTGTAATCAGCATTGATTTTAATAGAAATGGCTAAATTTTTATTGTTATGATCTACAGATTGATGTAAATTTAATATTTTCTTTTTCGTTTACTTACAAGTCATGCTTGAATTTACACAGTAAAATAATCAAGTAATTTAATAATATTGCATTAAGTAATTTAATTTCATTGTATAGCCATTTTGTGAAAAAATTACCTCCAGGGAACGTATTACACACACACTTGAAATCTCATAGTTAATTTTATCTTTGTCCATTGCATAGTTATTAAGGTTTATTTACGTTTAGTTAACCTTTTATTTAATACCAAGTAATGAATGCGTATTTAATTTTATTATTAATGATGGCTAGTTCCGATGGTTAATTTTTGAGAATTTGTTATTAGCATATTTTGATTTTGTTCACGATTGATATGAAAAATAAATTTTCTTACTTACATATATATTACTCATGAAATAATCACTTATTATAAACAAGTATTTAATTTTCAGATTGTTTACAAAAGTGAACAATTTGTGTACACTAAATCTTGATTTAAAGTTTGTTCGTTAGAGAGCAGCACACACTGAAGCTGAACTTTTCAGCACATCAAACTTCTTACAAATTTAATCATTTTGTCTTCATGCCCCCATAATGTTTACGTATAATAAAGATCCTTTTTATATTTATTTTCCTCCATGGGGATACAATTTTATTAACCAGTCGGTAACATTTAAAAAGTTGTTAAAACAATCAAAATTCCATGAATGATGCAATTTATGATACAATTCGAAATATAATTTTAAAATACTATTGTGCTTACAGAGAATATTTAATTTTAGGGGGACATCTTTAACACAGAAAATAAATTATCTATGAGAAAAATTTTGTAATCAAGTTAAAGAGGCCAAGAAAATTTCTAAATATTTTAACCACCCCTAAGAAATACTATTTAAATTGTGGTTTCATAGGAATTTGTGTACCTTTAAAGCATTGTGTATTAAATATTAGTGTTATTAAATTTCTCTTACATATGAATTTAGTTATCATTCTATTTCAAATGAGAAAAACAATATTTATGTTTTAATACGAACTTAACTTTAACTCACCAAAAACTAAAGAAATAGTTTTTACTTCAAAATCTCAAAAATCAGCAAAATGTTTAAAAATAAGGAGAAATTGCAAATGGCGCTGGTGTGGCCGTGGTAGCCGAGTGGTATAGGTATCGGACCGGGGCTTACCTTGTCACGAGTTCGAGCCCAGTACCACTAAAGACCCGCCGTGTAGGGCAGCGATGCATGTTAAATCTGTCGAGAGCTGAAACGTCCTCCCGTTGGTGTGGTGTGGTAGTTAGGAGAGGGGGTGCCAGCTCAGGTGTCGTCCACGTCATTTGACCATGGTTCAAAATTACGTGGTCCGTCGCCAAAAGCCCTAGTGTAGCTAAACAGTGCGACGTTAATAATCAATCAGTCAAGCAAATGGCGTTGATATGCACTCGTATGGCACCAAAGAAGAGCGACAAGATATAGAGAATAAAAAAGTAATTTTCATTCCTACTGATGAATGTCTTTGTGCTCCCTTCTTTTCACTTTAAAACTACAAGTGTGTGTAATACATTAATTTATAAGAAACCATCAATTTTATTTAGAATTAAAAAAAAAGTTCCTTTTAAACAAAAAACGCTCATTTCAATGTTTACACTCCACTGAATCAGAAGCTATTTTCCCTCTGACACTCTACTTAAAACTATTTTTAAATTCATTCTCTTAATATATTTTCCAGTTCTTCAATTCGAACATTTAATCGTTATTTAAAAGTTACAGATGTACATCGTGTACAGTAGCATAATCGCATATTTTTCTCCTGAATAAATTTCCAGGAAGAAAGATAATCGTGCTCATTATATCGTTTAATCGTAATCATTTTGTCTAACAAAATTGAATGTAAAGATCTTAAACTTTCAAGGACAGGAACTCCTTTTTGTCAAGTTATAAGCTTAAAGAGTAAAAATAAATGGTAGAAAAAATATATTATTTTTCTGTATAATTTTTAAAAACCTTAATTCTTTAGTAGTTATAAAAACGCATTTGAACGAAAAATGGGAAAGAAAAAAAACGGTTCAGGTAAAAAATAAAATCTTAATACATTGTTTCCTTTTGTGATTAGTACCGATCAAGTAGACTTTTTCTCCTTTTTTTTAATCCATTAATAGAAAGAAAAAAACATTTTTTTTTATGTTTAGAACTTAGTGTTTTTACGCAATTAACGAGAATAAATGAACTTTTTATGTTATCTTTTATTGCTCCCTTGGTTTTTTTACGAATATAATTGTAAGGAATAATTAATAGTTTTAGCATCTCAAAGACAAAATCTATTCAAAACAATTAACAATTCTTAATTATGTATTACGTATATGTAAGTTGCAAAGCTCAGTGTAAGTTGTTGATTTTTTAAATACTTATTTTATATTTTTTGTTTTTTTTTTAAATGTGGAGTCTAGCTGAGGCTCACAATACTAAACATCAATTTTTCATTCATCAAAAATGTTTTCCCATTCATTATTATATCCATTTATTATTATTATACACTCTATATAAAAAAACGACGCAAAAAGAACGAGTTGCCCGATTGTAAAGAAATTTCGTACACAAAGACATTTATACCGAACATGAAAACGATTAAAATTTACTGTCCAATGAAAATAAATGACTATTTATCAACGGCTTAAATGTAAGAAATTTGTTACTGATTTCAAGTTATCCCAGATTCTAGCTGGACATGGAAATTTTAATAGCTATTTACCTAGACTGAATTTAATTGGTAGTAATATTTGTTCTTGTGGTCAGGATGCTGAAACTGTGGATCATTTTTTGTTGCATTGTAAACTATATTTCTGTAAAAGAGAAAATTTTAAAAATAAGTTGAAACACACACGTTTAGGTATTTCCTGGCCACCTGTTTTGTCTTTATTGGTTAATTGTACTGAAAGAGCACACACACACACAAAAATGCCTCAAGAAAATTTGTTTACTGCACAGAGAGAGAGAGATTTTTAAAGTTTTATTGCTACCTCCCCTTATCTATATTTGTGTATTGCCACCCTTCATTTTTATTTTATCTTTTGTCTTAAATGTTTTTTCCCTCTAAATTTGTTTCATATGATATAATTGTGTTACCACTTACGTCTGTAAGCTTCGTGTTATGCAATGTAGAGCATTAGGAGTTTTGCAAATAAATTAATTAAAAAAAATGAATGAAATGAGAGCGGGAGCTAAAGCGCACCGGAATTGCACACTTAGCAGGTGTCTATAAGAAGTGATTCTCAATCTGATGGTCCAAATTTCTCTTGCATTGCGATTTAGGATACCTTTCAACAACGGAAAAAAATGCCTCGCTGCAGGATTCGAGGTTATTAAGAGCAACTGTCAGAGTTTGAAAGAGGTCGTATAATTGGATTCAAAGGTGCAGGTTGGGCAAATAGGAGAATCGCTCGTCATATGGGTCGAAGTGATGTGGCCATTAGAAGATGCTGGCAAGAATGGGGGGACAATGGCAGATTGCAGCGTCATGATGGTAGTGGTCGACCTAGAGTCACAGCTGACCTGGAGGACAGATTGATTGCCAAATCAGCTATCACAGCGCCTGATTCATCGTTATCAACCATCAGACGTGTGACCCGCACACGAGTGTCCACCATAACTATTCACAGACGACTGATAGAGCTAAATTTGTGCTCGTACCGACCACTACCCCACCTGTCACTCACGCCTCCTTACTGTCAAGCCAGATTAGAGTGGTGTTTGGTTCGATTAGATTCGAATCATGCTGGCTGAGAATGAATCCCGCTGGCTGAGAATGAATCCCGCTTCCAACTGTGTTCTGACGATCATCAAAGATGTGTCTGGAGACGCCCAGGGCAGCGTGAAGATCCTGCATTCACTATTGCACGCCACAGAGGCCCTCTACCGGGAGCTATGTCATTCTTATGCAGGGTGCCATTTCTGTTGACAACCAGACCCCTTTGGTCGTCATTAGAGGCACACTTACACCACAGCGGTACGTCAACAACATTCTGAGAACTATTTTGCTACCGTTTATTTTGCAGTACCCTGGCCTTTTTTCTAGCAAGATAATTCCAGACCACATACGGCATGTGTTGCTATGAACTGTTTTACAGATTGTCAAACTCTTCCTTGGCCAGTCAGATCTCTCTCCAATCAAGCATGTCTGGGATATGATGGGAAGACGAACTGTTTCTACCAAAGAATGTTGATGACCTGACCCGGCAATTGGAGCAAATTTGGCAAGAAATACCGTGGGAAACCTTTAGGGTGCTTTATCACTGTATGTCACGTCGTGTGGCAGCTTGCACCCAGGAGAGATGTGGGTCAACATCTTATTGAGCTCGTTACTTTGTAAATATGTAACTCTGAAATAAATCATTCAGTTTTTCTGAAATTTTAATCATTTTTCATTCTGTACATAATCTTTCTACCTACCAATTTTTGTCTCTGTTGCACAAATCGTTCTTGGTGCGTCATTTTTTTTGTATTTATTATTATTGCCATTCATGATAAAAATTAAAGTACTTCTTTCCAAAATTCCAGAGTATCAGTAGAGGGTGCTGGAATCGGCTACAAGTAACATTTTGAACCTTTAAACTCAATCTTTTTAAGACAACTTCACAGCCAGAAACCACAATGATTGAGGTCCAATGATCCAAGCTGTTAAAAAATAATGGCTGATTATTTTGAGCTGTTGGATTACTGGCTTTGCAATCTATGGAAGAGCAGAGTCTTGCATCTTACAGCGCCATTTATTGATACACATTAGAAATTTTTTTTTATTCTATACCATTTCTCCTTCTTCAAGTATATTCAGTTCCTCTGTCCAGCGGTTCTTTTTAAAAATTTGTACAGCGTTTTGAAAGGGAGACTTTAATTATAACCTCTTTGTATTTCAACTAATCTAACAAGAAGAAAAAAATTTAATTGTATTTACAATCAAATTGTTGCATTACAACAATAAAACTGAAGTTGTCACAACTATGTGATTGTGGGTGTTGTTTAGGGCACCGAAGCAACAGACATTGTCATAAAAATAATCACTTTTATTTCTGCAGAATCAATTTATCATCAATTAAGGATTATAAACAGAGAGAGCAATAATTTTGATCATTTCCTTAAGATTGTTAGATAATAATTAAAGACTTATATGTTAGTCCGAAAAAAATTCGTCTGATCTAATCTGGGTTGAGTATAATCCAATCTAAACTTTTTTCCTACACCAAGGTTTCCGAAAGGACTTCTCACTTTAATAATAACGTAATGACTAATTGTAACACACACATTGCTAGGGCTTAAATAGCAATCAAATTAGCTTAAAATCAAGTTTTCTTTATGGACGACTGTTTTAAACTCAAACAACAATTAAAGAAGTATTTTCCCAATAGGATTAATGAAAGGACGTGGATATAACACGTCCCAACGTTTGAAACTATTCAAATCGAAATATTCATAAAATAAATATTAATATTTGAAAAAAAAATTCAAATATTGTTACGTGGCTTAAAGTCTTTAAAATATAGTAAAGGTCCATACAAATAACAGGTAGGTTATTTTGGAGAAAATTGTAATTTATTTTAAGACACTTTCAAAATTATAATATTTTTATTCTAGTGGAAATAATCTACATACATATAGAAAATCACAATTGCACTAATTGAGAAATCACTCGAATGTTGAACTCAATACTCAAAATGGGAGAGGGTGGGAATTCAAAAATGGCGGAAAGCGACGATGACGTTTTTTTTTTTTTTTTTGCTGCTCTCGAAATTCAGTGCAAAATCATTCAATCAGCACTTTTATCGAAGTGCAATATGAATCAACAGACGAGAAAGGAAACCAGGCAGGCGCTGGGTGACTTAAAATCTTCAGTTTATTGGAATTTCGTTATGATTAAAAGTGAAAAATTTGTTGAAGCATGGCAAAGAAAGCTTGAAAGACGTCATGTCTACTTTGCCAAAGAAAATGTACACCAGCGTGGTGGCGCCATCTTTTGGTGGTGAACTTAATGAACCATCACGGAAGACATCATGTTGTTCCGTTTTAATAGTGGCTGAAAACTGTAATTCTGCTGACTTCAGAAAACTATTCAAAGCTCAAGTTAATACCAGAAAAGAGAAGATAGGGATTCGACACGTTAAAGAAATCAGTGATAATAAAGGGTGTTTTTTTAGAGGTATAGAACTTTAAATTGCAATAAAACAACGATGTATTATTCGATTGACATGAATTTTTTTTATTCGAAAGATAATCTTGAGGCATTACATTTTAAATATGATTTCTGGCATAGGACTGCCACGGCTGGCTCGGATGTAGTCCAATCTGGAAGTCCAATTTTCGATGACTTTTTCCAACATTTGTGGCCGTACATCGGCAATAACACGGCGAATGTTGTCTTCCAAATGGTCAAGCGTTTGTGGCTTATCCGCATAGACCAATGACTTTACATTGCCCCACAGAAAATAGTCTAGCGGTGTTAAATCACAAGATCTTGGAGGCCAATTCACAGGTCCAAAACGTGAAATTAGACGGTCAACAAACGTGTCTTTCAATAAATCGATTGTGGCACGAGCTGTGTGACATGTTGCGCCGTCTTGTTGGAACCACAGCTCCTGGACACATCATGATTGTTCAATTCTGGAATGAAAAAGTTAGTAATCATGGCTCTATACCGATCACCATTGACTGTAACGTTGTGGCCTTCATCGTTTTTGAAGAAGTACGGACCAATGATTCCACCAGCCCATAAAGCGCACCAAACAGTCAGTTTTTCTGGATGTAACGGTGTTTCGACATACACTTGTGGATTAGCTTCACTCCAAATGCGGCAGTTTTGTTTGTTGACGTAGCCATTCAACCAGAAGTGCGCTTCATCGCTAAACAAAATTTGCTTATGAAAATCGGAAACAACAGCAATCTCGTTTTGCGCCCATTCGACGAATCTACGTTTTGATTGATCATATTTAAAATGTAATGCCACAAGATTATGTTTCGAATAAAAAAAATTCATGTCAATCGAATAATACATCGTTGTTTTATTGCAATTTAAAGTTCTATACCTCTAAAAAACCCTTTAGAATTATAGTTAATTGTGCTTCTGAAAAAATAGGGACAAGTTAATGACTGCGATTGAAACAAATCCTAAATTCCTGAAGCCAAATGTTTATAATAGCAAAAACCCTACAATGTTGATTAGAAATGTGCCAAATGACGTAAGCTATTCGGAATTACTAGACGTTATTCAGGAACAGAATCCAGAAATCCTTGTTTCGAATGAGTGTTGGGACAAGTCTAGAGTTCGTTTTTATTTGAAGAAATTTCAGCATGTGGGAACTGTGTGGTGATTGAAATTCATCCAAAGATTCGGAAAAATGTTACTGTGGTGGGATCATTAAAAATAATGTGGAACATGTGCCGCCTTGAAGCTTTCTTGGTTATAAATAGGGGTTTCTCACGTCTAGGGAACAAACATAGAACTAATGAGTTCACATATACTCTTATCTTGTTATTTTTGCGCCAGAGAACACAAGAGTGATAACTGCTCAAACCGTGAAAATCAGGTATGTGTAAATTGTATGAAATGTAATAGAGTTGAGAAGCCCAGCGGCCGAGTGGTTAGCGCATCGCGCTTCCCCACCACAGGTCCGAGGTTCAAACCCCGGACTGTGAAAGATTGACTCAGCCTTCAACCCTTCAGTGGGTTCGATAAAACGAGTATCAAGCGTGCTTGGAAATTTAATACTGGTAGTTTTCGCGTCAAACTAACTACCTGACCGGAATATCTGCTCATGCTCCTCCAGGCCCAAGATCGCGAATACTGAGTTGGGCACAGTAGGCCTTGGCCCTCACGGACTGTCGCGTCACTGAGTTAAGTTATAATAAAGAGTTAAGAAATGAAGTTAAAAAGTGGATGTAAAGCATAAGCATTTTTCGCGTAACTGTTTTTGTAATAATTACATAAGAAATCAAGTTGCTGCTCGAACTGACTATTACGAGATTAATTAAGGACCCTCTTAATTTTGTTCAAATTAATTTACATAGGTCAAAAAAGGCTACTCAGTAGCTTATTCTGAATCTTGAAAATTATAAAGTTGATGTTGCTCTTATTCAAGGGCCATACTGTTTTAAAGAAAAGCTTCCTGGATTTCTGAACCCTTACACATTTTTTATGATGCAACATCAGAGGTTATAAAGGCGTTTAAAGGTTACTTCTAAATTAGGATAAAATATAAGTTCAAACTTCATGAAAGCAAAAGGAACTCTTGGAAAACTTTTCTCGCTGGTATTATTGTACTGTTGGAAGAAAATTAATACTTATGGAGTGAAAACCCATTTTACCAAAATGCTTAAAAGCTCGGGGATCGAAGTTTTCTCTGGACATTTTACTTCTTCGTTCGAAGATACTATAGATGCCGTCTTGAGGAAATCTTTCTTTTGTGATCCGAATAGTCCAGATAATTCTCAACATAGGGTTTAACGTTCCGAAGCTGAATTGGTATATGAAAGCTATGATGATACCCCTTTTTCAAGCACATAAATTGACTGTGTTATAGATGATTTAAGTTTAAATAAATCATCTGCATCCGACAAAATTAATAATGAACTGATTAAGAAGTTTCACAGTTGTTCTCCTTCTGTCTGCTTGACTATCTTTAACCACTGCTTGAATTTGGGTGTTTTCCCAAAGAGAGCAAAAATTGTACTTCTTCCTAAAAGTACCGAATTATATCAAGTGCGCACATAGAAAATATTCGTTGCATGAGCTTACTCACTTGTTTGGGAAAGTGCTTGGAAAAACTCAGCATTACTGGACTTAACCACTATTGAAGAAAACCTAGTCTTTTAAGTGATAACCAGTATGGCTATTAAGTCAGCAAAGGATGCGTTGGTTCGCCTATGTGATATCGTCAAAAACGGGTAACGCGAAAACCATGGGATATTTTTAATCTCCTTGGACATTAAAAGAGCTTTCGATAATGTCTTCTGGTTGCCTAGCATCTTGCACCTGCTCAAATGCTTCAAAGTTTCTAAAAGAATATTTTGCCTTATTGGGAGCTTTTTACAATGTAGACAACTGATTTTACATTGGGTAACGTCACAAAGAATAGTGTATTGGAAAACAGCTGCCCACAAGGGTCAGTCATGGGACCTTTTCTGTGAAATTTAATTATGAACGAGCTTCTTTGCAATATCTCAAAGTTCCAGAATTGAATTCGTACTTCTTATTGTTCAATGTAAACACATTCAGGATGTCTGCACTTTGTCACAAAACATTCCTAATAATATTTTTGATTGGTTAGAGCTATACAAGTTAGAGTTTAATCCACTTAAAACAAAAGTAATGAAGATTTATATAAAAAATCGACAATAGATCAAATAATCAACTCAAAGCTTGGGGGTGTAGTAATTAAAAAGTGCATAAGATTAAGTATTTGGGAATAATTGTTGAACAAAATGCATTGGAAGGAGCATATCTCTTATGTTTCTAGTAAACATGAAAACTTCTTGGACTGTTAGGAATTTGAAACAATACTTTTGGAGTGAAAACTGTTGTTCTTCAGCTGATTTATAAGCAGGGAATAGTACCTCTCATGTCTGATGAATCGAGAGCTTGGGGACATTCTTTAAGTAAGGAAATTAATAGTAGACGTATTAGAAGAACGCAACACAGGTTTTTACTTCGTGTCATTAAAGGATACTAAACTATGAGTGATGAAGCAGTGTTTCCTATTTCTGGTATACCACCTACCGCAGTGCTTCTCAAACTTTTTGGACTTACGACCCAGTTTCAATCATAATTTTCGTCGCGCTCCCTTCCTAGAATAACAATGTGTCAAATTCAATAATAATATACTTTGACGTAAAGCTGCAATGTGATTTTAGTTATAAACCCTACAAACTATCAAGATAATTATTAAATTTTGTATATAATTGTATTACATGCCCATAGGGTCTCTGGTAATTATTAAATTTCTTCTTAACATAGTAGTATTAAACTAATTATGAAATACATTGTGCAGTATTGATACAATTATAAATGTATCTTGTTTGTTATTTTGTCAGAATGTATTTTGTGTGTGTGTTGCTTCCTTTCAATAAATTATTAATTTTTTTAAATAATTTTTTGTTTTCGACTTTTCGAAATTCTAGCGCCCTCCTTTTAAAGTTATCACGCCCCCCACTAGAGGGGCGCGCTCTACAGTTTGAGAAACGCTGACCTACCGATCTTGAGCAATCTTGATGTTCGGGAAAACTATTTGAGTACCAGCCTTGGCACGCTGGATACAACGATTCCAGTTTCATTATTGCCACGCCTTTCATGTAGGAAACATATCCCTCTTGTGACTTATACAAATGAAGTCTTTCAAGAATATAAAACTGTTTGTTTTACAGATGGGAATCAATTTAATGGGAGAGTTTATCTTGCTGCGTTATTTACTAGGAAAGAGTTGAAAAAGTTACTTTCCAGCATCGATTAAGAGATGAATGCTCTCAGAACTCTCTCCGCCAGGGTGGAACACTCAACTTTCTTATCTGCACTGACTCACTCTCTTCACTCTACTGTTTGCTCAACATAAATTCTACAGAGAAACTTGTAGCTGTTCAGTCTATTCTGTACAGCCTTGAAGACTGTGACATCCACTTTTTTTATGTTCGGGCCTTAGCGGAAATGATACAGAAGACCAGTTGGCGAAAGAGGCAACTTGCCAAGATATTAACCTTTTGATGCCTTTGCCATTGTCCCACTGGAAGCATTTAGCTTGGGAAAGAACTGTTTCCTCCTGGAACACCAAATTCTTGACCTCGCCTAAGGCTTTGAGGACTAAAAAGTATTTTCCGACGATTTATCAACGGCTTAAGGTATTCGACTATGTTCGGAATCGCGCTTTTAAAAAAGCGCGTAAATGGATAATTTTCCTGATATTTAGTGTCACTTAGAATAGAATACATGTATAAAATGGTTTTAAGAGCATTATGACAAAAGAAACTTATTTAAATACAATTTTTTGGCAAAAAGTTGACTTAGAATAACCTTTTTTCAATATGTCCTCCTTTTATAAAAAATGCTTCTATAATAATATTTCCCTTGTATAAAATAAAGACTTCTCTAGAGAACCTGAACTAGGATTTTTGAAAAATGCACATTATTTTCAGTTATCACCAATTGAAATAATTATCGGCGTTTTTTTCTTAAAAATGGCTCCCCTCTGCAGTCGTAAAATATGGATAAATTCATTTCTAAGTTGTATATTTCAAAAGTTCTAGTTCAGCCTCTGTACAGTGGTCTGAGCTATATACAGGCAAAATATTATTATAATAGAAGCATTTTTCGTAAAAAGATAATGTTTTGAAAATTGATCATTCTATGTTCATTTTTTGTCAAAATATTATACTTAAATAATTTTTTATTGTAATAATATTCTTAAAACAATTTTATATATATTTTCTAATCTAAGTGACACTAAATATCATAAATATTATCCATTTATACGCTTTTGCAAAATCATGGTTCCGAACGTAGTCGGATACCTTAAGTGTAAGAAATTTGTTATTGATTTAAAGTTATGTATCCCAGATTCTAACAGGACATGGAAATTTTAAGAGTTGTTTCTCTCAATTTAATTGGTAGTGATATTTGTTCTTGTGGTCAGGATGCTGAAACTGCGGATCTTGTATTGTTGTATTGTAAACTATATCTTTATAAAAGAGAACATTTTAAAAAGGAGTTGAAAAATCTTTAGGTATTTCCAGGCCTCCTGTTTTCTTTTTGTTGATCAATTGTACTGAAAGCCTAATTGTCTTAAGAAAATTTGTTTACTGTATAGATATTTAAAATTTCTTTGCTACCTACTCTTATTCATATTTGTGCATTTCCACCCTTCTTTTTTATTTTATATTTTGTCTTAAGTGCTTTATTTTCAAATTTTGTTTTAAGTTATATAATTCTGTTACCACTTACGTCTGTAAGCCTCATGTTATGCAGTGTGGAGCATGAGAAGCTTAGAAAAAAAATAATTAAAAAAATACTCGAAATGCGTTATCACAACATTTCAGAACACAAACGAAAAGCACAAAGGATATCAAATACTTGACTCCAATGTTGCTTTTTTGTTTCATTTTTATATAGGCAGTGAAGTCATCTAGAAGATCCTAGAAATAGCTTCTCAAATAACCATCACATTCCTCTGTATTTGTCTCGAAACATCTAGTTTTGTCTCCGAAATTTACTGTTACTTACTAAGCATTATTGAAAGAATATTATTTATGGGTACAAATTATCTATCCGGCCATATTTTCTTTCCGAACTTTCCATAACAACACATACGAAAAAGAAGCACTCTGTTGTTTTTATCTGAGACACATTTAACTGTATAGTACTTGAATAACATATAACCTGGAATTTAGTGCAGAGAAATTGCACAATTTACATTTAGTAAATTTTTTCAACATTTAAAAGTTTTGTTCTTATATCATGCAGAAAATTCACCACTATTTGTATTTTAAAGCCGTATAGAAAGTGGAATGTGTTAAAATATCACTCGTTTCTTTAAAAATTATTTCACTTTATTTTCTTGTGTATATTAAGTCAGTGCTTTTCAAACTGTTAATATCTGCGGCTCGATTTTAAATCATAATTTTCATCGTACCCCCTCCGTACATAAAAATATTGAAAAGTCGAAAACAAAACATTATTTAAAAAAAAAGTATATATTAATTTACTACAAGAAAGCAAACAAAATACATTCTGACAAAATAAAAAATAAAAAATACACACATTAACTCTAATATATTACACTTATAAATGTATCAATGCTACACAACACAAAACTAACACACAACACAAAACTAAGTTAAGAACAAGTTTAATAATTAGCAGTGCCCCCCATGGAATTGTTATATATAAAATTAAATACACACTTAGACTAACACACTTATATTGATAATTTTTGTGTGCGGATTATAATTAACCCCTTAACTGCCGATTAAAAGTTACGCGATTCGCTTCTCAATGCCAACTGTTTTCCACGTAGACGTGCATATGCGACGTATTCAAGGGGGAAGGGGCGGGAAGGAATAAAGAAACAAATTATCTGAAATAATTATAGCCTACGCAAACATTGTTAAGGTCTTTTTATTGCATTCCAAAGCCTTCGGAATAATTTTATGTGTAGCTATGCACAGAAAGATCGTACTTCGGAAAGACGTATATATACGTCCAGTAAAATTAATGGTTTAGTTGAGCGAGATGTTTATATACGCCGATGGCACTTAAGGGGTTAAAGTCGAATCGTAGTTTTAGCCTTAAAGTATATTACATGCATACATTGTTATTGTATAGAGGGGGCCGGATGAAAATTATGATTGAATATTGGGTCGCGAATATTGAAACTTTGAGAAGCACTGATCTAACAAGATGGCGCTCCACCCAACTTTCATACAGATGTGCATGCCTATCTGGATAACGTTACGCCGTGTCATTGATTTAGATGAAGGGGTCCGTTTGAATATCTTGCACGTTTAATCCCTTTTGACTTTTAGTTATGCGATTACCTGAGAAAAGTGTTGTACACCAAGAAGCCACGTACACTAGTAGAACTGCGCTATAAAACGGCTAATCACGCAATTCCTGTAGCCACTCTGAGATATGTCACCAATTTTAAATGGAATCGTGCTCAAAAATGTTTGGAGGCGGGTGGATTACAGTTTGAACTATTATTGTAACTTTTTCATTTTTATTCTCTGTAATACTTATGATAATATATACATTTTTCTTCATCAAAATGTCTATACATTTATTATCACCCCTGTATATACATTTATAATCACTTTATTTCTAACAAAGCTACTTGAGTAAAGTGTGGAATTTAAAATTTTAATAAAATCCAGTTCCCTCTCTCTCTCTTTCTCTCTCTCTCTCTCTGAAAATAAAATAAAAACTCAAAGGGTGATGATTGAATCGTATGGAATAAAATAATCCCAGAATGTGGTGACATGAACTTAATAATACAATATTCTTTAGCAGTTCGTATTTTTGTTGTATTAAGTTAATAGTGTCCAATACCGATACAGTAAACTTTTAATAAGAGCTAGTTAATTTACAAGATCCATTAAATTGTTTTCAGTAATATTTAAATTAATGCAAATGTTTGATATTTTATTTTGAGAAATAGGAAATATATTTTTAATTAAAAAGTAAAGTACTTTTTTTACTGTATACTGAAAGCTGAAACATATACTGACAAAATTATGTGAAGAATAATGACTTACAAAATCAATATTTTAAATCGTTTACTTTTTAAAAGATACATCCATTGCATTTAAAAAACAGACGAGGTTAAAATTACTTCAACAAAAAGCGTAATTGCTTTCAACGCTGTGCCATTTATTATTTAAATAGTGACAAGTGAATGATGATTTGAAAATGTATGAAACTCATCACAGTAAATTAAATGGTTTCAGACTTCATGGTTGCATCTAAAAGAGTAGTTAAATTCGCGCTATACATAATTAGTCAAGTAACCATTAGAATAATTAATACTTCCGACATTAACTAGACGTCCCTACGTTTAACCCTCATCAAATGGAATAAAAACTTATGAAAATTCTCAAAATTTAAGTGTGAAAAGTAAAGAAAGAAAGAAAATGCATTGAAAATTAATGACAAACTGTCCTCGTTTAAAATGAATAAAGTATTGGCATAACGTTAAACTACGAGCGTGAAATGTTACTTTTTTACATACCTCGACTAAATGATAAAATTTATTTAATGTATCGGCTAATTTATTCAAATATATACATCCAGACCCCGATTCACCGAACCTCTATTTAAAAAGTTTCGCAATTTAACGAATTTTCAGATTTTCTAGATTAAAAGGAAGGTAAAAAGAACTATTTAATGAATAAAAACACGGAATTTTTACGAATTATTTCAACAGCTGTAAAAACTTTTTTTTTATTCATTTGTATTAGAAAAATTAATTTTTTCTTCAAATCACATATTTTTTTCTGGAACAGAAAAAGAACAAACAAGAGTAAACTACAAATTTCAAAGGGAAAGTGTACAGACCATTATTAGGCTTTACAGATGCTGATGAGTCATGAGCATAACCTATCGCGGGAGATTTGAGGAGGACAGGAAATTCTTTTCCTATCCCATCCCACTCCACAACCCAGGAAATATTTTAATGATTTTGTTACATTTGATGACGGATTGCTTATCTGTGCAACTGAAGATGACGGAATAGTTAATTTGTCGGAACCAATGGATAGTGATTCTGATGCTGAAATTGATAATAAAACTCCTATCAAAGCTGTGAAGTTTTCATTGTTTGTAAACTGTAAAAAGATGCATTTACAGAAGGATGTAAATGACGCAGAATTTTCTTCTATGCATTAACTCGGAAAAAAAACTGTTTCGAGTCAGGAATCAAAAGATTGTCAAACATCTTTTGATGCTGATGATGATATCGTGTCCAGGACGGGGCCAAATCAGACAGTACCGTGGGCCCAGATGACTGTTCTGGCAATCTGTCCAATGTTACCCACATAGAGGTTTGTTGATGAACACAGGACTCGTATTTCTTGTAGAGCAGCAAAAATAACTGGTGAATCAAAAATATAAGCAGGTGTTAGCCCGATATCTAAATAATTAGTTAGTATTTTAAAATGTCTAATTAACTGCTGCGTAATAGGTTACTAATAGTATTTTTTTAGCGGGGGTGTAATTTATAACTATGGATTAAATGCGTAATTTCATAATGTAGACAGTTTATGTGTGTGTGCTTTACTTGATTATTACACAATTTTCAAAGGCAAGTGCAAAAACTTGTATTTTGCTTGTATCCCGATGTAGTAAACAGTCCCGAATCGGCGAACAAAATGTTCGTAAACAACGAATTCGTTAAATCGGGGTCCGACTGTATAACTAACGATATTCTCCTTGTACTTGTGGGTCCTCAACGCGATAACATATTCAGTTCGTCCGTATTTATAGAATGGAATACCACGCGACAAGGCAGCATCAAGGATTGGACTACCATCACGTACTAGCAAGTTCAAACTAGTTCGTTCATTATGAGGCTCCAACGAAATGTTGATGACGTATTGCGACCGGTGATACTTGTCTTTTTTGGAGGTCGGGGAGTCCAATGGGCTTTATCAACCACAAAATACCCGATGTAGTACTGCACTCATACGCCAACGTTTTCTGCGAAATACATAGATGCTTTCTTGGTCACAGTTATTCCCTTATCTCTCACCTATTAAACAAGCCTTGCATGGGATTAGACGCTGTTCATATGTTCTGCTAGCTCAAAGTTTTGAAGACGAATTGTTGCAAATGGTCAGCAGGGAAAGTAGAGTCATTCCTTAGGCCATCATCCGTACTCGCATTGACTTTGTACGTAGACGTATTCTTTTATGTATTGTAGTCCGTGTTAGACCAAAAATACTGAGTTACGATTGTTCCTATTCTGTGTTGACAAGTAGCATTTCAAAATAACATCTTATGTGTTTATTCATTTTCTGTTTGCTTGGTGTTTGCACAGTTAGAATAAATTTTTCATTCGTTTTGAAGAGGCTATATTTTCAAAAGATTTACACGTATACACATGAAAGATATCTGGAAAGAGCTACAAACCCATCACTTTAAGACATATTCTACAAAGGTTCAACATTTGCTCCTTTAGTGAAGTGATACACATCCAGTCGATAATCGAGCTTATTTCAAACATTCCACCTTGCAGCGCTGATCCATTATTTATGTTCGTCTAAGGATTTGCGGTAGTGGGAGTACTCTAACTAGGTTCTTAACGTACTTCTACAAGAAGACGTATAGGGCATAAATTCAGGGGATCTGGGATGCCAAAGACCCAATCTAGTAATGCGGAAGTTCACTGTTTAGGTCAGTGATTTCCAAAGTGGTCTGTATCGACACCCAGGGTTAAACTATGATAATGACTAGAGTAAATAATGAAAAAAATGTTATATTACAAGAGAAACTGATATGAACAGGTATTAATGGAGATCTTAAAGTAAAGTTCAGAAACAGATGCCAACAATTTGGAGTTTAAAAAGACATACCCTGTTACTTGTACCGAATTACAGAATATTGTGAGGAAATTTTTAATTGCTTTTCCTGGTGAGAAGGAGTTTCAGCGCAGTTACCAATTTCCAAAATAAAAGAAAGAAAGAAAAGACTGAACACTCTCTACTAACCGAGGAGATTTAGGGTTAAAAACTTGACAAGATTGATGCCAGATGTTAAAAATCTGTACTTGAAGCACCAGATTCATGCCTTCCATTATAAACATTTGATTATTGATTAGCTATTTTATGTATTAATTAAATTTTAATTTAATTACTGTGTGTTTCTTAATTTTTAAACACTATGCATCCCAAGAATTATAGAAATTTAAATCTTTTAAAGTAAATTATTTTTATACCAGCTGTCAGAAAAGCATTTAAATTGATAAATTTGCAAACAATCTATATATTCGGTATAATCAAGGGTCTACCCAAAACCAAAAAACATGGCAAGAGGTCTATGAGACAAAAAGTTTGGGAACCTCTGGTTCTCTACAGTTGAACCAGTTTTTGTGCGGTGGATCGGGACCGTAAAAAAAAACGCACAAAAAATCTTCAAAAATCTCATAAATTCTTACATATAATGAACTAATTCGTGGAAATACTACAAAATTTTTTTTTATGCGGTGGATAAGGACCACATAAAAAAAGTCGTATTTATAAAATATGCCAATTATTTAAGAAATTTATGTAAGAATACTTCCATAACAAAATAAATAATTAAATATTACACATGGAAACATTTTAAAAACATATAGTTCCCCATTGTATACACGGATAAGTTTTCACAAAATGCACATACATAATTCATTGCTACTCATCGTAATCCAAAGCCCTGTAATGAATAAGCTCAAAATCGCTTTCGTCACTTGAAGATACAATTTCATTTGATTTACTTTTTAGCAAAATAAAGTAAGAGATAAGTTTTTGGTGGAAGGTCGGGTGGTGAGTTGCTTGTAAATGTCACGATAAGGAGATATACATGATTGAAGCCCTTTTTGGAATTTTATACTCCTTTCTTAACAGGTATCTATTTTAAGGAAATGCTATTCCAATTTGTTGGAAAACTGGATCCCTGCATATTTTTATCCGCTCTCAAATAATCCGGCTCTTCTTATTTGTTTTCATGATCTATCACATATTATTCATAATGTCACTGTCAATGAAAGTTTCGTCTTCAATCAAGCGTGGGCTGCTGGAGAGAAAGCAACTGAATGCGCATTGTCGGGAGACTGTTTATAAGAAATGAACACAGCGTTTTGAATTGTCTACATTTCAGTGGCGTAACGTACACCCACCCATTACGGGGAGGGGAGGAATCTAGGAACCCAAGGATTGACTTGCGGTAAATATGTATTTACCCAATTTATAAAATATTAAAGGCAAAACCTGACTTTCAGAGAGGGCCCTAACATTCTCCGTTACACCACTGGTAAATAGATTGAAAACATTACAGTGGAACCAAAGCCATTGAGTCCTGCCACGGCGCTGGGAGGGGTAGGACTCTAGGGCCTCAAGCCGTGACTAAAGCTAAACGCGTATTTACCCAATTTATAAGATATTAAAGGCAAAACTTGACTTTCGGGGGGGGGGTCCCCAACATTCTCCGATATGTCACTAGTAAATCAATATAAAACATTACAATGGCGCCAAAGCCATTGAAATTCATACACCGCCTAAAAAAAGATCACACATAAAAATCACACAAAAATAAAATCGCACAAAAAGGAAATCGTATAAAAAAGACCGCACAAAAACACGTTCTACTGTATGTTAATTGTAACTATTTGATAAAAAGTAATTAAAATAATTTTTTTCTTCGTTGTACTATGTTAATTCCAACATAGTATATATTTTATACTTATATATTTTTATATTGTTTACTTATACTTATATATTTTTTATATTATTTGTTCAGTATATTTCAACTAATCTTATTCGAAAACATTTTAATTACACTGCACTTTTTGTGAAATCATTGATGATAGCACTGATAATCAATAAAGGAGCTGATTTTTATTAGATCTTGCCCGCTTACTAGAAAATAAGTCTATGATGTTTTCTTATAAACTAATAGCTTTTGACACATTCTTTTACCGTCAGCACAAGCAAAATCGATTCTAGCCCTATGGATCGAAAAGGCGCGAGTAAATAGATCCCTTTATGGATCGTTCGGCCCTAATACATCATTGGATGACGTCACCGATAAAATGAAAAGACCCACTCGGCGTTTCGGTGTTGATAGGACCACAAAAAGGGGTCATAAGTTTTCCTAAGTACGTTTCTTTTGTGACGCCTGAATTGTAATTAACTTTTAATCTGCACTTTTGTTGATGTTCGAGCCATGCAAGGCTCTGAATAGATACTGGCGTTTGGGTAAAGTTTGTTATAAATACTATATTGCTAATAAATAAATAATCTTAATAATTTTCTTAGTTTTTATTGTATTAAGACAAAAAAGGGATTTGTATTATCTTTTCAAAGAAAACTAAATTATAACGTTCATAAATTGATTGAGTTAATTATTTTTTTTTAAAAAATTATAATAGCCGATATATATAAATTGTTTCTGTAATTGCTTGTCCATTATACACTCTGTCGCAAAAAATATATGCACCCAGAAGAAATTGAGCTACATTCACGAAATTTGGTATGCATGTAGTGTATATGAAAATAAACAAATGATTAAAAATTCAGAACAAAATATCATTTTATTAAGCGGTTACAGCTTGCAAAAGGTTAAAAATCAGTAAGTAGTAAAGCCACCTCTGGCAGCTATACAAGCCGAAATTCGGCGTGGCATCGATTCAATTAGATCACTTATGACCCCCTGTGGAAGATCCTGCCATAGTCTTTGCATCTGCGCAATTAATTCTCCTGTATCTCGACGGCTGCAGTTGCCTTCCCAGCGCGTCCAGACATGCTCTATTAGCGAAAGATCTGGTGACCTGGCAGGCCATGGTAGGACGTCATATCCTTGAAGACATTGTTGGGAGAGTCGCGTAGTATGTGGACGAGCATTATCCTGTTGATAAATGGCACCTGGGCGACTTGATAGCATGGGTAGCACAATTGGCGTTAAAATATCGTCCACGTATCTGCGAGCTGTCAAAGTGCCTTGAAGGACCACTAAAGATGATCGTGTGTCCCAAGAAATTGCTCCCCACACTGTCACACCTTGTGAAATTGCTGTATGCCGCTCGACAATAAATGCCGGATCGGACCGCTGGCCGGTGCGCCTCCAGACACGTGTGCGGTGGTCATCAGCACTGAGACTGAATCGAGATTCATCACTGAAGATGACACGTCTCCAGTCTGTCACACTCCAAGTTGCCCGAGGTCGGCAAAAATACAGTCGACACTGTCTATGATGTGGGGTCAGTGGTAAGCGTCTTAGCGGACGTCGGCTCCTCAAGCCAACTTCGGTCAGTCGTCTCCTTATGGTTTCTCTTGATGGCACTGGATGTCTGGAAGGAGGTAAGTGGCGTTGAATCGATGCTAGCGACGTTGTTGGTGCCGAAGTGGCCACTCTTCTGATTGCACGATCCTCGCGATCATTTGTGTTCCTGGGACGTCCTGACCCTCCGCGACGGTACACTCTACCTTCTGTGATCCACTGTTGCCAACACCGAGCAACTACCATATCGCTCCGACCGAGGTGGCGGCCGATACGTCTATTCGACCAACTTGCTTCTCTGAGGCCTATTATACGGCCCCTATCAAAGTCCGTCAGCTGCTCGTACTGCCGCCGGTTACGTCTTAGAGGCATCCTAAGTCTCAATATCGTCTATCAAAGTCATCAGATTCGTTTGGATAGCCGTACGGCGCTCGTACTCATGCTTTTAAACTCTCCCAGTTGCGCAACTAATATGCGCATAGCACATAGCCTTGTCTCATTGGCTTCGAAATTTTAATCATTTGCATATCTCTTACCAGACTACATTCTTGCCAAGTTTCGTGATTGTAGCTTGATTTCTTCTGGGTGCATATATTTTTTGCGACAGAGTGTATTAGACGTGTCCGGAAACTAAATTTGTTTTGGATGAACTCGCAAAAGAAAAATTAATTCTTACTTGAAAGCCCATGCCAGAAACTATTTTTTCTATATTCTTATCACCCCCGTTCAAAAATTAAGCATTTCGGGAAACCAAGTTGTCTATTTCCTTTTCAGAGAAAATTCCGCCAGTGAAAAGAGTCATTGCTGAACAACTTTTTTTGAAAATCATCACTCAGCCATCTTATTGTGATCCGTTTGTGTTTTCGAAGATTTTGTCATTCACTTTTTTTAAAAACACAAACTTATTGGAGAAATAGGTATCCTAAAAAATAAAAATATTGTAATACAATTGTTGAAAAAACGTGAAAATGTTTCCGATCGTGAAAACATTAAACATAGCATAATTTGTAAATAAAAATTGTATTTTTTACGTGTTTATGAAGCTGCAACCTTCAGACAGTTACTTTAATTATTTAGTATGTACATGGATTCCATTTGATTTTAATTTACTTTGCACTGTGAGGCAACGCGAAGTTAACAAAAATCACCCATTCCGTGCAACGTCATGAACATTGGTCGAACTCAATTTCTCATCATTCCTTTACTCATTACATTTTCACTTTAAGCTATCCGACTACGTTTCGAACCGTGATTTTAAAAAAGCGCATAAATGGATAATTTTCACGAGATTTAGTGTCACTCAGATTAGAATACATGCATAAAATTGTTTTAAGGAGATTTTGACAAAAAAATTATTTAAATATAATATTTTAGCAAAAAATTAACTTAGAATAATCTTTTTTCCAAATGTTCTCCTTTTGTGAAAAATGGTTCTATTATAATAATATTTTGCCTGTATATAGTTAAGACCTCTCTAGAGGCTCAACCAGAATGTTTGAAAAATTCACATTATTTTCAGAGTTACCACCAATTGAAATAATTATTGTTGTTTTTTTCTTAAAAATGCTCCCCTCTGTAGTCGTAAAATATGAATAAACCCACTTCTAAGTTACATATTTCAAAGATTCTAGTTGAGCCTCTGTAGAGAGGTCTGAGCTATATACAGGCAACATATTATTATAATAGAAGCATTTTTCACAAAAGGAAAACATTTGGGAAAAAGATTATTCTAGGTTAATTTTTTGCTAAAATATTGTATTTAAATAAATGTTTCTAGTCAAAATGTCCTTAAAACAATTTTATTTATATATTCTAATCTAAGTGACACTAAATATCATGAAAATTATCCATTTAAGCACTTTGCAAGATCACAATTCCGAAAGTAGTCGGATACATTAAATCTCAAGTTGTTGATGAATTTCAAATGCTTGGTATTCTTTACGTTCAGAAACGGATTACAGATCGCACTTTACAGTCGGTGGGATCGGCATTAGTCTAAAACATTTTGAAAGCTCCCTATCATGTGTAAAAACACAATCCTACTGTAATGGTATCACTGTAATGACATTCGACCAGAGACACGAGTACGCAAATGTTGAACTCCGACACTACTGCTACAGATGCGGTAGAACGAAATTTTACTTTGTTTTTTCCCAGACACACTTCGAAAAATCAACTGAGTTTTAAATTTTGAAAAAATATATCCGAAAGGTTTTGAGTTATGGATGGATTGACTTATTATTGAACGTCTCACTTCAAAGCCAAGCTAGAACCGTTGCCCACGGACCACACTTTTTGACTTAAGATCAAATGACGAGATTTGATTTATGGAGGTTTAAAAATGTGTTCCTTGGTCTTAAAAGAATATCTCTAATATTTGTTAGAAATAATTGGCTGCTCAATACTTTTCAAGATTTTTTACTCCACACGATTTTGTTAATAATTTTCTAGTATGAAAATACAAACTTATTGAAGAAATAGGTATCATAAAAATAAAAAAATGAGTAATACAATTGCGGAAATAATAGCATATGTTTATAATAGTTAAAATATTAAACATAGAATATAATTTTTTTAAAAGAATGCATTTTTTATATGTTTATGAGCCTGCAGTCTTCATGCAGTTACCTTTAATTATCAGCACGTACATGAATTTAATTTATTCTAATTTATGTTGAACTGTGAGGCAACACGAAATCTATTGGCAAAGAGCTTTCAATTTTGAGCAACGGACATTCTCAAATCTCTAGTAAAGATGTCAAGTGTGTGTTTCGTCATAAATATTTTACAATAATATTTTCAAACATCGGGAGTACAATTGGTCCATATTCTTGAAATTTTTTTTTCGGCTCATTAAAATGCTGAGTGACGTCACATAAAAGCAAAAAATCATTTAACCGATGTACACCGAATAATTCATTGAAACTATTGACTTTTTCAATTAAAAAAGTGCTTTTCTTGTAATAACGTTATAAAACGATCAAGGACTGGACCGAAAGTAAGTCATCGCACGTTGTTGTATGCCAAAATCTCTGAATATTGGCATTCAATTCCTTTTAAGAATTGTGCAAATTGTCGTTTATAAAGTTGATTATTTCTTATTACAATGACATTATTTATATATATTTGTAAAATGTTTTTTAAACCAAGTTTCGCATATAAAACTTTCTGGTTATTATACAATGAAATTCAATCAGAGAGTGTGAAATATTTTGCTTAAGATATTGAATAAATCCAATGTTTTTCCCTACCATACTAGGTGTACCGTCTGTTGTTACAAAAACTATTTTCTGAAGGACAATATTCATTTCTTTAAATGAAATAACAATTTTTTAAAAATATCAAAACCGGTACACTTCCTTTCAACGTTATTAGTATTAATAACCCTTCTTTCATTGTATTTCCATACTTATACCGAGCAAAAACTGCTAATTGTGCATAAACATTTACATCATTACTCTTATCTAAAGCATTTGAATACATTTCTGCATAATTATAGTCGTTATGTATTTGTGAAAAAATAATTTTTTATAATTTTATTACTTAATTTTTAATTATATTACGACTTATAGGTAACTTATTTATACGCTTTATAATCAAATCTTTCTCTCTAAAATTAACAAAAAATGTAGGATTACATTATAGAAACGCTTTTTTTACAAATTTTCCTTCTGAAGAGGTTTCCCGTGGAGAGAAATGCAATGGGCAACTTGAAAACTAGCTGTTGCAATGTTATTTTTTGGAACCAAAAAATTTTTTAAAACACTCTGATTTAAGGAAAATTCTCTCTTTCTCTCTTTTTTAATTAAAAATATGTTTTTCTTTCTTTATCTGTTGACATGCCGAGATTAGAATTCAAGGTTTCAAAATGTCTTTTTTATATTATATATACGTGAAGTCACTTTTCCATGACAAATTACACATATAACCTTTTATCCCTATCAATCCCACCATATTTATTAAACTATTTAGCTTGATATAGCCCGGAACTTGTATGACCTGTTTTTAATTCTCTAACCGCTAACATAGTACATAGCTTCAATTAAAAATATTTATATTTAAAAAACAATAATTTTGAGAAGAAATTTTGAATTAACATGCCTAATATATATGCACATTAATATACATTACTTTCAAATGTGTTCAAAATGGATGACAATAAGTTCAACACTGGTACTGACTGGTGCATGCATGCCTTAAATTGCGAGCCAAATATTGCTTGTATTGAGAATAACAGACATACTCATGTTGCCCATTGGCGTCTTACAAGGTGCAAGAGACAGGGGACAGTACAAGTGCTATGGAAATCTCTTTGAACAAACATAACTGAAAATAACCTTACGAATGTGCATTTTATCCGAAGAAAGTGGTTTAAATATTTTTATTTGCTTTGGTTTGTCGATTTTTTTTGAACAAACAAAATGTGAGCAAAATTGTACACTTTATTTGATATTTTGAAAACACTTTTGCTTTATTTCAAATACTACATACGTTCGTATAGATTTGTTGTCATTTGCGTAACTTTGGAACTGTAATGATCAAACTGAAGGTTATAGACAGCATTTAAACTGCTTTTGTGTCAATGAAATGCTTGAAAAAATACAAATAGAGAACATAAATATTCCACACAAATTAGAAAATATAAATAAAACCACGTAAACAAACAAGCGGTTGCCTGGTAGTCAAGGGTCAGTTAAAAAGCTTGCGAGGGTCAGTGTCTGACGCACGGGTCAAAGGTTTGCCATCACAGATCTAGGGCGTTGATTTATATGCGTTGTTGACTACTTCTGTCAGAAGAAAATCTTCCTTAATTAAGAAAAAGTTCCAGAATAAATTAAGATTTAGTTCGAAATGACCTACTTGTTAATTGCAAGGATCTTTCCTACATTTTAAAGACAGTAAATCACAAAACAATATTTAAAAAAAATTTAAAATTCAAGATTATTTTGTAAGTTGGGCAGTATGACATTTTCATAGTTATAACATAGCAATTTGATTGTAAATGCAACTAACTGGGTGCACTAGCCAATCAGCACTCGTGGCTGACGTGTCACGAGTTCGAGTCTAG
Organism: Trichonephila clavipes; assembly: GCA_019973935.1. Lineage (NCBI taxonomy): Eukaryota > Metazoa > Arthropoda > Arachnida > Araneae > Nephilidae > Trichonephila > Trichonephila clavipes. The sequence continues at coordinate 902,366 of BMAU01017051.1, read as the reverse complement.
TGCGCTGAAGAGTCCACCGTGGAGAGCGCCTTTGTACATTAAATCTGTCGGAGCTCAAACGACCTCCCGCTGATGTGATGTGGAAATTAGGAGAAGAGGTGCCACACACAAAACTTAGGTGTCATTATAAGCACTTGACCATGACTCAAAATTACGATGTCTGCCATCAATAGCTCTCACACTCTTATAGTGCGACGTTAATAGAATTCTCACTCGCAAATAAACTAAGTTTTGCTTTCTATTAGACGATATTTATGCGTACTGAATTATAGCAAGTCATGTTAAAAAATTTTGGCATTTGGAAAATTATTGAGCATCTAATTCCTTAACAAGATTCCACATCTAATAAAGAAAGTCTTTGCAGCGACCCCTTCATCCTTCCAAATATTGATAAAGGTCATCTGCAATGCCACTGGGAGAGCGGGTTGCTGAAGTAGTGACTCAAGAGTTGCAAACTAAATGGAATCACAGCTTGACCCGTTGTTGGTTGATTATGCATTCCTTCTTTTCAGAATTTAAATAAGACATTTACAACCAATCACGACTAGTGATTCAAACGGCAACGGCGCAGTCGTCCACCTGACCCTCCATCTCAATTAAAGACTGTTCACAACATCCATGGAAAAACATTCCTACGACACTCGAACCTCCTGTGGATGTATATCATTTGCAGTAATTTCTGGAAAAAATAACCTTCTCTAACTATCGCTGAAAGAGTCTATCAACAGCAAAAACAAAAAAGTGAAGACACAAAGGGCTTGCTTCACTTGGAAGGGGATATGTAGCGACCCCTTCTCTTGCAACCGACAAGAACAGGAATAAACGCTCTCAACATCTGGCCAGATAAGGGATTTCTTTTTCATCCCAGGCGTCTACAGCAGTGTTCCGCAACCTTTTATCGCTGCGGATTGGTCAACATTTAATAATTTTACCGCGGCCTGCTGAGGGTGGGACACGTTGAATATTCAAATTTTAGATTGTTTTGATTCAACAATTTTAATTTAACAAAACAAATTTAAATTAACAAAAATGAATAAACGTGATTTAACGTGAAATATAAAGTGATTTCTCCGTGGAAGTTGCTCAAATCCGAGAGAAATGCACTTCTTTAAATAAAATGGCAATGTTCTTTCACCATTTGATCCACGGGCCGGGGGTTGCGAATCACTGGTCTACAGGATGCTGCTGACAATTAGGTTGATGGTTCAAATAAGCAACACCCTTTTCAAGGTCAACAGCTGGTTGCCGAATGTTAAAATATTTCTGTGATGCAATAAAATAAAAACTTAATAGCCCACATACCCATATCAATATTTTGTAAAATAAGTGATAATTAACCGAGAACAGTTAATTGCTTTAAATTAAGTGTTTTGGATATATTTTGTCTTTGGTCATATTGGACAATTAATTGTTTCTAACATTTATATCAGAAAAAAAACTAAGCAAGCAATAAAAAAGAATCATAAAAAGTTCAATTAGTCTCGTTAATTGTGTAAAAACATTAAGATCTGAACATAAAAAATGGGGTTTTCTTTTTTCCTTTTTTAAGAAAATGAAGAAAAAAAGCCTACTTGATCGATACTAATCACAAAAGGAAACAAAATAACAAGTTTTTTTTTATTTTTTACTTAAACAGGTTTTTTCCCCTTTTTTATTCAAATAAGTTTTTTTAACTGCTTGAGAATTATGATTTTTCAAAATAATGTGACCAAAAAAACTTTTCCTTCTCCCTTTACTTTTACTCCTTAAGCATTCAATCGGACAAGGAGTTCCTGTCCTTGAAAGTTCAAGATCTTGTCATTTAATTTTGATAGACAAAACGATTACGATTAAACGATATATGCACGATTAGCTGTCTTCCTGGAAATTTAGTCAAGAGAAAAATATACGATTATGTGACTGGCGATGTGCATCTGTGACTTTTAAATGACGATTAAAATACTCGAATTGAAGAACTGAAAATTATCAAGTGGATGGATTTAAAAAGAATTTTTAAGTAAAATTTGAGAGAGACAGAGTGAAACTACTTCTGATTTAGTGGAGTGTAAACAATGAAATGAGTGCTTAATCTTTTAACGAAACTTTCCTTCTAAATAAAACGGATGCTCTTTTTCATAAATTTAATGCATTACTTGCAGATTTAAATTGAAATGAAAAAAGGTAGGGAATTCACTCTCTCCCCTTATTAGAAAGCCAGAGTAGTTTTTTATTCGTTATTACTTGGCGATTTTCTTTGGCGCCATATCGTGCATATCGGCTCCATTTGCATTTTGTCATGATTTCTAAATAATTTCGTAATGTTAAAGCTTTTATAGGTTTTGATAAAGGCTTTTTGTTGGCTTTGATAAATTAAAATAAAATCCATATTAAAATTTAAATATTTTTATTTCTCATTCGAGATGAAATATTGGCTAAATTGACATTTAAGATAAATTAAAAAACATCACGTAAGTAAGATAAAACAAAATGTTTTAAGGCAGTGCTTTCCAGACATTTTAACGCCAAGGAACAGTCAACGTTGGATAATTTCCTCGCGGCCCACTGACAGGGGACGTTGATTGCTTATATTTTAGATTCTCGGCGTTCTTGGCTTTACGCTGGCCTTCTGTACTAAGTTTGCGGGTTTAACCCCGGCCCAAGTCGGTGGATTTTCACGATGCAGACAATAGCCAGCGTCCATGTTGTATGCTTATGCGACAAGTAAACAAATCCCTTGAGTGCCTGTTTGGCTTATAGGTGCTGACGGCAAAATTAAATTCCTAGAAAAAAGTTCGCATCATCAGAGCTCAGTTGCCTTCCTCTGGAGAGGAAACTGGACATCAGAATTACTTGTGATAATTGGTAACCGCCTATAGGGTGCCGCAATAAAAAGTGATACCAGTTCCTGGGGAACGTACTAGGTCTGCAAATGTTAAATACGAATCCACAGCCCCATTATTAAAAAAATATAATTTTAATTTGATTGTTTTTATACATGCCTTCAGAATAAAATACAGAAACACCAAAACGGAACAAAGTGATTTAGAATGAAATATAGAGTGATTTCCATAAAAAACACACAACTCCAAAAAAAAGTCCACCACCACAGAAAGTAAAATGAAAATAAATTAATTACAGTGGATAGAACCGGGGGACAGTGGATAGAACCTCTATCCACGTACAAAAGATTTTAAAAAACTAAGAAAATCTTTTTTTTTTTAAAATTGCACATTTGCTTGATTCATCCAGATGAGAAAAAAGTGTCTCGTCGAAATTTTTTTTCACAGATCAGAAATTTTATTTATCGTAATCAAAATACAATTTAAAAATTACTCCGAAAAAAACTGATTCTAACTACCATCAGAGGACATGAAATGCAAAAAAAAAGTATCATGCTGCCATCTGTATTGATTTTTATGCGTTTTAGCTTCAATTAACGCATGTAGATTAACGCTTTTCCGCTTGGGGAAAAATTTTTGTAAAGTGGCGAGACCTATTAACCACACTGCTCGCGAAAGAGTTAAACCATCGTCAACAAAACAGTTTAAAATAATTACGGACATAGCTATCTACAGCAGATGACTGGACAGATGGCTACAACAGATTTAAAATCTGACTACAGCAGATGATACACACACATATTTAAAAAAACTGCAAATTTGATATTTAAAACTTAAGTTTAAGGGCTTCAAATGGCATTTAGGTTTAATTGAAAAAATATTATATTTTTTCAAATGTCATTTGAAATTGAAGAAGGTTTGATTCAATATCATTTTTATAAACCTACATTTTTTTAAACCCATTTATCCTGATTGCTCTATATGATGATATATTTTATTTTAAAATAAGGCAATTAAACAAAAAAAGTAAAGAGCTTAACTGCATGATTCCAATCAGAATACATGCAATTTAATAAAGCTTTCTGTAAAAATATTTTCTAAGACATTTTTCCATTAGCGAATTCGAATTGAAATTAGGCTTTTATGAAGCCTTCCACTTTCAATTTCTTACTAATTAGTTTAACGTTGAATAACGAAAACTTTTTACTGTTAAAGCAACGTCGAAAAAGAAAAAAAAGCAAATAAATTGTATGTGGCACGATGGTGTTTTAATTAAAAGCATCTTCCGTCTGTAGATGTCGAGAAGAATTTTTCTACAAGAATGGAAAAAAATACTTTTGTTTGAAGTGATTCGGAAATATATTATAAAAATATATTCGGAAATGTGCATAATTAGGTTGGAAGACCATTTTTCTCGGTTAATGAAACAATGGAAGAGAAATTAATAATCAAGGAAAAATTATTGATGGCAATTTATCAATCTGATGGACATAATGACTTCTTTATGTTAAGAAACTTGTTTAGTAAAAATATTGTAGCCATTGAAATTTTGTCAATGGGGGAATTACTTAAAAGCTTCGATATTAATTATCATTCGGAAGAATTTTCTTCAAGTTATATTAAAGTCTTTGCAAAAAGAAATTCAAAGCACTGTGTGATCATGAACTGAAGTTACTCCAATACATTAATTTACTTTTTATTTATCTAATTATACTTTAACTGTCACACGTTTCTTTCTATTTTTCAATTCCTACTATTAGCTCACACTCTATATGTTTATTTATTTATTTATTTTGGTGTGAAGTTTTCAATCATTAATAAAAAATGCATTTTAAAGCGCCCAATTGAGCAGAAACTTTATATACATGATTATATTGGATGACAATACAGTAATTTATTATAATTAATAAAAATGAATTGATTAAAACTAATTATTCAGCCACGTTGGCGTCATTTCTGGTGACTTGCGACAAAACTTAAAAAGAGGGGTTTTTTCACGTTTTAAAGCATTCAGTTGAATTGAAATTTTATATACACGATTGTTTTGGATGACAATGCGATATTTTTAATGATAATTAATAGACACCAATTACCACTTAATGTTGTGATTCTGTCATATGTATATACATATGTATATTAATTGTAGCTATTTAATAAAATGTAGCTAAAATAAAATTTTTCTTTGTTGATCTTAGTAGGAGTTAACTTAAAAAAATATTTTTATATTACATGTTATGTAAAATATCAGGCAACAGGTTTTTTTTTATTTGCTATATATTCTTACTCGCTGTATGTATAAATTGAATAGGGAAGTTAGGCATTTTAAAACATTGTTCTTGTTAAAATTCTTTTGTCTGTTGAAATTCTATTTATAATTTTTTGGTTGAACAGCCCAAATGAACTTGAGGGCTATTTTGAAAAACTATTATAATCCCGTGGGCCGCATATAAAAATATTTACCTTTATATAAGATTTGAAGCATATGAAAATTAAAACAGAATGGACAATTATTATTGTTTTCATTATTTTTCAAGAATACATACATAGATAATATAATAATTATAATGAAATTATCAAGTAATGATTGATTTATTTCAATAAAGAGACATTTGGTTTTCAATTCTTTCACTTAGTTTTTGCAAGTAGATCTCAATACGTATATTTACACATTGGAATGGATGTTACAAGTTTGAGTATAATTTATGTTTGGTAAATTTGGTTTTTGAAAAGGACGATTCGCGCGCGCGCAATTGTAAGTCGAAAAAAATTTATAGAACGCAAGTGTGATGTTGCGAGGTATCGCTGAAAACAATATTGGGTGTTTCTAAGCATCTATACAAACGGAAGCAACGTAATAAAATAAAAAGAACTAGGTACATGATTTATTTGTTACAAAAAGACTACAATAAAACAAAAACATTGCAAAAAATAACCGTATTTTGTAAAGTTGTGATGAATCTCGCAGTCCGCAAAATTTGTCAAGGTGGGCTGCGGTTTGGCCTTCCCTGATCTATTCGATGCTATTCATTTCTGATTTACATGTATAAAATCTATATTCTTAAATTCATTACATTAGCCTTTATCTCGATTTTAAACATATAACCCGCTAAACTGATTTAGTTTAGAATTTATACCACATAATTTTGGTCTTTTGAGTCAGACACAGAGCCAGTGTGTGTGTGTGGATATTTTTAGAAATATATATATATATATTTTATATATATATATTTATATATATAGAGAGAGAGAGAGAGAATTTTGCTTTCGTTGTGACGCAACTCTTACAAATTGTAAAGCTATCTCCAAGAATACCACATTCACATTCATGAAGCGAATTTGACGAGAAAGTAGGTTTAGAAGCTTTTTAACTAATAAAAGACACACATGTAATAAAAAGATATTTAAAGCATATTTCCTAATATAAGCGAAGAATGCGTTAATTATTCCACAATTTATCGCAAATTAAAAACTGCATATAAGCTGAAATATTTCTGTAAGGCAAGTGGTAGTCGATCTAAATTTACTCTAAAGACAAAATTTGCTACATGATGATCCTATGCCTTCAGACATCCCAATGAGTAAATCAGAATTTTTGAAGTATTCGTAAACTCAAACTCAGATACTGATTTCGAATGACATGAGATTTTCTTTTTCGTTTAGAATAATATTCCATTCAAAACACCCAAGACGTTAAAATAGCTCTATTACTTTCGCATAGCTTACGGGAAATATAATTTTTTTTTTCCTAAATTATTTTTTTCCCGAGATTAGCGAATCCATATGTAAGCTGACTCTTATTTTCTAAAACAAAATTCAGCGGCACTATTGAACGCTGAGGTGCATAAGCAGGATGTCTCGATCAGATGGTCAGTCTGAAAGGAATCCCCCAGTGTATAGTCCCCAAGCAAGCTTCGTACTTATTTATCGACCCACTGAAGTGAGTGAGTGAGTCAATATTAAAGTCGCGCTGTTCATCTACACGAGAACTTTTGGCGCCCGACTACGTAATTTTGAACCATGATCAAGTAACGTGGGTGACATTTGAGCTGGCACCCCCCCTCTCCTAACTACAACACCACACCAACGGGAGATTGAGCTCTCGATAGATTTAATGTGCATCGCTGCCCTACATGGTGTGTCTTTAGTGGTACTGGGCTCGAACTCATGACATACCTGCCATGATCCGATACCTTAACCACTGGGCTACCGCAGCCCTCTCGATCTACTAAAGGGATCAAAGACTGCGTCAAACCTGCCCAGTCCGAGAATACAGAACTGAACTCGTGATGTGGAAGTGCGATACGCTACCTCTTGGCCACTGAGTCTCCTCTTGTTTTTACTCTACACTTATTCTAAAAATTCTTGGCTTGTGCACTAAAACATACGGTATTAAGCACTACAAGGGTAAGTAATTAAGTAAGTCACAAATGCATGTGGCAGAATTAATAATAGTAACAGATACGAGTATCTCCATCTCCAAATAATACTGATAGATGGCAGCCGTATGCAGCTTTATCATATTTAATTCATACTGAGTATATATCATTCACTCTCATACGTTTTGCAGTTTCGAACACAACGATGGTGCTGAATGATTGTACAGTTGAAGAGCAATGTGCAGCTGCACGATTTTTGTGGGTGAATGGACTTGAATAAAAAAAATATTCATTAAAAAAATTTAACTGTTCATGTGTGGGCAGAAATATTTTTCACGTAAAACAGTGTACACACACACACACAATTGTGTGAAGAAATTTTCGTAAGGCCGTTCTGAAATTCTTGGCGAAAATCGAAGCGGCGATTAGTTCACTATGTTCGTTTCCGAATGTTGACAAAACTATTCCAGATCCTTTAAAATCCCCTGAGAAATACTTTTTACCAAAATAGCAGTTAAATGAGTTCTATATTTTGAAAAGGGGATGTTTCTCCAGACCGGTGCTACTGTAATCTGTTCTTAATGCATCATAACACAAATTTTATTCTCTGAACTACACTCATGTCCATAAATTAAGGATAATTCAGAATCACACAGAAATTGAACTCTAAAATAAAAATTTCACCTATAGAATTATCACACACATCTTGAAGAAGAATAGGCAAATTACAGGAAATCACCAGATGGAGTGGATAGTACGTCACAATGACGAGAGTGTAAGAGAGGGGTATATAAGGAATGGTGGCAAAGAAGTAAAATTGTTCACAAGCACTTTAAAAGCCTTTCAGTGCAATAACCGCATAGTTATGGAACAAAGGAAGCATTTGGATGATTTTTACGTGAAAGAAGTATTGAACGACTGGAATGTGGACGTACCCAGCTGGAAGTATCCGTGGAACTTTGAATCGCCCAGAGTATCATCTCCAGGCTTTGGCAACGATTCCAAGATGATGGTAATGTGAGTAGATGTTACAGCAAAGGTCGCCCCCGAGTTGCGACGCCGAATGAGGACCGGTATATTTGGCAGTTACTGCCAAAAGAAACAGACGAAGCACAGCATCAGACCTGTCTCGTCAGCTCTCTTCAGCTACCGGGACGACGGTTTAAAGATAGACCGTGTACAGACGCTTAGGGCACATTGGTCTATATGCTGATAGGCTTATCAGATGTGTTCCACTTACCGCAACTCGCTGTGGCTTGCGATTAACCTGGAGTAGAGAGCATGCATTGTGGACACCACAACAGTGGTCTTGTGTGATGTTTTTCGACGAGTCCAGGTTTAGTTTGTAGTTAGTTCTAGAACTGTCCTCCATGTTCAGAGTGTAACGATAACAGGCCACATCTATCACGATGTCATTCTGGAACAACATGTACGTTTGTTTCGGCGCACCATTTGTGCTGAATTTCTGTTTATGGATGACAACGCCCGTCCTCACCGTGCAAACATTGTATACGAATGCCTTCAATCGGAGGATATCACCCGTATGGTTTGGTCAGCATACTCACCGGACTTGAATCCAATAGAGCATGTGTTGGATATGCTTGGCCGACGAATTGCAGCCCGTCAACCCCCTCACACCTATCTACCAGAACTTCGAAGGGCATTGCTTGATGAGTGGTGTAATATTCCCCAAGATCAGATTGATAATTTATAGTCAGCATGACTAGGCGTTGTAAGGCATGTATTGCATCGTCCGATTGACATACTCCGTATTAACAATCATACTAACCATGTTATACTGTTCTTTGTAAATAGGTTATTTTTTGAAATTTGCTCCAGGGAGTAAAAATCGTAATTTTTATTAATTATGTCAAACATATAGCATCTTTTTTGCTGTTTACGTTGTGTTTAATAAATAGACTTTAGAAATAAGTCAAATTTGTTTTGCTTCTGTCTCTTTCTTTGCCTTAACTTCATTATCCTTACTTAATGGACATGAGTGTATATACAAATATAAAACTAAACAGGAATAAAGGTTTTACTTGTATTACATGTATCTGTACTGGAATACCTTTTCACGATGCGTTATCCAAAAAAGAAAATTCAAATGCAGAAAAGAAACCAAACAGCGATAAATATTAAAGCATGCTCTTAAAGAAATTATGTATTTTTATATATTTTTTTTTATTGTTCTGGAATGCTACTTAGTATTATTACTCAAGTGTTTCTGAATTCGACCGACAAATTCACAGGAGTGATAGTAGGCAGTATGAGAACTACAAATTATCAAAGAACATGGAATGTTAAATCACGTTCAGTTAGTGAAAATCGTGATGATAGTAGCCGTTATGTACCACTAGCTGGTATACCCGTTAGTCGAACGGGTAAATTGAAAAATTAAACAACACACATTGAAGGATAAAGAAGTTTTAATGAGTTAATTTCACGTAAATTGCAAATTAAACAAACAAAAAAAAATTTTTTTGCATATCTCAGCTGATCATTAAATAAAAACATATTTGTTAAATTTTATGTCTGTGGATCTAATAGCTGATAAAAGGGATTTTTATTTATTTATAACTCCCCGTAACTCACTTGTCGGTCGATTTTTGAAACCACCTTCCTAAGCTGATCCATGCTCAGCAAAGGTAACACATTGTTACAAATTTTGTGTAATGAACGCTTAAAATAGTGTAAATTTATATCTGGAAGTGTAATACGTTAATATTACTTTCTGTTGTATTAAAGAAATAATAAAATCTTGCAACCACTTCTCCCTTGGAAATATAGTTTTATTATGAAATACAAAAAATATTGATTACATTGATCAAAGGAATAAATTAAAAGTGAGCACGGACTGAGGCATTTCGTAGACAAAACAAACAGGGAAAGTTTTGATTCACACAAAAAAGATAGATATATGCTGTTGCGGGTTTTTTTGCAGATGGCAGATTTTTTTCCCTACTTTCTTGACAATTATCGTTATATTTTTGAATCTTCACACACTATCTTTATAAACTATTGCATATGCGTTATTCTCCTGTATAAGCTATATTATTGTGAAATTTGATTCAAATCCATTCAGTTGTTTTTCCATGAAAGAATAATAAACATCTCTCCATACAAACTTTCGCGTTTATAATAAAGAATGTGTTTTTTTCAGGTATAGAAGTTTAAGTTGGCATTACTTTTTAAGATGGCGACCGATTTAACAGCTGTCAAGTGATTTATTCTCAGTTTGGTTTGGCAATTCATCATGAATAGACTCACGCCTGAACAACGCTTTCAAATTGTGCAATTTTATTTTGAAAATAATGGTTCTGTGCGGAATACGTATCGCGCACTACGTCCATTTTAGCGATGAAGCGCACTTCTGGTTGAATGGCTACGTCAACAAACAAAACTGCCGCATTTGGAGTGAAGCTAATCCACAAGTGTATGTCGAAACACCGTTACATCCAGAAAAACTGACTGTTTGGTGCGCTTTATGGGCTGGTGGAATCATTGGTCCGTACTTCTTCAAAAACGATGAAAGCCACAACATTACAGTCAATGGTGATTGGTATAGAGCCATGAAATGTAAATAATTTAAAATGTAATGCCACAAGATTATCTTTCGAATAAAAAAATTCATGTCAATCGAATAATAAATCGTTGTTTTATTGCAATTTAAAGGATGCAGGATGGTGCACCAACGCATTTTTCCCATTGCGCAGTGTGCAATCACTTCTATGCCTCATATCCTGAGAATTGTATTGGACGCGGCGGACTTGTTGCTTGTGTGTGTGTGTGTGTGGCCTCCAACGTTATATCTGAACCTCAATCCCATGGATTTCTTGTTCTAGGGTCACGTGAAATTGCTTGTGTTTCAAACACCGTTAGCTACAGTGGATGATCTCATAGCACGGATCGTCTTCACTATAGTCAACATCTGTAGCATACCGAATTTGTTTGAATGCGTCAGACAATCATTCGTCCATTGGTGTCGGCTGTACTATGATCTAGAACAAGGGTGACCAACCGAAGTGACTTCGCGGCCCACTTTCGAAAAACTTTTCAATCCCGCGGGCCGCATATATAAACATATATATCTTTATATTAGATTTGGATCCATTACAAACATTTATTGGAGTGAACATTTAAAACAGACTGATATATTATTATTGTTTTCATTGTTTTTGTGAATATACAAACATAGATAGTATGATAATAATAATCCAATGGGTAAATAATTTATTTATTTAATTAGTGAGATATCTGTTTTTCAACTCTTTCACTTAGTTTTTGCAAGTCGATCTCAATGCATGTTTATTTGCGTATCGTAATAGATGCTGCAGATTTTTGTGCACTAAGTTTGAGCACACACACACACATGATTTATGTTTGATTTATTTCAATTTAGAAAAAAAAGAGATTCGCAGTAACAGAAGCAGCGTGATAAAATAGTAACAGTTATAGGATTTATTTCTTACAAATGAAAAAAAATAAACACACTTTTTAAACAAAAATATTGTACAAATTAGTCGAATTTTGTAAAGTTGTAAAGAATCTCACGGGCCGCAAAATTTCTCAAGGCGGGCCGTAGGTTGGACACCCTGATCTAGACGGGGACAACTTCAAAATTTCTGACGTCGATCTGTGATGCATTGTAACAAGCTTTTCTTTTATCTTATTGCTCTTTTTTTTTCCATTCGGAAACACACCCTTCATTACAGTTTTTGTAAATTACTCAGACTAAACTTGATTTGCAACCCCATATTCTAGGATGATTTGTCGTCTTCTTGATGCCAACTATCACCCCTCTAATTTTTTTGGTGGAATTCAGACCTCGAACACACGTTTATGTAGCTTTTATTGCAATGAACATTAACTTGAAATTCGATTTATATTTGCAAGCATTGTTTTTACTTTATTGGGAGGGAGAAGGCGAGAAAATTATTTTTGAGCTATGAAAAAAAAACTGTTTTCACTTGATTTTACATCTTAAAACGGAAATCTTACATGAAAGGTTACTAAAGAAGGCCTACAACCAGAAAAAAAAGTTTAGGGATAATTTTATGATACAGACTTAGCCTTAAAAAATTATTTATTGCAATTCATCATAATTTAAATTCAGATGTATCTGATGTCTTGTGACATAATTTAGTTAAGGTAATATTATTTTAATTAAAGTAAAATATATGTATTAACTCTATAGAAGCGCGCTTAAAAAATGTAAAATCTTCTATACAAGACCAGATTTCCTGTAAAAAACAAGAAATTTAAGTAAAAGAAGGGAACCTTTATACATATTTTTTTCTTTTCATCTAATTCCAAGTTTATTTATTTATTTATTTTTTTTGCAGAAAGAAAACGTGACAGCTTTACAGCAGCAACTCCGTTTTCCCAAATAATTTAATGAAATACCTTTGAAGAGATTAATCATTATTATTATTTTCACTTAGAAATGTCGAAACATTTTAAAAGTAAACCAAATTAGCTATAAAAGCAGAGTTTAGGAAGTAAAGTGCCTATATATAGTAGTTAATCCATCTGGTATTTTTCTTTTTTATAAAAACAGAAAGAAAAAAAAGACATTGAACACGAGGAAAAATTTGGGCAACTTTATTTATATTTCTTTTTTCGCTGTTTGTCAAAGATGGATTATTATTTCTCATTTTTTACTATAATTACGGATTATTTTTGACATTTTTAGGAATATTTCTTAGCAACTTTTTAAGTAATCAGCTATTTAAAAAGGCAAGTCTTAGAATATGATATAAACGGAATTTTTTAATGCAGTTTCTCTTTTCTCTCCTCTTGATTTAATTTCAAGATTTTTTCTCCAATATTAAATGCAAAAAAGTGACTTCTCACTTATTATTTTTTATTTAAATTGTTTAGAATACCTTTTATGGGAAACGGTTCAAAGGGGGGGGATATTCTGGCATATTTTAGATTTTTCAATTTTGTATCGAATTTCGTTTTTACTGAACTTCTTACTTTTGATTTTAATTCGTACAGAAAATAGCTACACAAATTTAAAAATGACTAATTATTTTTCACATTAAATAATCTTCATTTCGAGTAATTTTTTTATTGATAGAAAGTGACATAATTAATTGCATAATCTTAAAGTTTGTGCCAAGTATTTTTACGCAGTCATTTTTTTTAATACAAAGAGGGACATCAGAATAATCTCTTTAATTAGAACAAAATGCATATTCAATTGGATAGCCTGAAACAATAAAAAAGTCTGTTTGCTTTTTTTTAAAATTAGAAGCATTTAAATTATTACTAAAAATAATAAACGGAGATGAACAGTTAATTCATTTGGCATTTCAGTAAACGAGAAAAAATATGAAAACCTTTTTACTACAGGAAAAAAAGTATATTGATTTAGACAAAAGGAAATAGCACATAACAAAATACGTGATGGCAAAAAAAGAATGTGATGTTAAAGATGGTGTATAGTTATACTTGAAAATTTGTTCGTACGCGTGGATCACACACAATGTTTAATGTTTTAAGCAAAGGCAATTTTCCCTTACTCATAATAGTGGATTGCCTTAATTTTCTCGTCGTCAGTGTGCGAGCACGAACCCTTCCCATTATCGATCAAAGTTTTTATTTCTCATCATATGTGTTGAGTATACTTATATATACTAAATAAATATACAAATAGGAACAGTTAATAATATTGTAAAGGAATAAACAAAATATAAGTATGATGTACTAGTTAAACGAAGGTTGCTATTTATATTTCTGACCAAATAATGGAAAAAAAACTATTTATGATTGAAATTGGTTTTATGGTTTTTTCAAAATTGTCTCTCTAAAGAGCAATACACGTTTGCACATGTGTTTAAACCCTTCGTTAAAACACTTTTTGCACTCCGATTTAGGTAACTACCAAACATACATTTTGACTGCATCAACCGCTTGCTCAGGGTATAAAAATTGCTGTCACATAATTTATTTTCGATTTACGGGAATAAAAAAAAGTCATTGGGCACCAATTCAGGGTTATACGGCGTATGACCAATGAATTTAATGCTTTGACCTTTCTGAAATTCCTCTGTTCGAGCCGCTGCTTAAGTAATCTTGTCATGGCAATCCACGTCGAAAGCTCGTCAAAGCTTAAATTTACTGTAAATAATACAAAGCAAGATAATAGCAAATCTCTCTGAAGAATTTAAGTTGAAAAATGTAAAACTTCTGATTTAAGTCGTATGCGATCATCTTTCAGAACCTCGTATATGTACCTTTTTTTTTATTCCTACTATTAGATCACATTCTCTATATATTTATTTATCTTGGTGAAATTTTCAATCGTTAATAAAATACATTTTAAAGCGCTCAATTGAACTGAAATTTTATATACATGACTATTTTAGATGATCATACAATAATTTAATTATAATTAATAAAAATTAATTAATTAAAACTAATTACAGTCGAACCCCCATTTAACGAATATCTATATTGGGCATTTTTCTATAAAGTGAACTTTTTCCTGGAACCAAGAACATTTCACGATTTTCTTCGTAAAATAACCTCCCAATAGCGAAGTGCATTTTCTATATAACGAACTTTTTCTCCTGTCTCATTCAGTATTTTATTAATTTTATTAATTATAATTAAATTATATTATTGTATTGTCATCCAAAATAGTCACGTATATAAAATTTCAACTCAATTGAGCGCTTTAAAGTGTATTTTATTAACGATTGAAAATTCCACCAACATAAATAAATAAATAAAGAGTGTGAGCTAAGAGTAGGAATTGAAAAATTAATTGATTAAAACTAATTACAGTCTAAACCCCATATAACGAATATCTATATTGGGCATTTTTCTTTAAAGCGAACTTTTTTCCTAGAACCAAGAACATTTCCCCATTTTCTTCGTAAAATAACCTCCAAATAGCGAAGTGCATTTTATATATAACGAACTTTTTATCCTGTCATTCAATTTTTTCTACCTATTTTTGAAGTATTTCTCGACATTTCGAGTTATTCTCTCTTTTAACGCATTTTATGGTGGTCTTGAATCTTGAACTATTTTTATTAGGTGCCTAACTCACCGAGAGAAATAGAATTCTGGGCATTTCATTCAAAAAGTACAACCATTAACTCCCATTGTCCAGTTCACTGGAAACATGTTCGATATCCCCTTTCACCTTCAGTAGAGTATCATGTCATTAAACTAGTCTCCGTTTATTTGTAGTGTTGATCAGTCGTACTGCTAACTTCATTTCTTGTAGCTCGAAAATGTCAAAACAAAAGTGCTTGAGCATCGAAGAAAAAAATTTAATTCTTCAGGAAGTGGATAAAGGCGTCAAGAAACTTTTCTAGGAGTTTTTTTGTCATTTTTTTTATAAGTAAGATATATAAAATAAATATCTATCAATTTACAAAAAGGTGTGAATAATATTTTTTTTATATATATAGTGTGTTTACGATTTTAAAATTTGTTTTATGTGGTTTATGAAGAAAATTGAAAGATGAACCTCTATACAACGAATTTTCCATACAACGAACTTTTTGGGGGGATTTAGCGACTTCGTTATATAGAGGTCCAACTGTATTTAAAGAATTACAAATACAGCCCCGTTGGCATTATTTTTGGTGACTAAGGTACCATTTTGGCGACATGTGTCAAAACTTGAAAAGGTTTTTTTTTCTCACGTTTTAAAGCATTCAGTTGAACAGAAATTTTATATACACGATTGTTTTGGATGACAATGCGATGCGTTAATGATAATAAATAGAAATTAATTACCACTTAATGTTACGATTCTTTCATATGTATATACATTTGTATATTAATTGTAACTATTTAGTAAAAAGTAGCTAAGTTAAAAATTGTCTTTGTTGATCTAAGTAGGAATTGACTTTTTTATTTATATTACTTGTTTGTGTGTGTGTGTGTGTGCTTAAAATGTTCAAACAAAAATTAAAGGACAGATTTCATATTTCATTTTTACGTGAAATATTAATTCGAGCAATATTTGTAATAAGTAATCTTTTACAAAGTTTTTTAGAAACGTCCAAGTTCTTCAATTTTTATGTGTAACAGATACAATTATAAAGGTAAACTAAAATTTTGGAAGACAGATACAGATGATATTATTGTAACTAATTAAATACATTTAAAACATACGAAAATTAAATCTCTTAAATAATATTAAAGTCTATTGATAAGATGCTTTTTTTTATTATCCTATATAAAAAAAGCTGAAATATTTCTATGCACTTTAGGAAAAGGATTTATCTGGTATAGCGTGTTTAAAAAGGAGTATTAATAAAATATTTTAGCCTTATTCCATTAATGAAAAAAATCAGTTTTTTTTAAAAACTATTAATCACAAAGTTTTCAATTTATCTTCCATTAAATATTGAATATGTTATTAAGTTTTTAAAACTGTATGTTTATTTGCACTGTTTAAAAGAAGTATAGGCTCGAAGGTTTGGATATATTTGTTCTTTTTGTGTTTCACGGAAGGTCATTCACATTAATAATAGAAATTAATTACCACTTAATGTTGTGATTCTGTCATATGGATATACATATTTATATTAATTGTACCTATTTAATAAAAAGAAGCTAAAATTAAATTTTTCTTTTTTGATCTAAGTAGGAATGGACTTAATTTATATATATATATATATATATATATATATATATATATATATATATATATATATATATATATATATATATATATATATATATATATATATATATATATATATATATATATATATATATATATATATATATATATATATATATATATATATATATATATATATATATATATATATATATATATATATATATATATATATATATTACTTGTTTTTACCACAATCACTTAAATATGCTCATACCTCATCTAGTATTACAACAAATTTTCAATTTTCAGCAGCTAAGTGATTTTTACAAAATTTTCAACAATTTGCTTTTATTTCAGCAATATATTTTTAAAAAAGGAGACGACATTTAGTTTTAAACATCTGTTTCAACTTTAAATCCTAATGAATGATTTTAATTACAGACCCAAAAGACATTCCTGGTTTCGATGTAATTAATGTTTGAGTTAGTGGATTTTCTTTAAGGATCAGATATTTCACTTTCTTGATAGTTATCTGCACAGTCTTAGGATGACGTTTCATGGCCATGTTTGAATTTTTACTTTCTGCTAGATTACTTTTCCCCTTTCAACTTTAATATACAACCTCTGGCAATATGGTTCGGTGAATAGTCATGTAACATTAACGTACATGAAGTATTAACGAAAGTTACCTCACTGTCCTTTGAAATAATCACCTCCCATAACTATGCATCTCTGAGATTCGCTATACATGTCCTGGAAACTTTGCAAGAAGTCTTCTTTTGGGATGGAGTTCTACAGCCTCGTCACGTTTCGTTGGATATTGGGATTGTCGTCAAATCTCTTCCCTTTCAAAGTGAGTTTGAGCCGTGGGAATATGAAGAAGTCTGGAGGATTAGGATCTGGATATCTAGTATTGAATGGTGAATGTTTAATTTGCACCAACCCTTTGTTTGCCAGGAACTGTGGTGATATTGGCTGTGTGTGTGTGTGTGAGCGAGCATTGTCGTGAACAAAAACTCATGAACCTTTCTGTGCGTACCGGGGTCGTACCCTGCGTAGAAATTTCACGAAACGAGTCAAAATTTCAGTGTACCTTGCAGCATTCATTGATCAGCTATCATGCACTCAGTTAATTAACGATCTTTCGTGATTAATTTACTTTATTTCTCAATGTTTTCATCACTGATGGAGGTCACCGGTCTTTCACTACGGGGGTTCATAGAAACACTTCCCCGGCCTTCTCGAAAATGGCCAAACCACTCATACGCATACTTCACGCGGACAGTCCTTGATCTTCCTAAATCCGTACCTACATTGAGTAAGTTTTTGTCGGTGTCTTACCAAGCTTAAAACCAAACTTCCAATACATCTTTTGTTTGTTCATTTTCTTGTTCTCAGTCAAGAACCTACGCAGTTAACAAACACTTTGTGAAACAAGTTTTACACGGAGAAAACGACGCTCAACTTAAAAACGGTGGTAGCAGATGGGCAACACCTGTCGCTACGCATGTGCAGCGTTTTGTTTCGCCAGTGTTACCAGATCGGCCGTTCTCTCTTCATTCACCGAACTTTATTGTAGAGTTTGTATTTATAAATACCTTTGATCGAAATGCAATAACCGATATTTTTACAGCACTTTTAAATTTGTTGATACGAATATTTCTCCTTGGAAAGCGTAATTACGCAACCTTACAGCCATGTATCACTTTTAGGAGCCATTTTTAAAATAAATCTTTCATTTTACATTCACAACCAAAAGAAAAATTTAGAAGACAATTATTCTGAAGTTTCCTTAGTTTTATTTCAAAATGCAAACGAGAAGATGAATTACAAAATCGTTTCCATAAAGTGTGAACAAACTTCTGTATATTATAAAATTGTCTATAAAAATATATGTTTTCTTAAATTGTTATTGTTACAAAAAGAAATAAATAATGTAAACTTGTGGTTTCTTTTCGGATCGTGTTCGAATTGTGAAAAGAAAATAATTGCAGTCAGGATTTTGTCCCTCTTTTTTTATTCCACACCTTCTATGGGACATTTCTTAAAATAAAGAATATATTAAGATGCTATCAGATTACAATACATCGCCCAGCCGTATCTTCTTTTTCCGACCACCTTTTTTTCGCCACCGCTTTCATTTTCTCCCTCGTTCCGACTCTCTCTCTCCTCTCGTTGCCAGGTCCTTCTCTCTATATCGTGTCTCGTTCGACCTGTTGCCAGATGCAGGCAGTAGATCCTTACACGCCCCACCTAAGAGTAAAATTTGCCCCTTGTGGCTGATTTTACCATTTCAGACACCAGGAACAGAAAATTCACAAACCGTGAAACAGAAAATTCACAAACAGAACACACAATAATTGTAACAGTCAAAAGTCTTGATGATTGTTCTAGTCAAAGTTCCTTAAAACAAACACATGAAATAATATTAATAGTTCACCCAATTGAAATAAGTGACTATGTTCCCAGAAAGATCTAAACTGTAATGGGATTGCAAACAGATACATAGAAAACACATTATACAAAAAAAACCACTAAATATATACAATACAGTCCTTATCTTAATCTAGACAATGAATGCATCTGCACTCCTATGTTGTATACCTGGCCTGTGAGTAATGGAGTGATTTCATCTCTGTAGCGCCAGTGCCCAACGGGTTAGCTTGGGACTTTTTGGAGTGATTTGATTTAGGTACTTAAGGGGATTATGATCAGAAATTATCTCCACCTTGACACCATAAATCCATTTGTCGAATTTATTCAACCCGTATAACAATGTTCAGGTCTCTTTCTCGTTGCTTGCCCAGTTCTTTTGCGTAGCATTGAATTTTTGACTAGCAAAAGCTATTGGCCTGTAAATTCCTTCAGTATCTAGCTGTGTCAGACAGCATCCAACACCACAATCTGATGCATCACAATGCACCTGGAAAGGTAAATTGGCATCAGGGGTAGCAAGACTAGTTACTTCACAAAGTAATTCTTTTAGCTTAACAAAAGAATTTTGCTCAGCCTCCCCCCATCAAACGTTGTTGGGTTTATTCTTCTTGGTTAACTCCGTAAGCGGAGTGGAAATTTCTGCATAATTTGGGATATATGCGCGATAGAAGCCTATTAGTCCTAACACTGACCTAACCTCTTTCTTAGTGGTAAGTCTAAGTAGCCTTTTTATTGCTAATATTTTATCTTCATCAGGACCATGTTTACCTCCCCCTATTGTGTGACCCAAATATTTTATTCTCTTAGCCGCGAAAGAACACTTATCCAACCTCACCGAGAACCCCAGTTTTTCTAACTCAGCGAGAACTAATTCTAAGTGAACTAAATGTTCTTCAAACGTCTTTGAAAATATTACGACATCATGCATGTATGCCTGTGCATACTCTGAATGAGATTTTAAAATACGATTCATTTCTCTTTGAAATGTACCGGATGCCCCAGCAAGTCCAAAGGGCACAGTTTTCCACTGGTACACAGCATTATGGGTGGTAAATGCCGTCAATGGTTTGCTTTCTTCGTCCATTTTTATTTGTCAATACCCTTTTAAAAGATCTATACTAGTCAACCAATGCGCTGACCCCGCTATCAAGATTAGTTCTTGCATATCTTTCATAGGGAAGACAGGTACCTTAGTTACTGCATTTAAGGCCCTAAAATCTACAGACATTCGGATAGAGGAATCTTTTTGGTTACACAAACTATAGGGTGAGCAATTTCGGCCTCCGATGGTTCAATTAAATTTAAATCAAGTAATTCTTGTACTTGACGCTCCACTTCCCTTCTATATGCAATGGGAACACTGTAACAATGGGGCTTTCTCCGCACTGCATTGGCTACAAGCTCAATTTTATG
This sequence comes from Trichonephila clavipes, assembly GCA_019973935.1. Classification (NCBI taxonomy): domain Eukaryota; kingdom Metazoa; phylum Arthropoda; class Arachnida; order Araneae; family Nephilidae; genus Trichonephila; species Trichonephila clavipes. The sequence goes on along the minus strand of BMAU01017051.1, from coordinate 881,721 downwards.
GGCACCTACCCGCGCTGGTTGAACCGGTTTGGTAAATATATATTTAAGTTTACTAATTAAATTTTTTAGCACTTTCAAATTATAGCTATTTAAATTATCAATTTTCAGATTATTGAGGACTTCGTAAAATTTAGATTCTTCGGTGGCAGTTGGTGGAGTTTCAACTTGACCGAACTCTTTTTCTTCTTCGAAAATTACATTTACCGAATTCGAACTAGCTACGTAATTCCTCAGCTTATTTTAAAGGGTGTGCATAGTAGAATTATCTGGCATTTCTACTAAAAATGAATGCGGATTCCGTTTTTCAATAATAGTCGCAGGACCCTGCCATCTCGCAAACAATTTACTTGTTGCATCTGGGATCAGCACTATCACCTTTTCTCCCACCTTAAATACTCTGTCAGACGATCTCAGATTATGGTAATAAGCCATCTTTTCCTGCTGCACCGTTGAAACAAGTTTGGCTTGCTCGGCCGCCTTCTCCAATTTACATTTTAAATCTTCCAAATATTTGGAAACGGGAGTAGTGCACAACTATAAGTTGTTATGCTTACCCGTCCAAGTAGACTTTAAAATTGACAAAGGACCTTGCGGTTGCCTACCATATAATAGCTGAAAAGGGGACACGTTGGTAGTTGAATGTGGTATTTCCCTATACACCCGCAATACGTACGGAATTTGTAAATGCCACCCTCTACCCTCATCTCTAACTACGTTATGTAGCATATTTTTCAAAGTTCTGTTAAACCTTTCCACTAAACCATTGGACTGTGGATAACCTGGGGTAGAGAATCTCGGGCTGCTCCGTATTCTTTTTTCGAACTCCTTAGTCAGTTCGGCTGCGAAATTTATCCCATTATCAGAGGCGACAACATTCGGTATCCCTGTTCTCGAAAATATGCTTAACAAAGCTTCACAGGTTACCTTCGCACTGAGACTAGTCAACGGCACAGCCTCGCCCCACCTAGTGTGCTCATCAACCAGACATAAAATATATTTATGTCCCTTTGAGCTTGGTGGATCAATTGGACCTATCAGATCCTTATTCACCACCTTAAATGGCAATTCAGGCCTTGCCACAGGTGTAATGGGTGATCGGTCTTTAATCCTAACCGATCGAGTGAGCTGACATTCTTTACATGACTCACAAAATTTCTTCACATCGGCCCTCAGACCCTCCCAAAAGAAAGAATACTTGATTCGTTCAAGCGTATTCTTGGGACCCATGTGACTATTGAACATGGATGCATGTGCTAGTCTCAACACCTCAGTTCTTCTGCATTTCGGAATTACCAGTTGCCCAATACTCTCCCCGAGTATTTTATCTCTATGAAATAGATACCCATCTACTTCATAATAATTTCCTTTGCCTTCCTTTGCATGCTTCCAAACCAATGCTAACTCGGTACAACACTCCTGCTCGGAACGAAAACTATCAGCCACCATGCTTCCTTTATCCATCTCAGCGGTCACCTCCTCATCCTTAGTACCCAATGTTCCCACTTCATTCCGACATGAAGTTATATTCCTTTGAGAATCCTCAATGTTCTCCTGTGTTTTCTCTGGCAGAAATACCCCATGAAACTTCGGTTTCATCTACATTTTCTGAGTCAACCCTCAGATCCTGAGAGCTTTGAGCCAGTGAATCCTCTTCACTCTGGGATCCTCCCAACATATCCAAAACATCTGGTGGAAGCAACACGTCTTCTACCAAAACTTCTGCCAACGCACAAAACACTTGCTGGGGCACCACATTAACCTGGCCACCGGTAGCAAGGCCAATTGGAACATATACTAAAGGACATTGAACCGCTGGACCGAAAATAACTTTCAAATAAATCGTGGAAGCTCCTTCAACTGATATTCCAGGAACTAAGTCTTTCTTGATAACAGTAATTTCCGTACCAGAATCCACTAACGCATGGACTAATCTCCCATCTACACTGATAGATGTTTTCACTAATTTACTTAATTTATCTTCAATAGCCCTCCTAGGAATGACTTTACCTAGCAAATCAACTCTAGCAGCTACCGTCCCATCTTCCAATTCTGTCCCTTCCGTTGACACCTTATTCACATTAAGTCTTTTATTATCTACCCCTTTGTTTTTCGGACAATCCCTCTTAAAACGTTTATCTGATCCGCTGGTGAAACAAGCGAATTTTTTAATTTCAGTTACTTGACCTTTATCAAAGTATTTCCTAGAAGAAAAATTATCTGACTTTTTCTCCCCAAATGGCTGTTTACCCCAACTACCATTGAAACTTCTCTTTTCACTATCATTCCATTTAGCTCTCGCAGGTTCATCGTAGGATTTACCTTTGGAAGCGTAAAATATATCACATTGTTTGCCCAAGTCCCTGGGTTGGTACCATTCTTCCCCTTGGAGCACACCAATATGGGTCGCCGTCTCAGAATCCAACATTTCAAACATTTTATCTGCTACGATCAGTTGATTAACTGACTCAAAATCTCATTCGCTCCTCTTAACTTACAGTAGTATAACCACATCGATGTTAAACGGGACGCGAATTGAGAGAAAGTTTCGTCAGAGTTACGTTTGGTCTTTCTAAAATTTTCTAAACATATTTTTGGGGGGTGAGGGTTCATACTCCTTGAGCACAACCTGTTTTAAAGACTCGTAATTTTTTAATTCTTCTTCGCCTAGGTTAACTAATAAGTTTGACACTTTGTCTCCTAACATGCATAACAAAACCTTCGTTTTTAACTCGTCGCTGACATTTTCACTAGCGAAAGCTTTTTCAAGACTAGAAAAGAAATAGTCCCACCCGTCTGATTTATTGGGTACCTTTACAGTTAAAAGCCTAACCATTTTAACTATTTCATCTAAAGATTTTACTCGTGAGGTTTGACCATTATTTTGAGTAGCACTCTGATTAGCGTTCCTAGATAATTCTATTTCCAAGCGTAATTTTTCAATTGATAATTGTTCTTGTTCTAGTTTTTGCTGCTGTTCTGTCTCTAACCTTTCGGCTGTAATGACTTCCAATAACTCTTTTGCCTCTTCCTCCTTGTAATATTTACTAGAGATTATTAAATCCCTTAAAACAATTTTAGACATAGACGGATCAGGTGACTCATCTAAGTCCCGCGCTAATTGAATTAAGTCAATTTTCTTAGTTCTAATGAGAAATGCCATTTTTAATCAAGCTAAACCTAATGCCAAATTACCTTCTGACAAATTTAAATACAAACACTTAAATGACCTAGTACTATATATTTAACAAGCAAAAAAATAATAATACACTCGTTTTTTTTAAGAGTACTCAAATTCCATAAACACAATTCGAAATATGTTTACAATAAAACTTATATGCGACACAGTTATTTGTTACTAATCAGAACGCAGAACCTTTTCAAAAAAAAACAAAAAAAAAACAATTAACAACATACTTTAGCTACATTACCATAGAATTATTTCTCAAATTATAAATCTACTCTTAGTTTTTTTTTTTTTTTTAAATTAAAAGAAGAATCTTATGCAGGAAACAAAAAAACCAATGTATATACACATCATAAATTACGAGCAAAGGAAATAAACTCAGATTGCATTAAACCATCAACTAACTGACAAACTGCAACTGTTTTGCTTAAAATGAAAAACTACCATATAATATTAAAAAAAAACATGCCATATTCAGAGTCATAAATAACCTACAAAATCTCTTATTTACAACATTTTAACAGAAAGTCTACTTGAAATACATATACTACATTTTTTTTGGATACTTTTCACCGATTCAAACATACATTTTTCGCAACCATTATTTCAAGATAAATTAATCTAATTCTTTTTTTTTAAAATTCTGCAAACTGAATTGTTACGAAAACACTTTCTATACACAGATTTTAATTTTTGAGACAACTTCAATGTACACAAATTTTAATTTTTGAGACAACTTCAATGTACACAAATTTTAATTTTTGAGACAACTTCAAAACAATAGAGAATGATGATAAAAAAAAGAAATTATAGTTTAACACTATGTAGAACTCTAAATAACATATTTTACAACATTTAAAATGATACCCTATTATTTCCAGGTAAAATAAGTACACAATAATCTTCTTATTTCATCTACACAATAATCCAACACAATAGAGTATTGCAATAAACCAATGAAATTTTCTTTTCCAGATATATCTGCTTTTTCTATTTTATTTTTTAAAAAAACAAACAAATTAAATATGACTGCATCCCATTACTCTTTTAAGCATCTACACAACATTTTAACTTAGGGGAACAATAGCCACTTACCTCGACATGAACGCTGTTTCTGTACTTGAATACTGGGATTTCCTTCGTTGTTTCAGGTCACGGCTCCATTCATCAGAGAATGAAGAAAAATACGACACTTGTTCATTCATTAGCCCAACTCGGCAGATGATAGTAAAACTCCATATGAAGAAGGTCTTGTTTTTTTTTCGCTTGAAACTGCTGCAGGACAATTCCTGGAATCCACGTGGTCATCAACTTGAAAATACACTGCAGGGTTCTATTTCCTTGTTAAAATTTTTCTTTCAAACTGTGTGTGAATGTCCACTAGAACCTTGTTCACAATTATGTAGTACGAACACCGATCAATTTGAAATATTTTGTTCCTTTAACTTCTGCTCCATTGCATCGCACTTCTGACACCAGTGTAAACTTGTGGGTTCTTTTCGGATCGTGTTCGAATTGTGAAAAGAAAATAATTGCAGTCAGGATTTTGTCCCTCTTTTTTTATTCCACACCTTCTATGGGACATTTCTTAAAATAAAGAATATATTAAGATGCTACCAGATTACAATACATCGTCCAGCCGTATCTTCTTTTTCCGACCACCTTTTTTTCGCCATCGCTTTCCTTTTCTCCCTCGTTCCGACTCTCTCTCCCTCTCGTTGCCAGGTCCTTCTCTCTATATCGTGTCTCGTTCGACCTGTTGCCAGGTGCAGGCAGTAGATCCTTACAAATATTATTTTTATTTCCTTTATTTTTTGTTTCAGTATTAAAATGTCGCTATGAAAAACCAAATTGTCATAACTAAAAAAGGAATACATATAATTAAATTTACTTACAAATTTACTTATATTTATCGATTGCGCATTAGTTGTAAAATATTTTTCTACTGACACAATAGTATCAGCGTTATAGATTAATACTGAAATTATGATTTCAAAGTATTCTTGTAAAATCTGTCCTCGCGTAAACATTGGTGACGCGTGTTTAGGATTCTCTTCCGAACTTTCCAATTTTTAGATTTCCTTCTTTGACAATAAATTTTTTTATCTACTTTTAGAATATTATTCAACTTGTACCCAAAAAACTCTGTTTTTTATTAATTACCTGAAATGTTCTGTAATCTTGTAAAATCTTATTTCTCTAATTTCTTTCTATCATTTCAGGGTGCGATCCGTGACGCTAGACTTACCACCCCGAGAAAAAATATCCTTTTTTTCGGGAGGATCTTCCCAGAAATCTCTATCAAAGACGTCCCAGACAGATTGGAATCAACGGTGACAACTTTCGCCGGTCCATCTACGACCTCTCTCTGCCCCAAGTCGTCCATCCTGCAGACCAATCGGCGCACCACCCCCTCGTCCAAGAACAACAATCACGTGAAATTCGTCACCCCAGCCACTACGTTGGACGTCTCTCACACTATGAAAGTAGACGTTGTACTGCATCAGATAGCCACTTGTGCTGCAGAGTCTATAGGAGCCGACATAAACAGTTGCACCCAGTGGAAGAGTGAAGAATCGCCTCAGCTCCAAAGAATAGAAACAGGCGTGGAGTTAGACTCCCCGAAATTGGACTCGCCCAGATAGCACGATTCTTAAATTTCTAAAAGAATTTTTAAATGGCGTCATTTTTAAATGACGCTACCACAAGCCCTTAACTTCGAACACGATTTAAGACTAAGATAATGATAAGTTCAAGCACTAAAATCCAGGAAAGTTGATATAAATTCATTTTCTTGCAAGCCTGTTGGAACACTTAAATGTACACATCGATGTTAGATAATTACAGAATCACTCTCATGTAATATTTTGGTGTCGTTCTATGTGACCATGATCGCTTCTTGTCTGCCTTTAAACGGCAATCCACGATGTCGACAAATGGAAGGTTATGTCTAGAGAATTTTAAAATTTGGTTTTCTACAATATTTCCTTGAAGTCATATCTTTGCCTATTTTATTTGTGGCTACATCGCTAAAAGAAGCTGAAAAGCCTGTATTAAGTTGTTAATCACTTAATTTTAAATGCGAAGAGGGCATTTTTTATTAATATTCGTAGTCACTATATTTTAACCATCACTCTAAAAATATTCAAAAGAACACACATTTTGAAACATTCCCGATAAAAATATTTATTTTCATGACGGTAAGGAATAAAGTCATAGATTCAATAGTATTTTTTTGGTTCCACTATAATTGAAAAACTATCAAACAAAAAGGAAGCCGTGTAGCATACTTTTTTACTATTTGCTGTCATTTTAGTATTTATTTTACACTACGTGGCGTGGTCTCAGAATGAAATTAGACATTTCTTGAGCATCAAAATTCTTAGCTATTATTGAAGTATTGCGGTTATTTCATCTGAATTTTGCACAACAAAATTCAACTATTATTTTTTTAAAGCTAAGATTCTTGTAATTTTTTGAAGAATATGTTACAACTATTTCCATTGTTTCATTAACTTTAAAAAAATAGCTCAATAAAGCTTCAAAAAAGAATTCTCTTATGTTAAATACATGATGTATAAAAGTTCTGATAACAAAATGTAATATATCTCTTCCTTGTTATTTAAAAAATGGAAAATGTTTACTAAAAATAATTATATATATGTATAAGGTGTTAAATCTTTTGTAAAGACAAAATACCAAAGAGGGCATAACCACTGAAAACGAATTTGCATTTCTATGGTTAAGAAAGATATTAACATTTGAAGCCTCTTTTTTAAAGGGAATTACAATATTCTGACAACAAATATGTGGTTAAGAATGAACGGATTGACTGATTGTGAGCATTTAATGAAATGAAATGGGAAAACGAACTTCAATAAAGAATTTTTAAAATGAATTATATGAAAAAACAGAAAACTATCAGTTTGAATTAAGATTTTTTGAGAGACTATTGCAATAGACATATAACGGAAGTGCAACATTGCAGTAAGATTTGTGAATGCCAAATTATAAAGTAGAAGATTATATATAGAGAGATAATGAAGCACAGCAATAAATAGACTTTGAAAAATTAATTACAATTTTTAAGTGTGTTGCGATTCACACACACTTTTAAATATTTAAAAAAATATTTCCACCAAAAGCAACAGAAACTATAAATATCAATTCTTGAAGTTAAAACGTTATCTGTGAGATGATTGTGTTACTTTTCAACGAAAATATTTACTGTGTTAAAAAAAAAAGCAGCTTGGAAAATACATTCCAAAAAGACAATCGAACTGTTACCTCACAGATACAGGAAAATTTACCAGAAATACACATTATGCAACAAGACTTGTGATTGTCAAATTATATTCTACACCGTTTAAACTTGATTCATCACTAGCAATCCATACGCATGCTTAAGTACAAAAGAGTTTCGTGCAAATTTAAAAGTTTGTGAGCGAACAGAAATATATATATATAAATCACCAATCTTTTATGTTCCCATTGCATTTTATTTAAAAAATAAATAAAACTATTCTAACTTGCTATTTGGTATTTAAATTTTGGTTCTTTTAATTCATTTTATAGATGTAAGACGCATTTTTATATCTTTAAAATTTACGCACACATTACATGAATAAGTCAAATGTATTGCACCCAATCAATTATAATAAATTAATTACCTTAATAATCATATTATATTAAGGCTGCACAATACCTTTTTCAAAAAAATTCTTGGAGACACTAATAGTAAAAATAATGTATGTTTTATATTCAGATTGTATTGTTAAGTTGATTCTGAAAATAAGAAATCTGTATAACCAGCAATTATTTTACAATTTATAAAAACTTAAGAATTTTTTTTCAAACTCTTATTAGAGATGCTCAATTTTTTTTAAAAAAGTAAGCTATTTATCTTTTTTTTATCTCTGCGAACAAAAGGTTGTATAGATTTGAAAATATGTTAAATAGTGTTGATTTTTAATAGTTATTTTGTAGGTAATCCAGGAAAAAACAAGAAAATACCGGGTTGAATAAAAAGTTTTCCGCCAAGAGGAAATACCTCCGCGTCATCAGCGACCATTCCCGTGGTAGTTACTCTTCCTCCAAACGGGTTTTTGCATTCTAAATCTGAATGTTGAAACCCCATGAATGTGTAATTTGTTTGTCAAAACTTTATTTTCTTGTTAAAAAAAAGTGTTTAAAATGAAGCTATGATCTCAACAGATCAGAACGAGTATGTACTATGAATTCCAAAAAAAGACTCATGACAACTGAATGCCACAAAAAATATGTGAAGGTTTTGGTTTCAATACAGTTTCTTAGAATATAGTAAGAGTTTGGTTTCAAAAGTTTAAAGCTGGGAATTTCGACACTGAAGATGAACCACGTTCTGGCCTCTCTATTGAGGTTGATTGTGACCAGTTAAAACAAATAATTGTTAAAGACAGAAATGTTTCAACACAAACTATTGTGTTAAAACATTTATTTAGTTAAAAAAACAATAGTTAATGCTCTGAAATACTTAAATCTTACGTTTAAGTTTAACCGCTGGATGCCTCACAAATTGACGGTTGAAGACAAAAACAAGAGAAAAGGGTCTGTTTGGCTTTGCTCAGAGATCAAAGGAAAGAGAAGATTCGGGGCAGAATTGGGACCTTATGACAGGCTCATCACGTTTTCTACTAAAAACTCCTCTTGGGTTCTTCGGGGTCTAAAAAGGCGAATTCTTTCCAACCAAATCCGTAAACGAAGCGTGAATATGCAAATTAGAAACATTTTAAATAGCAGAAGTTTAACGTAAGCGTATGACCTATTGGGAAGTGATTATGCTAGTCTGAGTTTAAGCGCGTGAACGGAAGGAAGAGAAGAAGACCGTCATTGAGTTAGAAGCTATCCGTAATAGAGCGATCAAGTCAAGGTGGATACTATTCCACGCGAGATAAGCAAAAAATATTTAGGATCCGAGAGGATTGCGGTTAAACAAGAGATTAAGGTAGGATAATTCTGTTATTTATTAGGACTGTGTATAAGTTGAGATTAGGAATAGGCATGAATATAATGATTGAAATCACGCTTTTTTTTGCTAATACGTATTGTGTGTTTTCTCACCTTAGTTATATCCGCTAAGTTATAATATAAATATTATAATTGTTAGTGTTTAAGTTAAGATCTTAATAAAGACATTTTAAGATCATGGCAACGCCTGGTTCTTCATTCACTCCCACCATACCATAGATCACGAAGGTAACTTAAAAGTAAGGTATCACCCATGGGTGAATACCTTACAACCTGTGAAAAAAATGGGTGTACTACAACAATAAAAGCCGTAAAAGAGGGTGATCAGCATCCGGGGAATCAGCAAGTTTTATTGCAAGATGAATGTTAACTAAAAACTAGGTATTTCTCGGTATCTGGGGGGAATTGTCGTTGAATTACCTATGAAAAGTGCCTCAATATTGGGCAGACTATCAACAATACAATATATAGCGATATGCTAATCAAAGTTAGCGATGTCATTGGCGAAAAACGAAAGAAAGAGTTCAAAAAGAGGGTACTTCTCTCTTATTAAGATAATACCCGACCACATGTTAATGAAATGACTAGCTGGACGCTCTACACGATGGAATAAGATTTCACGCAACATCCCACGTCCAGCTTAGACTTGGTGCCTTCGGATTCATATGCTTTGCATCTGCATCTTGATGATACAATCTTCCATTCAAATGACGAAGTCATAAATAAGGTCAATCGCTTTCCGGACTAGTGCACACCACAGTTCTTCGTAGAAAGGATTGAAAAGTTACCAAAACACTGGTAGACCATTGTAAATTTGAATGAAGATTATATTCTCTTTCTCTCTCATTAGTTTTGCTGATATTGTATGTATTTATCACTTTACAAGATTAGTTTTTTTGGCGGAGAACATTTTACCCAACGTAATGTTCAAAATATTAAATTTAGCCTTTAAAAGTAACTAGAGATTTCAGATTTAAATCCATGCTAACTTTTATATAACATACGTTTGGGAATATACACAAAAAATTTCAAGACTCGTAGAACAGAAAAAAAAGTCTTAGAGATTAGAAAACACTTATACATTTAAAATTAAAAGTTCAAGAAAATCACATTCAAATTTGTAGTCATGAAAGAAAATATAATAATGTCTGTAAATCTCTAATTTTTTTTATGTGTTATTTTCCAATTTATATAAGTTCTACATTAAAACACTATTTCATTAAATATGACTGAAAATAATTTTTTAATTCAAAATATATTTTGGCATAGCATTTGTTTCAAGGGTGTAGGTTATTCAGATTAATCTTAACGCAATATGTTCTTAAAAGTGTTCAAACACAAATCATTTATGTACAAAATAATAAGGATACTATATATATATATATAACTTAAGTTAAAAAAACACCAGGTTTATACATTAAATGTAATTTTTTTCAGTTTTAAATTGGGGCAGTTTAGCAAGTTTGAATTTTTGTTGTGCGGAACTTGTATAATACTACAATATGTTTAGTATAATGTAGTTTTTGGTACATCATGGAAATATTCAGTTATGTCTGTAATACCTGAATTCTCAGAATACTTATATTCGGAACTCTGATTGCTGAATTTCAGCTAAAGGCTGATTTTTAGGTAAGTCATTTTCAGTAGTATTCTATTTCTTCGAAATATTGTTTCTCATAGCAACCTGAGAACTTTTTTGCCATGGCATTTTCTCAACAGGAAGATGAATGATAAAGCTTCTAAGTTGTATAATTTTTTAAAGCAAAAATTGGCATTGAAATCTATCTCAATTAAGTAACTATGATTACTGAAAAAGCTCAAAACATATTTAAGCAGAAATAATTTTAGTAATGAAAATTGAAATTAATAACCATTTCAAGCTGAAAGAGTTGATTATGTTTAAACCTACTTTTAATTAATTTAATGAAGAGTGAAAAAAATGCTTTAAAATGAATCTGAGATCAAAATTTAAGCTCAGAAAACTTCAAATATCTTAAAAACAAATTTGTTATCAGATCTGAAATTTAGTAGCAAGCTTCCCAATGATATGAACCACAAGAAACTGTAACATTTTTTTTCAATATTTTTGGAATTTATAGGGTATTGAGTAGTCTTAATAACTCATTGGTGTGTCTATGAGATTATTGACTAGTGCTCAGTATCAAAAATACTTGATTCGCTATTTATTGTTCTATAACTTTCCATCAGATTTTTCTTTTGACATTTTATGTGAAAGAATATTTTGTTCCAAGCAGTATATATATATATATATATATATATATATATATATATATATATACATTATAAGATGTATGGTCGTAAACCAGAGCATTGGCACATAATGCTTTATTGACGAATGAGTGGAAGAGGACCTTCATACAGTGAGGAGGGTTTATACAACCCAATTAAAATTATTTCTACACTATATCCACCAAGACCTACATTGACAAAAGAGGTACTTCTTACATTGTTTAGTTATAGCTGTATAATTCCCGCGTATAATATGGGAGTTACGATCAAAAAATATTTCGAGTTATACGATTCCGGGTTATACGACACAAAAATTATTACGTTTATTACGGAGAATTAGGTTACAAAAATTTTCAAAAAAGCATGCTAATATTATTTTTAAAATGAAATAAATAATTTTAAGTACACATTAAGGTATCACAATACGTTCGGAACCGCGATTTTCCAAAAGCGTATAAATGGATAATTTTCATGACATTTAGTGTCACTTAGAATAAAATATATGCATAAAACTGTTTTAAGGACATTTTCACAAAAAAAATGTATTTAAAAACAATATTTGGGCAAGAAATTAACTTAGAATTCTCTTATTTCCAAATGTTCTCCTTTTGTGAAAAATGGTTATATTATAATAATATTTTGCCTATATATAGCCCAGACCTCTCTTCAGCGGCTCAACTAGAATTTTTGAAATATATAACTTAGAAATGAGTTTATTCGTATTTTACGACAACATAGGGGAGCAATTTTAAGAAAAAAAACCTGATAATTATTTCAATGGGTGGTAACTCTGAAAATAATGTGATGTTTTCAAAAATTCTAGCTGAGCCTCTGTAGAGAGGTCTGAGCTATATACAGGCAAAATATTATTATAATAGAACCATTTTTCACAAAATGAGAACATTTAGAAAAAGATTATTCTAAGTTAATTTTTTTGCCAAAATATTATATTTAAATAATTTTTTGTCAAAATCTCCTTAAAACTATTTTATGCATGTATTCTAATCTGAGTGACACTAAATATCATGAAAATTATCTATTTATGCGCTTTTTTAAAATCACGGTTCCGAACTTAGTCGGATGCCTTAACATGACAAAGAAAAGGGCTCACGTGGATCACATAAACAAATTATGCGATGCAAAACAAAATTTATAAGCAATAAAGTATAAAACTAGGAATAGCACATAATATCTAAAGCAACTGGTTTGGGCCCGCGGCCCCATTGTGAGAGCGGAAGAGACCTTATTAAAATGATTGCATTCTTTATAAAAAATAATAAATATAAGTTAAATAAAACAGGGTAATTTTATTCATTTTATTTAATGTGCTAGTTTCATATTGTCCGCAGCTGCTAGCACATTTAAATTTAGAATCAGTTTAATGAGACAAATGTACCCTATCATACTTTTCCGGATTTTTTTTTAAATCAGGAGTGAAATTGCGCTTTTTTTAAATTTGCATCATAGTCTGCAAGTTAATGACAGCTAATTTACATTTATATTTACTCTTGTTAATCTTCATGCAAGAAAACCTTTGAATACAAATAATGTAAACTACAATTAAAAGAACAATTATATGTAAACTATAATTAAAAGAACAATTATATATAAACTACAATTAAAAGAACAATTATATGTAAACTAAAATTAAAAGAACAATTATATATAAACTACAATTAAAAGAACAATTATATGTAAACTACAATTAAAAGAACAATTATATGTAAACTACAATTAAAAGAATAATTATATGAAACTACAATTAAAAGAACAATTATATGTAAACTACAATTAAAAGAACAATTATCCGTCAAATTTCTTCACAGATGGAAATTTTTCATCTGACAAAGATTTGTGAAAGTCACACAGAGCAATAAATATTTCCTTCACGCTGTAATCTGACTTCAAGTCAATAAGATCAAGCGGTAGGTCTTCAGGTGTTGTGTCAATATCAGATGTAATGGGATAACAGAGCAAATTGAATTTAGGCTTAGTTTTCTTAAAATAGTAAAAAAAAATTGTGGTATTATCCTCCAAACTCTGCGGATGATCTCTTAAGGGGGTCACTTCACGCAGCATTTTCTCTACCTCCGTAATGTTAAAGATGACCAAGTTTAAGGAACATTTTTAAAAATTGGTAGGTTGTAAAGTTATGATTTTTTTGTGTATTCTTTGTATTGTTTTTATTATTTTTTAATAAGAGCATTTTTGAAAATTTTGATTAGGTTTTTTAAAAAAAAATTCATATTGAGAATAACAGATCAACATTTTTAAAACGATGAAAATTCTTGTACATTTTAATCCATAAATATTTTTTGAATAATTTTTTGACAAAATCTCTCATTAAAATATTTGTTTGCATAGTGTTAACACATGTGCAAAGTTTTAAGGCTATAAAATAAGTAATTCTTTCAAAAATGTTCCTTTTTTGTTGAAATTTACACATTTGAGAAATAGTGATTTAAAGTAAAATCTTACTATTAATTAATGCATACCAGAACTATAACTTGGATTGCTGGAGTCATCTGTAAGATCATCTTCTTGTCTGCATTTTAATTGTTTGTTTTTAATTCTAGCTTCTTTGGTTTATTGTAAAACTGCCTATTCTGATTTCCTAATACACGCATGATCTATTTCTTGGAACGCTCGACATTTGTAAAATCCAGGGGTTGAATGTTTAATGCATTTAAAACTTTTAATTTGGTAATGCAGTCTTGATTATATAAATATATAGCTTCATGTAGTATAAGTTTTAAAGTTTCAAATTGCTCAAATACAGTTTTTGGAATTATACACCAAATGCTATTGCCGCTTTCACTAATATTTTGAGTTTTATCAAGCAAGCATCATAATTTTTTTATACAATTCCTAATTGCAATAGGTAATTCGTGTTTATGCTTATATGTGTAACCATTCAGTATGGACATATTATATCTACACCACAAGTCACCTCCCATGGGGGATAAGCCGTGTCGTAGATTCAAATCTGTGGAGATTTTTACAAAAAATATGCCCCAAATAGCTTGCCTTGTGGCTGACAAGTTTTACGAGGTGTTTTGAATAGACAAAACACAGTATCTTTTCAGTCTGTCTATTTCTGCATCTGTCAAGCCGTTACGCCATCCTAGAAATTTTTTGTCTTCAAGCTTTTTGTTTTTTAATTTTGGTTTTAACACCCTAAGTCAAATCCCCATCATTTTCTCAACATGTGTGTGTGTGACCAAACATATTATAATTTTTCAATATTGACATATCTTTAAGGTTTGGATTCTAAAACTGCTTTGTATGCTTTAGAGCCCCCATAGAGTCCAAATATTGTGTATATCGTAAATTGTGTAATGTGTGTGAGCGATGAAGATACAAAAAAATGAAGTGCACCTCTTCAACAAACACACACACTTCCATTCCCCTACTATTTACAATGTAACTTGCTGAACATTCATCGCTATGTACATTGCTGTTAAAATTACATGAGCATTTCCGCAGCAATATTTCCACCTCAACAACTTTCCCATTGTCCAAACTAAGTGCCGCAGCACCACCATTTAGAGAAGTATGGCCCCTTTTTTGCCAGGTACCATCGATAGCCACCGGTACATTTGGGCATCCATTATTAAATGATATTGTTTCGGAAGCAGCTAATGCCATAGATACTTTAGTTACTTTCTCTGTCACGTTATTTAACGTATGCCGGGAATCATAAAACCACTTTGGTGTAGGTGGAAAATTCATAACTCCGCAAAATATTTTCGCAACTGCTTTTTTAATAGACCTCATAGCATCTGAAAGTGAAAGTCTGTTGTTCATTTCATATAATTCTGTATCTTATTTGATTGATTACTATTTTAATAAACCTGGTATTAAGAAATGTTTAAAAAGGACCACAAAAGTCACAGCATATTAAAAATTTTGTAGCCAAACCCTGGATTTTGCGACCAACATTTATGTAAATACCTTGGTTTTTACGATTTATTTATGTAATTAATGTTGTTTCAAACCACAAGAAAACATTACAATGACAGTCATTTCACAGAAACATTCAAATGAATCTAAAAAAGAAACATACTCTTTATTAAACTTAACTAACTTCGCTTTTAAATCTGAATTATTAATGTTGAAATTGTATGACTGTTATGCAACATTTAATTCCCAGATAGTTTGGGTTTTTGTACACTTTTTTCCAAACTTTCGTTTTTATTCAACATTTTATTATTTTACCAAATTAAAAAAAACGTTTTTTAAACGTTTTATTATTAATGTTTTGATGGAAAACACTATTGCACACGATAGCAGAAATTCGTTACATTTAACGAGATAAAAAAATAACTTGCAAATTACCAAAAAGTAAACAAACATCTACAACTATTCACTTCACTTGTTTCCTGAATAAGTTGCTGAAAAAAAATATTTTAATGAATTTAAACTATTTGATAACGCTGAAAAGTAGCACGTGTCATGTCATGTGAGAGGGGCGTGGCGATCAGCGGCTTTGGGGTTTGACAGGTATAAACAACTTTTTGAAAAAAATTTAAAAATACTTCTAATTCAGCTAGAACAAAAATTTAAATTGCATTAGAAAGGAAGAGTAGCATTTTATTTTTCAATAAAAATTAAAAATCGATTTTTCCATGGATTTTTGTGAGGTGACCTTCTTAATAGTAACACTTTCAGGTATTTACACTGCTGTTTGTAAAAAATGAAACATCATGAAGAAATCATCAGAATTAAATGAAATTTGCCGCAAATATCAATTATAAGATGTTACGCAAAATAGCAAAGTTTCAGCACCACCACGCATGCGTAGTGCCCTCTGAACTGTTGCTGAAAGCGTATCAATAGAGGGTTGTAGCGGGACGTTGAAAATGGTTAATGCTTATTTGTTAGTGGCGAATGTTTAGTGAGACCTAAGTATGCCTTCACGACGAAATAAGGAGAAATTCCAAAACTTACGAAGTTTAAATGAGAGAGGATTATCGGCCTTCAAGAGGGAGGAATTTCTTATTGCACAATAGGAGCTCGTGTGCAGCGGAACAGTTCCACAGTGATACAAGTTTGGAAGCAGTGAACCGACGAGCACCCAGCAACTCGAAAACTGGCAGTGGACGACGGAAGGTGATGTCAGCGTGCGACGATCGACACCTGCTGTGCATGGCGGTGAATAACCATAGAGCTTCCTCCAAGTGGCAGCACGTTGTTCTACTGCTACATGTGATCTAATGTCGGCTTCGTCAATTCGCTGAAGTCTTCTGCATCGTGGATTGCGCGCAAGGTCGCCTTTATACAGAATTTCCCTCACGGCAAACTATCGACGGCTCCGTCTGCAATGGGTTCATAAGCGCAGAACCCCTGGCAAGCTGATTAGCACCAAGTTATGTTTTTAGATGAATCACGCTTCAACTTGTGGGACCATGATGGTAGCATTCGTGTTAGACGCTATACCGGTGATCGCTGCCTTCCAGAGTGAGTTATCGAGCGACATAGTGGTCTAACATCCGGAGTTATGGTTTGGGGTGCGATTGCGTGTCATGGGCGATCCAATTTGCTACGAATTGAGGGTAATCTCAATAGCAACAGGTACGTCCGTGAAGTGCTGCAGTCTGAAGTCGTTCCCTACCTTTAAGGAATCCCTGGAGCTATCTTTCAGCAGGATAATGCACGCTCACATTTTGCAAAGTCTGTTCGAGACTTCTGTTCAGCCCTTCACATGCAACTTCTTCCTTGTCCTGATTATTCGAAGGATATGTCGCCTATTGAGCACTTTTTTTTATTTGGTTGGTCGGTGTCTTGCTCGTGATCCGCGTTCTGCAGCTTCAAAAGACGAACTTTTTCTGCGCATACAAGAAATATGTAATTCTCTTCGACAAGCAGACATTCAAAATCTGTTTGACTCCCTGCTACGTCATATAGCAACACTTATTGCAGTGCATGGTGGCTACACCAAATACTGATTTCGTACACTTAATGTTGTTTTTTTGCTTTGAAAACTTCGTCATATATTTGTACTAATACAAGTTGTTTGTGCACTAAATTTCATTTAAGTTTGACGATTCCTTCAAGTTGTTGCATTTTTTTAAAAATCAGCAATGAATAACCTATGTACCAAATTCAAAAGCATAAACCCCCATAGTTTTATCTTCGGAATGTTTTCTGAAATAAAAAATTGATTCCAACCAAACAGTATCAAAAATTATACTTAGATACTTTGAATAGAACGAGAGACATCTAGATTTATATATTCAACTAATTTAGACTTCTACAGTTTTACAGTATTTACTTCAGTGAAGTCTGCAGTTCATGAAAGAATATCGTAGTAATGTATTACAGTTTATAGTAAATTCTATTCTTAGGCTCCATGTTTTTAAAAGATTTCCTCTACTTGTCTATGCAAATAAATTCCAGGCATTTTGTAGTGACCTACTTTTTATTTGGTCACTATACATCCACACATCACACAAAAACTAACATAGCAATTAAATCCTAACACTTTACTACATCAACATTTGTTTCATACCATTTTTGTCTGAGTCAAACTGTTCATTAACCGTTTTTTCGCACGCTTCCTTTTTTTCGTAAAATTCTCTTTTTTTATATTCAGATGACAGCCCCACTTATACAGTTTTTGAAATCAGGTGAACCTTACGCAGTATTATTCAGAAATTTTAATTTCACGATGTTTCTAACTGTATAAATTGAACGTCACATTGCAATTAAACAAAGTGTTATGCAAATGAGCAATTAAACATTCATGAAGCACACAAATGTTTAATTTAGAAATTCTCTATTCCACAGGACGATTTATCTTGGCAATTAAAAACACTTATGACGTTATATTGAGAGTTAGAATTCGTGGAATGGAAAAGAGATGCGTAATTTCTTTGAGTAGTTTCTGGAAAAAAACTAAAAAAGTCTGTTATAATGTGTTTCATGTTTATATAGTATTTGTTGAGTTTAAATAAAGGATCTTCTTTAATTTTCTAGTATTGTCAAGTAGATGCAACCTTCTGGTACTAGAAAGACTAGAAAATGCAAAAAGTAATGTACTAGAGATTTCTAAGCTGAGAAGCAATGCCTTTAGGAAGGGTACACCATCTACCCTTTCCCATTTACACTCTTTTAGCTATAAATAATGATGTGCATTGATATCAATCAGTCTTTAATTTTAACTAAAAAGTTATGCAAAAATCAGAGAACTCTTCTACAAGTTTCTTTAAACATATCTTTAACTGAACATAATGGAGCTATAAAGAACACTTTTTATAATAATTTTTTAAAAGATTCCCTACATATTTGATTGATTTAAATCAGATGCGTGACGTATTTATGAGCAAAATGATATAATTTGAGGAAACAATTTTTTTTTGTAGGGAAAAAAAACAATCGTATTGCCATACAATTTAAAATACCCGTGTATATAGTAAACTTTTCTCAATCAAATTTCCTTCAGTATTTTAAAATAACTTCAAACACGTCTGCTTGTGATGGGGATTCACCGTGTTTTTCCTACTAATCCTCTTCGGGAATCTTTGGGGCCAGCATTGAGTTATTTTACAGCCAAACCTCTCAAGGAGAAACCTTGATATTCAGATTAAATAGTAGATAAATAGTGGAGGTTTAGTAATCGTGAGGAAGAAGTAGGAGAAAGGAAGCTGAGATGCTGAGCGCAGTAATCTGATGGTAGGGATTTAAACTTAGAAGCGAATTATAGAACGGGCTTTAGCAAGCCAAAGAAATTAAGGAAGATTCATATTCATAGGGTAACTTTACTTAAATTCAAGCGGTTAGGATTCCAAGCACTTATTTACATAGAATTTAGGGTTACGATACATCACTCCAGATTTCCTTCATACAGTAAGACTGTCTTTGATCAATATTATTGGATAGCAATAAATTTATTTTATAGTGGCTTGAGAGAGCTTGAGTCATCAATCATTACCTATCACAAACCTAGGTCGCGTAGATGATAAGATGGTGTCCCCCCAGGTAGGGGTGTGTATCACATGCTTTCCTAAATCAGGTGATCCCTCTTATTACTGCCATAATGTCTACAATGACAGCATTTGTGACGGACTCTTCACGCTTTCACCTAAAAACTTCTCTTGGGTTCCTTGGGGCCGAAAAGGCAAATTCTTTCTAACTAAATCCAGATGTGAAGCGTGATTATGCAAATTAAGAACTTTTTAAATAGCAGAAGTTTAGCCTAAGAAAGGTAGCCTTTGGAAGTGATTATGCTAGTCTGTGATTAGGAATGTTAAAGTTAAAAGTGAGAAGTTATCCGACATTCAAGAGTTCGGCTATTCATGCCAATGCGACCAAGTCAAGGTGGATACCACTCCACATGAGATAAAACATAACGTCATTTAGGATCCGATTGAGTTGCTCCTTACCTAGGATATAGAGGTAGGATCGTTCAAATGAATACTAGGAATTGTGTATTTACTGCGGTTAGGAGTAGGCGGTAAAATTAGATTTAGAAACCTCACAGGCCAATGCCTTACTCATTCAACGACTCCTCAAATCAAATAGTTACATTTTGGGCTTTCTATGAATTGCGCCAGGGGTTTCGAAACTGGAGAGCTAGGAGAACAAATGTTTAACATAACAGGATCATGAAAAATGACGGCAAAACACTACTGGATTACGTGTAGTGAGTGAGTGAATATTAACGTCACACTGTTCAGCTACACTAGGGCTTTTGGCGACGGATCTCGTAAATGTTGAACCATGGTCAAGTGACGAGTACGACACCTGAACCGGCACCCTCTCTCCTAATTACCACACCAACAGGATGACGTTTGAGCTTTCAACATATTTGAGGTGAATCGCTCCCCTACACGTCTGGTCTGTAGTGGTACTGGGCTCGAACTCATGACATGACTGTTATGATCCGATATCTT
Source organism: Trichonephila clavipes (assembly GCA_019973935.1). Lineage (NCBI taxonomy): Eukaryota > Metazoa > Arthropoda > Arachnida > Araneae > Nephilidae > Trichonephila > Trichonephila clavipes. The sequence continues at coordinate 861,387 of BMAU01017051.1, read as the reverse complement.
GATCACTGGGCTACCGCAGCCCTGGATCACGTGTAAGCTGTGTGAGAGAGGGCATAGACAAGAGATCATACACTGTTATCTGGGCCTTCGCTTGATCCAGGGATTGACAACCGCGCATCAAGACGATAAATTGATGTAGTCAGTGGCATTCACATTTAGCCTTTATCGGAAAGTACCATGATATGTGGAGCTCGCTGCTTGCCATCTTCGAATTAATCACAAATGAAGGGATTTTTAAACATAATTAATAGTAAAAAATAATAATTGGACATGACCCGCACGGACCACTGAAATTTAAATATGTATATATATATATATATATATGTATATATATATTTAGGTATATATATATGTACATATATATTTAGGTATATATATATATATATATATATATCACCCTTTATTTCTATAAATTTTTAAACTTTAAGTATCTAATTAGATGAGTATCAGTTATTACACAATCTAACATCTATGGAGACCGCACAAATCATTAATAGAAGCCACACATTCCCTATCAAAGGACTAAGCTACGTCGATTTATGTTTGAAAAAAATCAATCGTAATTACTAAAAACTTCCAGAAAAAAATGATTTACTACACTGGTGTGCAAAAATTAAGGACGAAGTCGAAAATTAGCATACCAGCTGAACGAAGAAGCAGAGTGGACAGAAAGACCAATCAGGAGATTAAGTAAGGTGATGTACGGTAGCACATGCGCAGATATGCAGGTAGACGTAATGGGGGAGTGTCTGAGTAGTATAAAGCATGTTGTCGGTGTAAAATCAGTATTTCTGGCAAAGAGATTGCACGCCGTATAGCAGTTAAAATCCCACCGAGTTGCTGACTCAGCGAGAAATGGCGAATAATCAATCTGTTTGACGACATCTGGATGCTTTTACCCGAGGTCGAATCTTTGGGAAGTTGGAGGAAGGCCGCAGTGTAATAAGTGTGGCTTCAGAGTTCGGAATTGCTCACAGCATCGTTTCACGACTTTGGAGACAATTTCAAACTACAGGAACAGCTATCCGGGGGTTCAGTAGTGGTCGTCCACGAGGAACCACACCCGCAGATGACCAGTACATTGTCTTACAGGCCAGAAGAAACAGGTGGCAGACAGTGGGAGAAGTCGCTAGACACAGGCGACTGGACGACCGATATCGCGTTTTACCGTGGCCAGAAGACTGCACGGTGGAGGTCTGTTTGCACGACGCTCTCTACGGTGTGTACCTTTAACGCCTGCCCATCGGAGAAGGCGTTCTCTGTGGTGCCGGGAACACTGGAATTGAGAGACAATGAATGGGGACGAGTACTCTTTACAGATGAGAGCAGATTCAGTTTGAGTAGCGATTCTCATCGCATACTCATCTGGAGAGAGCGGGGAAGCCGCAATCATCCCTCGAACATCATTGAAAGGGACAGGTATGGAGGTCGCGGTGTTCTCGTTTGGGAGGCATCATGCTTGGTAGTCGTACAGACCTTCACATCTTCGACGCAGGTTCAGTCAACGGGACCCGTTATTGTAACGAGATTCTTCTTACATATGTGCGTCTTTTTAGAGGCGCTAAGGGTCTGCAGTTCCTTTTCATGGACGACAATGCACCATGTCATCGCACAGTAGCTGCCGAACAGCTCTTAGAGAGTGAGGATATTGAACGTATGGATTGGGCGGCACGATCTCTGGATCTCAATCCCATCGAGCATGTATGGGATTTTCTAGGCAGACGCTTGGCAGCTCGTACCTTACCACCAGTAACGATTCGGGTGCTTCGATTGGCGCTGCAAGACGAATGGGCAGCAATGTCTCAACAACTCATTGACACCCTCATTCTCAGTATGGGCACACGCTGTGAAACCTGCCTAGCAGTCAGGGGAGATCTTATCCCCTACTAAAGACCGGATGTTTCTTGCTGGACACCCATCACAGGGATGTTTCGGCCTTCAGTCGTATTGCGCTCCATGCTACTTTTTCAATCAAGCTTCTTTTTTATCCCTCTGATTTCTCTTTGAGTAAGTGTTGCTTACATTACACATGTCCTTACGTATTGGGGATCTTACGGTATTAAATGTGTTGATTTGGAAAGCTTTTGTACAAAGTTATATTGAAAAAACCGTCTCGTCCTTAATTTTTGCACACCAGTGTATGCCAGTTTAACCTGGCTGTTAATAGCATGAAACTTTCCTGCATTTCAAAAAAGATTAATCTCGTAATAGCATGGACATTTTAGCTTGTTAATTTCAATATCAACGCCTGTTTTATAAATTTGTAATTACACAAAAAAGTTTTTGAAAAATTAATTCAGAAATGACATTCACTAAGAACGCCTCATTCTATAGATGTGCGTCGGGTTTTATGGAATACCATTTACATTTCTATAAGAAACTTTCCTGATTTTTCATAAAAATCTTAAGATTCATCAGGGATATGTACCGTAAGTGATTTAAGAAGTTACCACATGTAAAAAAAATGTTTAGTTTGATATAAAAAATTCATTAAAAGAAAAATATTAATGGAGTATATTATAGAATAGTGGGATAATATGGAATAGAAGGTTTAAAAACCACACATTAGAAAGCTAATTAAGGCATCATAAAAACGTAGTTGTTTTTAAATTTAAAAGGCTTTTTCTTAAAATGCGTGAAAATCATTTACGTTTCTCTGGTTCCTTCTTTTAGCTTGTCTTCTAACACTTCGCACGGATAATGCGATATTATATAAGATCAACCTTTCTTGCCTCTATATTTTACTTCTGCGTTTTTGGAAGTGCTGGTGATATCACTACGGGAAGGACAAAAATTAGCTTTAAAAATGCGTGAAAATCATTTACGTTTCTCTGGTTCCTTCTTTTAGCTTATCTTCTAACACTTCGCACGGAGAATGCGAGATTATATAAGATCAACCTTTCTTGCCTCTATATTTTACTTCTGCGTTTTTGAAAGTGCTGGTGATATCACTACGGGAAGGACAAAATTTGTAAATGGGTCTTAGGTTTTTTTGGTGCTCTCATTGCCCGAGAAATAGGAGCATAGAGTGTAGAAGGAATAAAATCTTAATTGCTAAAGACACTTCTTTTGACAGGCTAAATACCACTCGCCTTGAAGCCGTTTATTTATATGTCCTGATATGCATAATACGGAATAATTTTCAAATAACAGGGATATTATGTTTTGTTTTCATTCAAATCCATTCAACATTTAAAATTATGTACTGAGAAGTTTAAATCGAGGCTATATAACTATTTATATAATTCATAACTATCAACTCATGTCCATAAATTAAGGATAATGAAGTTCAAGCAAAGAGACAGACAGAAGCAAAACATATTTGACTTATTTGTAAAGTCTATTAATTAAACAAAAGGTAAAGAGCAAAAAAGATGCTATATGTTTGACATAATTAATAAAAATTGCGATTTTTACTCCCTGGAGTAAATTTCAAAAAAGAACCTATTTACAAAAAACAGTATAACATGGTTAATATGATGGTTAATACGGAGTATGTCTCGAGGACGATGCAATACAGGCTTTACAACACCTAGGCATGCTGAGTATCAAATTATCAATCTGATCTTGGGGAATATTACACCACTCATCAAGCAATGCCCTCCGAAGTTCCGGTAGACAGTTGGGAGGGGGTTGACGGGCTGCAGTTCGTCGGCCAAGCATACCCCACACATGCTCTATTGGATTCAAGTCCGGTGAGTATGCTAGCCAATCCATACGGGGGATATCCTCCGATAGAAGGCATTCGTCTACAATGCTTGCACGGTGAGGACTGTCGATGTCATCCATAAACAGAAATTAAGCACCCACGGCACCCCGAAACAAACGTACATGTTGTTCCAGAATAACATCGTGATAGATGTGGCATGTCATCGTTATACTCTGAAAATGCAGGTCAGTTCTAAAACCAAGAATAATTCCTTCCCAAACGCGCGCGCGCGAGCCATCCTACACCACCGTAACGGTGTAGTTCAGTGGTGTTCTCTTGGTGGTAACGGGTTCCTGGCGCCCTCCATATTAAAGTCCGGCGAGAATCAGACTACAAACTAAACCTGAACTCGTCGGAAAACATCACACAAGACCACTGTTGTGGTGCCCACAATGCAGTTTAATCGAGGGCGACAGTGAGTTGCGGTAAGTGGAACACATCTGACAGGCCTACGAGCATATAGACCAATGTGCCATAAGCGTCTGTACACGGTCTGCCTTAAAACTGTCGTACCAGTAGCTGAAGAGAGCTGACGAGACAGGTCTGATGCTGTGCTCCGTCTATTTCTTTTGGCAGTAACTGCTATATAACGGTCCTCATTCGGTGTTGTAATTCGGGGGCGACCTGTGCTGTAACATCTACCCACATTACCATCATCTTGGAATCGTTGCCAAAGCCTGGAGGTGACACTCTGGGCGATTCCAAGTTCCTCTGATACTTCCAGCTGGGTACGTCAACATTCCAGTCGTCCAATAATTCTACCACGTAAAAAAACATCAAAATGATTCCTTTGTGCCATAACTATGCGGTTATTGCACTGAAAGGCTTTTAAAGCGCTTGTGAACAATTTTACTTCTTTGCCACCATTCCTTGTATACCCCTCTTTTACATTCTCGTCATTGTGACGTACTATCCGCGCCATCTGGTGGTTTTCTGTAATTTGCATAGTCTTCTTCAAGATGTGTGTGATAATTCTTCACACACACACACACAGGTGAAATTTTTCATTTTAGAGTTCAATTTCTGTGTGATACCAAATTATCCTTAATTTATGGACATGAGTGTATTTCCGTCTTCAAGATTATACTCAAAACTCATTTTTAACCTTGTTTTACTCAGTATATTTTATCGGGTATTATCGAATATACTAGGTATTCCACAATACTCGACGCGATATCTTAAAGAATGAACCTGTAAACTGAAGGACAAAATATAGCCAGCTGACAAACGATCACAATATTACAAACTACTTTTCTTTTAGTGTACATTATGCTTAACGTTTAATGTCCAAGTCACGTGTTTACTAGTACGTATAAATATTTGAAAAATTACCTGCAAATACTTTTGAAAATCGAAATACACACTTGGTTTTGTTGTGAGTGGTATGGCATCAACTACTGGTCAATTCTCACTGCTATGCATCATGAGAGTCTTTCTTCAATAGACCAAAGATTTCCCACGCATCAGCAGCTGGAAACAAAGCCAAACCCACGGTATTCCATATTATCGAACTATTCCATAATACCCGAAACTCATCTACGGTTGAAAAATTTTAGTGGAGACTAATTCATAAAAAGTATCAAACATTTCAAGTTAATTCCCTTGACAATGATTCGATGATTTCAATATATAAGAGGCACGCGCCTGTCGCTCGGGCACCTAGATGTGCGGGAGGGGGAAGGGAAGAAACACTCAACATGATCCAATTAATCTATTTACACAAAGAACAGACACAATTTCAACTACGCGAAAGGGGAACAACGACAGAAAAACATGAATGATTAGGAGACTATAACTTGATCCTTATCTTAATAAAGGATCTAACTTATCCGATTTAATGTAATCTCAATTCAATCTTAGTAAACAATCGTCACTTTAAACGCTTCCTCCTAAAAAGAATCAAATCACTATAATTCTAACGTTATACCTTCAGTAGCAATCTCACCTGGCTCGAGTATATCTTCTCTCCTTCTCACTGTCAAGCTAGAAAACCTCGCCTATTTAGAGAAAGTTAATTTAAATATCACAGTTCCCTCCTTCCGAAGGGTTGGTTGTGAATAACGCAAATTGATAGCCCAAAGATTCCCTAAGAGGATTAGTTGAAAAAACACGTATAGATTCATCACACATATATATATATATATATATATATATATATATATATATATATATATATATATATATATTTATATATGTATATATATATATATATTTATATATATATATATTTATATATGTATATATATATATATATATATATATATATATATATATATATATATATATATATATATATATTACTCTTTTCATTTATCTTTGAAATTAAATATCATACACAAGAAATTATATAAATAACGCATAAACTAGTCAATTTACATACCTTGAAGCTCCCAATCTTTATATAAGAACTAGTATTAAGTACAATGCAGTAACTTATTACGCGAAAAATTTCTGACAAAATATATTTACTACAAACTAATTTACAAGAACTGTTACATGCAATCTGTTTAATAAACGACTTATGTTCTTAGTATGTAATCAAGTTAGCATAAAGTTGTTAAGTTAGTATGATCGCATCGCTGCCAAGTTCTGTTAACTGAAAATAATCACTAATATTCAATTATATTTAAGCGGCAAACAACGTTTCAAATTTATGCTTCAAGCTTTGTTTGCCGATGCGATTAATTTTAGAACAAGTTATTTCTTTTTCAGACGCACGAATTAAGACATCATTTCCTTTTTCGTGATTATTCCATAATTGTGATGCACATATTTTCTTTCAAAAGACTGGACTCCAGAATAGTAATTAGACACTTATGAATTAGTCTTTTCAAAGCTTATATTTCCTTATTGGGTAAAATATGGCTTCATATTTTGTGCACATGGAACAAAAGCTTCCTTTTTTTGATGTTTCCATTTTGCATTATGTCCAAAAAGATTTTCCAAAGACAGTTATTTGATTTTCTACAACTGTTCTTTCTATTGGCTTACTTAGAGAGTGATTCGGTTTTTTTCCCTTCAGAGGATTTAATTGTATTTTTCACACCCAACTTCTCTCTTAAGCCGCATAATAATCATATGCTTTGAAAGCTGATATAGCAAACTTGCTTGTGAAAAAGTCCAATTCGTTCAAAACAGTTGTTTTTGGTCGGTGACCTTTCAAATATGGAGAATGAAAAGCAGCTTTTTCGGCATATTTGACTTTTTGACTATCGTAAAGGTAAAAATGTTGTTCAAGCAAGAAAAACATTAGTCAATGTGTATGGAGACGATGTATTCACAGTAACCCAGTGCCAAAACTGAATTGCAAAATTTAGATCTGGCTATTTTGATGTTGAAGACTCTCCACGTTCTGGAAGGTGAGTTGACGCTGATAGACACAATAAAGGCATTCATTGATGCAAACTGGTGAATAGTTACTCGTGAGATCACTGAGAGTTTTAATGTTTTGAATTAAAATGTTCATGACCACTTGAAAGGCTTAGGTTTAATCTCAAAGCTCGGCATATTGGTTAATCACGTTCTCACGAAAAGAAATTTGTGTCTTCACGTTGACGTATGTGATTTGTTTCAAAAATGTCAAGAAAAAGATCAATTTTTAAGGCGCATGATCACTGAGGAAGAGAATGGGGTTGTCTAAAACAATGTCGAACGCAAGAGATCATGGAGTAAAAAGATGAACTGTGGCTCAAAGCATTTCGAAAGCCAATATTCATAAAAAAATGTGATGCTATCTATTTGGTGGGAACTGTGTGTGTGTTTTTTTAGCTTTTACAGGACAGCACAACAATTTTGTCATCATATGGACAATTTGAATAATTCCCTTAAACAGAAAATGCTAGAATTTGATCAGGAGAAAAGGTGTAGTATGCCGCCACACATTGCGACACCTCATGTGAGTTTGGTTATTCATCAAAAGCTTTAAAAGTTTGAATGGTAAATACTGCCATACCCATCATATTCTCTAGATCTGGCACCTTCTGATCATTATTTGTTCCGGTTTCTACAAAACTGTTTAGACAATTAAACCTTTACTACAAATGAGAAGGTTAAAAATCCTATGGATCAGCTTTTGCCAGTAAAGGACAAAAATTTGTAAGCGCGTGTAACCATGCTATTGCCAGAAAGATAACAACAGGTATTGGACCAGGATGGACAATACATAATTTAATAATTATTTATTCACTGTATGAAAATTCTTTCATTCACTCAAAAAAGTACGAAAATACTTTCCCCGAAAAGCCGATACATCCCTTACGATAGCATATATCAAATATTATTCCAATACTGTTAGATATTCATTATGACGAGTATGTTGCATTTTTTGTTATTATTCCTGTTTAATGTTTTGTTTGCAGGGAGAGGCAACACCAAGTTAATACTTCATCCACGCGTGATTTTAGAAGATAAAAACTATGAATTTAAAGTTTAATTTAGTTATTAAATAAAACTCTGTATCTTTTTATTCGGAAATCAAGCTTTCCTTTTACATTCAAATAATATACATCAAATATAATTTCGTGTAAGTAAATTTTACCTTGTAAAAACTGCCAATTAGTGTACTAGTATAATAATTTTTACTCTTGTAACATTGTGACGGAGTTTTATAGCGTCTTTCCTATAATTCCTCTTGAGGAATCTTTGGGGCTAGAATTGAGCTGTTTCATATCCAATCCTCTCAAGAAGAAACCGCGATATAAAGATTAGTTAGTAGATATATAATGGAGCTTTAGAGTATTCGCGTAGTAATAGAAGGAGAACGGAAGCTGAGATGCTGAACGCCGTGAGCTGTTGGTAAGATATTGAACATAGAAGCGTAAGTATAGAATGGGCTTTAGCTTGTTAAAGAATTTAACGCAGATAAAGATTCTTAGGATAACTTCTAATAAATATAAGTGATTAGGATTCCAGACACTATTTACTTAGAATTTAGAGATACGCTATATCACTCCTGATTGCATCCCTATAGTAAGACTTGTGTTGTTTGGATCAATATATTGTAATAATAATAAATTAGTTTGATTATGGCTAACTTGAGTGATCAATCATTACCTAATACAAATCTTGGTCACGTAGATGAAGATATGATACCCTAGGGTCGGGGGTATCACAACTTTAAGATGTTTGTTTCTTCGAATTAAAAGGATATCTCACAGTTTAAGAGTACTAATTCAAATAATGCTAAAATAAACGTTCTGATTTTATTGATCTGCGAACATTTCTGTTTCGTATGTTAGATGAATCATTTATATAAGTTAGAAGCATATACATATAAAGAATAAGGTTTTGTGAATCGCTTATGAAAAGATTTTTATTATTAAATAAATCTCAGGGAAAATGTCTATCCCATTTTTATTACCAAAATCCTCCTCTGTAATTAAGATTCAATATTTTATTTTAAAAACTAACCACAAGCCGTTTACGAAAAAAATATGGTAATATACACCGTGTCCTAGAACTACTGGATAGATTTCAATGAAATTTGGTATGTTCATAAAGTTGTCATAACGCAAAAATAACCATTCAACAGTTATAATAAACAAGCATAATCGTGCGTGACACTCTTCGGAGTCCGAAAATATCAAACAACATTTGCAGAATAGAACCAAAAACAATGGTCAATAGAGTAGATATACAACCTTACAGAAATACATTGTGATTTTACACCAGAAATAAGGGGATATATTAAGTTCTATAGCAATTAATCCAACTTGTTCATCAACTCTGCCTTCGGGCATTGGTTGGTTCTAGGAGGGGGATGTAAGTTGTCATTGCCCTCCTCAGATCGTCCCAGGAACGTTCTATAGGGATGAGGTCTGGAGATCTACTGACCAGTCCATTCGGCGAATATCCTAACTTTCTAGAAATTTGTCGACCAGATGAGTTCTATTAGGCCTCGCGTTGTCACCATTTAAAATAAAATCAAGGTCAACTTGTAACATGCCACTAGCGGTTGTTGGTGCTTGAGGCCTCGATCATAGATCAGCCATCGCAGGTTTTAAACACAATTTTATTAAGAGGCTTGCTACCTTTGAGCAGATGTCTTTATTTACGTATTTAAAAATTATATTTTAGCATTTTATACGATTTTTATATTCAAGAAAATTATACCAGGTGAAAATTTTCATATATTATTCACACAATTTTAAAAATTTAAATTTTTTGAAAATTGGGAACATTTTAAAATCCTACTCCTTTTGTAAAAATTAATTTTTTGACCTGAAATTTTTTTATAATATTCTTATGGATGTTCTAAACAACTTTAGGGATCGATTTTAGAATAACTTTATTTGTTTTCGAGAAAAAAAATAAAATGTTGATATACAGGCTAAAAATCAATGAAAAAGCCAACATGTTTTACATTTTATATTTTTAAAAAAAAGTATTCAGTTTACAGCAAAACGGATCCCTAATTTTATTATATGTTTTTTTTTAACACGCAGGAAAAAAATGGAAGTTATTGGTAAATAATTGTCGAAGGAGTAGAGCATTTTGAATGCACTAAGGTTCGAAAAACACAAACTGAGAAAAACCACTTTAAAGTTTATAATTCTGAAAAAATAATTATTATATAAGATTAATTAAACTTAAAATACCACTTTAAGATATTAGTTACATATTTTTCTTTAAAATAATTGCATTTTCATATTTTTTCAACCCACACATTTTTATAAATGATCAACTTTTAGAGAGTACTAATTGCACAAGGAAATTCAAGAAAACCGTTAAAAAAAATGTTTTCTGTCACGACAGAAATTTTAGCTGTTTTTCTTCTTATAATATTAAAGTATTACATTTGTATGAAAAATATATCAGGAATAAGAATTGAAATTATATATAAAATTATTAATATAAAATGCCTTAATTTAAAACTTTTACATGCACACATTTCACAAAGAAAAAATAATAATTGTATGGGTTGCCTCGGAAATATTCTGCTTTATATGTTGCGCATTCTTTTTTAATGTTATTATTTCTCTGTATAAATTAGATTTTTTTATCAAAACGCTTTTTTTAGCTTTTTTCCTAAAAAGGGCGTTGCTGAATTGCCTAATTTGTTTTCAAATGAAGTTTTATTAAACTTCTAACTTTCCGACATGCACAAATGATATATCAATCGAAAGATAATAATGCAAAGAATAAGATTAAATGAAAATAAAAAATGATAGGTCTATGATTTTTGGGATACCAAGTCTTCTTAATCCATTTTGCTTAATTAAGCAACATAACTAAGGGTAGGAAATACATTTAATTAATTACTGTAAGAGCGATTGCATAGGCTTAATGCTACAAACATATAATTAAGATTTACTTAACTGACTTCTGGAGCACTCTTGACTCCTGCGCTTCAATTCTCTGTAAATATCTTGCTTTACTATATGACCTCCGGTCGTAAATTTAATCATTTTTAAACGCTAACCATCTACTGTCAACCATCATTCATCGACCATCTTCGCGTATAAATATGCCAACGCTTAAGCAGAAGATCTCATTTAACTAAATTTGTTCTTCTTCAATGAACGTTTACAACAGAACTTACGGTTAAAAAAAGAATAACTTTACCCGAAGAAGATAGTTGAAGATTCGCGAATAGATCCGTTACAAATAGCATCTTTAAAAAAGAGAACATAGGGTTCCTAAAACATAAGGTCCTTGCACCTCACAGCATTCACAATGCCTCTTTCAAATACAAGATGGTGTATGCGGCCATCCAACATGATTACTTCCCACACCATCAAACCTCCGCTGATTAATGATTGATTTCTCGGGGAACTGTAGGGCAAGAAGCAGGTTCCTCGTTATCTCCATATGAAAGCATGACAAGAATCACTTGTTAGGATGAACTGGGACTTATATGTGTAGATAACAGTTGCCCATTTACCCATACTTAGATCATTATGGTCTCGCACCATTTTAAGCGAACTATCCTCTTCACTGAACTGAGATGGACGCAAACAATTGGTCTTCTGACAAACAGCCCTCTCAAAAAGTCTTCTGGAAACAGTCACTCATGAAACTCGGATTCCCGTGGCAGCATACAGCTCACAAAAGAGCAGAGAAGCTGTAGCATCCCTGCTACTCTTTGCTATAAAGAACAAATGGTAATCATCCCTGGCCATCGTGGCTCTTGGAATACTTTTCCCTGGTTTTCTCTACACAGATCAGGTATCCCGAAATTGTTCCCGTAAGCTGAACACGACACTGGGTGTAATATTGGAATTTCCCCAAATCTAGATTTGTGTCTGGTGTGCTTCTAGACTACCCACAATTCGACCCATCATACTATTATGTCAACTTTGGTGGTTGATTATTTTCACTGTTAGAATTTTAATTCAACAGTGGCTCAATTCACGACGTCGCGTGATAATGACAAACACGTGTTTTCCATTTAATTCAAAACAAACATTAAACTAATTGTACTTGGTTGTTCTATTTTTGTAAAATTCAGATAAAATTTCAAATTTCATATTTGGGTAAAAATAATTAAATGTTGAAAAAAAAATTCTTCAAAACGATATATTTAAATTAAAAAAAATTATATTTTATGTTTATACTTTTCAATAAAATGCATTTTATATATATGTGTGTGTATTTGTTAGGAGAAAATTCCTGCAAAGAGCAAAACTTGGCAACACCGGAACGCTTGAAATGATTATCTGGAAATACTAGATAGTTTTTATCGTGTGACTATGATGTTGCATGAGTTTTTGAATTGATTGGTTAGAATCACGGGGCTTTTACTATCATGTGACTATGACGTCACATGAATTTAGCCCATTGCTGCAAAAAACCAAGAAGTTCAGCGAGGCGCGCTGGCGCACGAAATGCGGATTTTGGTTCGCGCGCTTGTAAATCGACTAGCTCTGCCAATACACACGTATCACTTATGTATTCAACACACAGTTTCGAAGCAGTATTTTATCAAATCGTTTCATGGACTTCGATACAATGTGCTGATTACCCTAATTTTGATTATTAAAAACGCAATGAATGTTCTAAATTTTAATTAAAATGTATCTACGATTGGGAGTTTGAAGTCTAAATTAATATGATGTTATAAAACTGAAAAATAAATACAAGAAGAAAAATGATTCCCTTGCAGAAAATAAACTTAATTCGTTTCTCAAAGAATTTCGTAAAAATGCAACAAAAAACTCATTTCTGAAGGTTGCTTTTTTTGTTTGGAAATAAATAGGTACAATCTATATTTATAAATTAAATTTACTACGCGTAGTATTGATTTCTCATTATCTATAGAAAAAATAAAACCACTTTATTCCAGTATAATGTTTTTTTCTTTTAAAAAAACAGATGCGTTTTTGTTACAAATCTTATTTATTTATTTTTATTTCTTCTCTACAAGATGAGAAATTTGTTAATCTGATTCATCTCTTACATTTTGCATTTTACTTGTTGTTACCACAACAACAATAACTGATGTTGTAGAAAGCATCTAAAAGTGCACAAAAAATCACCCTAAAATAAGAAACAGAACATTGTCATTAGATTATAGAGCAATGAGAGAAAATAAAAATTCTGGCGGGCTTAAAATTTTGTTTATACTTCAATGACAGTGTTTCTAGTCCCAGGAGAACAACTGATGCCGCTTTTATACCTCAATAAAGCCAAAAGCCCTACAGGAAATGGATGGAGTATAAGACTGTGTGGATCACTTTCTAGAGCTTGAACTGGACGTATTGCATGAAAACCAAGAATTATTGGACATTGTAAAAAAAACAAGATGTTACCGCGGGTATTCTATTTGAAATGCAAAGTATGAGTCCAGTTTTAAGGTGACAGCTGTACCGTTTATTAAATTAAAATTGTACAAAAAAAACTCTGATGTAAAAAACAAAAGTTCGTAATGTTCCACATCACAAATAGCCTAAAAATATACTACAGAGGGCTCCAGGATCATTGGGACAAATTTTAAGAGGAAGTAGGGAAAATCATGAGGATTCATATTTGCATAGCAATCCATGGTCGGACTTGTCTTCATTCGCCGCTAGGGTACGTTGTTCACAAGATAGTTTAAGGAAACATACCTGTACCGGATGTTTGCTGATTTGCATCTCAATTTGTGTGAATATGGATCATTGTGAGGTGATGGCAAAGTGAGGGAAGGCCACGAATTGGATTGTTTTACGCATGGAACACATTTTGTTCCATGCATAGAGCAAAATGTGCTGGATACCGTTCGAAGGAATCCGAATACCATGTTGGGAGTTCGAGTCACTCGTGCCTCACCCTCACTATGTCCATTACCTCGTAATGATACATATTCACACAAATTGAGAAGCAAATCAGCAAACATCCAGTGGTCAGGTGCATCTCTCTGCGGGTACCTTTCGCAATACAATCATTCTGCTCCTCGCGCATTTTCTTCTGTCAATCCGTAAACTAGGTGCATATCTGCCAGCATGGTACCGGTAAGACGTTCTATACTCCTCTGTGGTCGATGACAGCTCAAATGCCTGTGTTAACCTTTTATCTAACAACGGTACTTATAAGCATCACTCACTTAAAATATTACATATAATAACCATTTTTACGAATGTTCTGACGATACTTAGCAAGGGTATTCTTTGAAATCCACTCTTCCAAGATATATGACAACACGGGTTCTATGATGAGTATTTTAGCGGGGAAGGCGAATAGTTTTATTGCAGAAATTGCGTTTTCAGCAAATTGCGAAGATTATCATATTTGTCCCGAAAAAAAATAAATGTCAAAATTTGTGACGAATCTGTACGGAACCTTTCCACTAATCTTCTTATGCGTCTTTTTGGGAATATAAATTCGCGTTTATTTCCAATCAACTCCAAAAAGATGTACGGGATATTTAAATTAGATAAGGTATTTAAGTCAAACGTTGCGAGATAACAAGAGAGATGATGGAAGGCTATTGAGCTAGTAACTTTAAACGCATTACTAGAAGATTCTAGGAGATTAGATTCGTGAAGACGTCGTGCTGCGAGACGTACCAGAAAGCTGATATAAGCCAGCGGTAAATATAATTTACGTACGCTTAAAATAAGCGTCAGTTTAAGCGACTTAGTTAAAGTTAATGAAAGTTAAGAATTCGAATACGTGTATTTCTCGGATCTCCTATTTCGGTAAACCTTATTTGAGCTTGAGCTTAATTATTAATTAATTGCATTCTTAGTAATTTAATTTAATATAACTAAGCGACGTAACGAAATATTATTATATGTTATCAGAGATTTTTTTGAGAAAATTATAATAATAAATAAATATTATTATTCAAAATGGCTCTTAGTGTTTCTTTGCCTCAAATTAATCTTGGTAATTAAGGTGAGACCCAGGGGGGTCACCACATTGGCACCCAACGAGTAAATCCCGAGATTAGAGTCGGATCTAATTTTCGAATCATCCCTGAGCAGTATTTTTCGGGGGTGGAGAATGTGGTTGAATTCTTGGAAAATATAGATAATAACTTAACATATTACGAGGTACGTGCACAACTCGCTTGTGCATATTTAAAGTGTCATCTCGCAGGACGGGAACTACACTGGTGTGCAAAAATTAAGGACGAAGTCGAAAACTTAGCACATCAGCTGAACGAATAGGCAGAGCGGACAGAAAGAACAATCAGGAGATTAAGTAAGGTGATATACGGTAGCACATGCGCAGATATGCAGGTAGACGTAATGGGGGAGTGTCTGAGTAGTATAAAGCATGTTGTCGGTGTAAGATCAGTATTTCTGGCAAAGAGATTGCACGCCGTATAGCAGTTAAAATCACACCGAGTTGCTGCCTCAGCGAGAAATGGCGAATAATCAATCTGTTAGACGACATCTGGATGCTTTTACCCGAGGTCGAATCATTGGGAAGTTGGAGAAAGGCCGCATTGTGACAAGTGTGGCTGCAGAGTTAGGAATTACTCACAGCATCGTTTCATGACTTTGTATCCGGGGGTTCAGTAGTGGTCGTCCACGAGGAACCACACCCGCAGATGACCGGTACATTGTCTTACAGGCCAGAAGAAACAAGAGGCAGACAGCGGGAGAAATCGCTAGACACACGACACAGGCGACTGGACGACCGATATCGCGTTTTACTGTGGCCAGAAGACTGCACGGTGGTGGTCTGCTTGCACGACGCCCTAGACAGTGTGTACCTTTAACGCCTGCCCATCGGAGAAGGCGTTCTTTGTGGTGCCGAGAACACCGGAATTGGAGAGACAATTAATAGGGACGAATACTCTTTACAGATGAGAGCAGATACAGTTTGAGTAGCGATTCTCATCGCATACTCATCTGGAGAGAGCGGGGAAGCCGCAATCATCCCTCGAACATCATTGAAAGGGACAGGTATGGAGGTCGCGGTGTTCTCGTTTGGGGAGGCATCATGCTTGGTAGTCGTACAGACCTTCAGATCTTCGACGCAGGTTCAGTCAACGGGACCCGTTATTGTAACGAGATTCTTCTTCCATATGTGCGTCTTTTTAGAGGCGCTATGGTTCTGCAGTTCCTTTTCATGGACGACAATGCACCATGTCATCGCATAGTAACTGCCGAACAGCTCTTAGAGAGTGAGGATATTGAACATATGGATTGGCCGGCACGATCTCCGGATCTCAATCTCATCGAGCATGTATGGGATTTTCTAGGCAGACACTTGGCAGCTCGTACCTTACCACCAGTAACGATTCGGGAGCTTCGATTGGCGCTGCAAGACGAATGGGCAGCAATGCTTCAACAACTCATTGACACCCTCATTCTCAGCATGGGCAGACGCTGTGAAACCTGCCTAGCATTCAGGGGAGATCATTTCCCCTACTTAAGACCGGATGTTTCTTGCTGGACACCCATCACAGGGATGTTTCAGCCTTCAGTCGCATTGCGCTCCATGCTACTTTTTCAATCAAGCTTCTTTTTATCCCTCTGATTTCTCTTTTAGTAAGTGTTGCTTACATATTACACATGTCCTTACGTATTGGGGATCTTACGGTATTATATAAATGTGTTGATTTGGAAAGCTTTTGTACAAAGTTAAATTGAAAAAACCGTCTCATCCTTAATTTTTTCACACCATTGTAGATTGGGTTTGAGGTTCTAGGTTATAGAGTTGTTGAAGACAAGGCAACGAATTACGCGCACTTAAAGCAAGCGTTGTCAGAACAGTTCCTCGTGGTTAGAAATAGGTCGGAGCTAGAAACGAGTTTATATTCATCATCTCAAAAGCATAACCAAAAACCCTTCAAATTTGTGTATGATTTGTTGAAGATTCACAAAATCTTAAAACTCAAAATGACGGAGGAAAAATTGATCGATCATATTATTAGTAGGTTAGAACCTCAGATTTTGGATTATGTAGAGGTTAGGAATCCGCAAACCACATCTAACCTCATACAAATTATTGATAAGTATGAGGAACGGTTTCTAAATAGAAAGATCAGAGGTTCGAGTTTGGAATCCCAAAGTATAAAACCAAACGAGAACAATCGTTTCCCTAACAGGAATCGACAGGAAAATTGGAGGGAAACGAGAGGTAACAATAGATACGCGGACAATAGTAGACCACGGAGAGAGTTCAATAGATTTGAGAGTCAAGGTGTTGCGGACAATCAGAAATTCGATGGTCGACGCCGAGGTGGTCAATCAGATCATCGTTTCCACAATCAAGGCGGTCGACAAGGTGGTTCCAGGAATAGTGCTTGCAGGGGTCAGAATGATCGAAACAGATATTTAAATTTTTAAGCGATCGATGTGAGTATGGAGGTGATCGATCGCGATGTACGGAAAATGCTCCAGATACAGAACACCAAACTATTAGGATATCCTCATTGCGAATGTCTCCAGTAGATTTACCGTATGCCCCTATTCTTTTAAATAAGACATTCAATACAGCTCTTTGGGACACCGGGGCGGAGAAATCTTTCATATCAGAGGAGGTCTATCGCAAATATTTTTCGTATCGACCTCGTCAAAAGACGAAAGATAGAGTAGTGACGGCCCAGGGAGCCCAGTGTTGCCACTTAAGTCGTGTCGTATTACAGATTCGGATCCGAGAATTCCAGAAAACCTGGGAATTTCACATTCTTAACAATATGCAGTATCAATGCATTTTAGGCATTGATTTTATGAAAGAGTCCAAATTAACTTAAGATTTCGATCAGAAATCGCTGATCATTCCGGATAACCAAATTAAGCAGTTGCAGAAAATGGACAAGCCGGTCGAGATTGATCTATCAGGTACAAAGCTAGGTGACGGGCAAAAGCAAAAATTAAGGAATTTATTTAATGGTTTTAAAGGGTTATTTTCAGATCAGCCGGGATTAACTCATGTTTTATACCATGAAATCGATACTGGGGACAAGGGATCGGTAGTGTCGAGACCCTACAGATATGACAGGGTCAAACAAGGAATAATCGATTATCACATTGAGAACATGTTGCAAGTGGATACGATCCGTCCTATTCAATCCCCATACGCGTCTTCAGTAGTTTTAACGCGCAAGAATAATGGCTTTCCTCCGTATTCTCCTGAGGCGTATCGATTCGCGATTGATTATCGCAAACTTAATGCAACAACTAAATACCCCCGATATCCATTACCGGTGACTGAGGATCTAATCACAAACATTCCGCATACCGGCGTGATGTCCACATTGGATTTAAAAAGTGGTTATTTTCAATTGGCGATTAGTCCAAAAGATACCGAGAAAACCGCATTTATAACACGCAATGGCACATTTGCATTCCTCAGAATGCCTTTCGGCCTTTCAGGGGCGGCGCCAAATTTCCAAAAAGCCATTGATATAATATTAAAACCTGTTATTGGGCGTTTCGTATCGGTTTATATGTGTGGATGATGTTACTATCACATCTCCATCGTTTAAGGAACACTTAGATCATTTGAATCAGGTATTTACATTGTTAAGAGACGCAGGGCTAACACTAAATAAGGAAAAATGCCACTTCGCACTAAATAATTGAATTATTTAGGTCTAGTAATTAGTAAGGGAGGGATTGAAACGGACAATAGTAAAGTGAAGGCAATCACAGAAATGAAATCGCCTAAAAAGAGCAAGGAAGTGTCGATATTTTTATGGATGCCGGGTGGTATCAGAAATTTATAACCAAATATGCAGATATATGTGAACCATTATATAGGTTAAAGAAAAAGGGGGCTAAATTTAATTGGTCGACAGAAGCACAGGATTCTTTTGATAAGATAAAACGAGCATTAACAGAGGCACCAGTTTTACAGTTGCCGAATTTTACAGAACAGTTTTACCTATTTACAGATGCTAGTGGGGTTGGAATTGGTGCTGTGCTTAATCAAAACCACAGACCTATTGCATTCGCGTCTAGAACCCTCAATAAGGCGGAACGAAACTATACTGTTACTGAACGCGAATGTTTGGCGGTGATATGGGCATTAAATTAGTTTAAACTTATTTCGGATCCCTGCCGGTGAAAGTAATCACAGATCATGCGGCATTAACAAAGCTAACGAATGGGAAAAACTTATCTAGTCGAATGATTAGATGGACACTTTCAACATAGAATGGGAACATCGACCGGGGTCCAAAACGTTGTATCGAACGTTTTGCCTAGGAATCCAGTAGGCAATAGGGATGGATCACAAATTTCGTGCGCTGCTCTTCGAGCCCTAGCCTTAAACTACCGAGAACAACTCATTCGAGAGCAAAGGGAAGATCCAGAGTTAGGACACATCTATCGTTAATTAAAAAATCCAGGCGACGGTTCCATTAATGCGACTGTATGCGAGGGTTCGTCCAAGGGTTTTAAATTAATAAACGGTTTACTCTTTTACGCGATATATTTTACAACTCTTGGGAAACTAAGAGTGTATATTCCTAGATCGCTTCGCGAATCAATAATGAAAGAATTTCATGATCTGCCATTAGCAGGCCATCTAAGAAAGAGGAAGACATATTTAAAATTACGCGGCACATGTTATTTTACATATATGAGGAAATATATATTTGAATATGTATCAACCTGTGACCGGTGTCAAAAAGTTAATTACAAAAACGCGCTATCAGCTGGTCGTTTAATTCCAATAGTATCAAATTACCCCAATGAAATTGTAACGTTAGACCTATTAGGCCCCTACCCCGCATCCCGACCCGAAAGATATAGATTTTTATTAGTAATAACTGATCACTTCACTAAGTGGAGTGAGCTTATTCCTTTACGAATAGCATCAACCCAGGTCATAGCTAACGCCCTTTTTGAGAATTATATTTCACGTTATGGAGCTCCAAATTCTTTAATTAGTGATAACGGCCCCCAATTTATATCAGAGGTATTTGAACACTTAAGCCACAGGTTGGACATAAAACATATGAAAACGGTAACATACAGGCCGCAGGTGAATCTAACGGAAAGAGTTAATCGGAATTTAGTCCAGATTATAGCCTGTTTTGTAGAAGAAAATCACGAAAACTGGGACCAATTTCTTCATGAGTTCGCTTTCGCGCTGCGTACTTCAGTGAACGAGACAACAAATAAAACTCCGGCTGAGTTATTCTTATAGGTAGAAATATTCTAACACACCTGTTAGCAAATTGATAAATGTCACAGAGGGTGCTGAATACGTAGGAAGAAACATTGAGAAATTATTTGATGAAGCAAGGCAGAATATGCGGAAAAAACACAAAAATTGGGGAAAATATTATAATCGGAAAAGGAGGGAAGTTAACATCATGGTAAATGATTTGGTGTTGGTACAAACTCATTTTATAAGGGCTGTGGGTTGAAGAGTGGTTGGAAAGTTTATGCCTAAGTTGGAAGGGCTATATAGAGTGTTGGAGTTTCGGAATAACAATTTAATTATTTGGAAGAAAGGTAAAAGGGTAACAGTTAATATCGACCAGGTGCGAGTGTACCGTCCACGACAACCCCACACGATTAGTTCGGACAGTCATCTTTAGACACTATATGAAGGACAGAGGTCGAGTAATAGATCAAGTAGATCGCAATCAGGAAAATTCAAAGGATCTAGGAAAACCTCGAGTGAGGAAAATATAGGTCGTAAATCAAATAAGGGTAATTCCGGATTGGTGGATCCGAGATTGAAACGTAAAGTAGGGTCAAATGGGCCAGTGGACAGGAAGGATTTAAAGAGGTTCAAAATTTGCAGGAAAAGATATCTGCAGGGGTCCGAACTTAGGTACCAGAAAAGACCAACCCCTGAACCAAAACAGGGGATAAAAAGAGCAATTTCGTCCTCGGTTTCATCTCGAAATTATAAATATAGAAAACCTAATAACCCCTCCCAGGGATCATAGTCCATTGCAGGTCCCTCTCATCCAAGAGATTCCAGGCAGGACAAGCCACCTACAGAAAGGAGCAGGCACGAAGGAAGTGGACAATAAAACAAGGCTCGGGAGACAAGGACAACTAAAAACGGAACCAACAGGGCAGCTGAGAGGAGACCTGTCCGGTCTAAACAGGCGACAGCAGTGAGACCTTGTCTGTACTTCCTACGCAGCGGATTAAGACAGCCCGAAGGATTTCCAGAGGAGTGGATGAACATCGGAATTAAAAGTATCCCACAGAACATCAGGAGAAGCAGCTTCAGTATAGAAGCCGTAGACGGAGATCCAGTGGATAGGAGCGAATAAAGAACAAAGAAAAATATCAGGTTGTATCATTTCTTTCTTTTCTCCTTTCGAACAAGTGGTCGGAAGAATTATTGCAATGAAGCAAGTCACGGGCAGATTTTTAATTTAAGAAGCCAAGCAAAAGTGAACACTACGATGAGTGTGTTTTTTCTTGATGAGAAAAATCAGCTTTTGTATTAATATTTTTGTACAAATATGGGGAAAACATTTGTAAGAATGCATTTGTTTACTTCTATGCATGACTTTGCTAAGATGCAACAATTCCTTTGGTTGTTTGTTTTATTGTTTTTTGAAAAATGTTTGAAATTGTATGTATATATATATGTGTATATTTTATCTCACATCTGGTGACTTGGGAGGCGGCGTAATTAGGTAGAGCTAACATTTAACACTAACAAGCGCAGCATGTATGGAATGGGAATGTTAAGGAACTAGATGCTTCAATTGATGTATATGAAAATGTTATGTAAAAAATGAAGGAATCTGTATGTACTATAGATGTTTGTTTTTTCACACAAGGAAATTCTCATTTCAGGGTAGCTGACGCTGAGCATTGTATAGTGAACTCAGAATCAAGATGCAAGTCCGACTATGTTTGTATAATATTTAAGTAGATTTATAAATAGCTAAGTAAACCACGCAGGCAGGCTTTTTACCATTTCGGTGATTTTTCCGTCGCTTCAGAGCCAAATGGGCGTGGTGTAGGGAAATTTAATTCTGTAAATGTTACGTCCTTAAAGTGTAATTTTAGGTCAAAAATTTTTTTCTCTTTCGCTTAAGGAAGGAGGATTTTTATAGTATCCGATTGGTAGATATATATTAAAGTCGTCGGGACTATAAATCAAGTTTAGGTATTGGTTACGTAATTTATTTTCAGGCCGTTTGTGACCATCGAATAAATCCTGTTTTCTTTTTGGAGGGGATTGTGACGAATCTGTACGGAACCTTTCCACTAATCATCTTAGGCGTCTCTTTGGGAAATATAAATTCGTGTTTATTTCCAATCCACTCCAAAAAGATGTATGGGATATTTAAATTAGATAAGTTATTTAAGTCGAGCGTTGCAAAATAGCAAGAGAGATGATTGAAGGCTATTGAGCTAGTAACTTTAAACGCATTACTAGAAGATTCTAGGAGATTAGATTCGTGAAGACGTCGTGCTGCGAGACGTACCAGAAAGCTGATATAAGCCAGCGGTAAATATAATTTACGTACGCTTAAAATAAGCGTCAGTTTAAGCGACTTAGTTAAAGTTAATGAAAGTTAAGAATTCGAATACGTGTATTTCTCGGATCTCCTATTTCGGTAGACCTTATTTGAGCTTGAGCTTAATTATTAATTAATTGCATTCTTAGTAATTTAATTTAATATAAAGGCAAATCTCTTTAAGCGACGTAACGAAATATTATTATATGTTATCAGAGATTTTTTGAGAAAATTATAATAATAAATAAATATTATTATTATTCAAAATGGCTCTTAGTGGTACTTTGCCTCAAATTAATCTTGGTGTTCAAGGTGAGACCCAGGGGGGGTCACCACAAATTTAAACGTCTTTTTTTGTTTATTAATGAAGACTTTAGAAAGCGATTTGACTATCTAATTTAAGTGAACAGTGCATATAATTATTTTTATAATTTTATTTTACAAATGCCAGGCCATTGACCATCAGGTCATTAGGCAACGGGCTCTCCAATACCTTTTTACAATGCAGTTAAGATCATTCAGTGCAGAGCACCTGTCCGAATGAGCGGCAGTCATGTCTTGTCCAGTGTCATACAAAACGCAGATAGGTGAAGTCACTAAATTAAAACGAAACAGATGAGCACAAAGGCAGTCATGTCCGGTTAAAAGTCTAAATTTAGCCACAGCAGCAGCACGAGGAGAACTTGGAATATCGTGGGATTTCTTACATAGTGTACTCCAAGGCTTATCACGAGCAACACGAGAAGCTGTAAGGCGAAATGATTCCCTAAAAATCCTTTTAATTTCCAGTTTGGCAGAATGAAGTGTCAGGTCTCTGCGAAAGTTCTGAAGGATACCCGTTCCCTTTTTTGCCAAAAAGTCTGCCCTCTCATTTCCCCAAAGACCACAGTGGGATGGTACCCATTTTTATAATTGAATACCTTTAATTAATTAAATAGCTCTTACGGATTAAATTTCCCAACGTTGAGTATTTTGCTTACGTATATCCTTTAATTTTCAATGTAGTGATTCAAAATAAATATTGCATGAAAACAACTGCAGTAAATCGTAATGCGGTAGATAAAAAATTAATGCAGGTCTGTTTCCTTAAATGATGTTGTGAACACTACCACCTAGTTGCGAATGAAGACGTATCCGACCATGGGTTGACATAGAAATTTGAATCCTTGTTTTGTTCCCTACCTCCACTTAAAGTTTGTCCCAATGATCCTGACAACCTGTATATCTACATGTCCTCTCTCTTGAGAAAATTTGAGACATATTGGAGACAATGAATGTTTACTTACTTCACGCTATGAAGCAACACGAAGGCTTTTGGAGACGGATCTCATATTTTGGAACCCCAGTCGAGAACGATGCCAGAGCTGGTATCCTGTCACCAAACTACCACAACTACAACGGGGAGTTTTGAGCATCCACAGATTTAACGAGCATTGCTCACGGTGGGTCTACAGTATCATTAGGGCTTGAACTAATAAGACACCGGTCACAAGCCTCGTGACTATGACCACTAGACGGCCGTAGCCACAAGTATTTGTTGGGTGGGCGGTTGAGTGAGTATTAACATCGCACTTTTCACCTATTCGTGGGCTTTTGCCAACGGCCTTCGTAACTTTGAACCACTGTCAAGTAACGAAACCAGCACATAAACTGCCACCCCTGTCTTAACTTCCACACCACACCAATGAGAGGAAGCTGTAGCTTCGACATATTTAACGTGCATCGGAATCTGTGAATGGCGGGTCTTCAGAGGCACAACGATTGAACTGATGACACGCCGGCCACGAGTCTTTTACCTTGACCACTAGACTGCCGTGGACGCAGGGACATGTTGGAACTCGAAATGAAAAGGAAATACGAACACCTACAGAATTTGGCTTCATTGAAGAAAAGACATATACAAATTGGCAAAGCTAGATACAGTTATATTTCCTTAAATACTTATTTCCTTGGGTCAGTTAAGCTATCTGCAATATTTTTATTTTAACCCAATAATTAGTCCATTCTTCTAGTCATTTGCTTGTATTGGACAACACACATAAAATACATTTACACAGTAAAGGACATTACATTACTCTGACTCTACAAGCCAAACAAAGTATACGCATAGCTGACTTGCAGCACCATCTATATTTTACATTTAATTTCCAACAGATCCGGAGTGAGCAAGTGAAAATTAGCGTCACTTTAATCAGCTACACAATGGCGTTTGGAGACGCATTTCATAAGTTTGAACCAGGGCCAAAGTGATGAAAACCGCACCTGGGCTGGCATCCCCTCTCCCAATTTCCACACCAAAGGGAGGACGTTTGAGCTTCGACATATTTAATGTTCATTAAACCTTCTGCACGATGGGTCTTCAGAGGCACAACGATCGAACTCATGACACGCCGGTCGTGACTCCGTGACCTAAACTTAATACAGATGGGATCTTAAATCACATTGATAGCCTGCCTAAGAAAATATAAACTGCCATTGAAGTAGAAGTGAAATAACAGCAAATTAATGAATTCAGCATTTCATTCATTCAAAATTTAGTAATTCTTTATTTTATAAGGATTTCGCCTCAAGTTAAATAGTAACAGCAGTTTTAACTATTTCATAATTCTCCTTAAAAAAGCGTTCTTATTTTTTTAAAAAATTCTTCTTTCCTTTTCAAAAAAAATACATCCACAGAAAAATTCCAAGTGCAGAGTTTGTAATAAAAAAATTTTAATTAAAAATTTTAGAAATTTATTCTAAAATTTCTGAAATGATGATATAAGCGAAACTAATCGCAAATAATTCAAAAAACCATTAAGAATTTAAATATAAAAAAATATATTTATAGGTTTAAATAATATAAACGACTTTTATCTAGTTCGAAATTTTTTCGAGCTTTGTCAAACTAAATTAGTTTGTATACAATCCCTGTAGCCACAACGGAAGTAAGAAAGATATATGAAATATATTTCTGGAAGCGAGAGGCACACAGACGATGAATATTTTCCCCTTTTATAAATTTGCGTCGCCAAAATTGTGTCTGCGCTTCACAACCGCATGACGTGATTGCTTTTCAAAACAAGAGACGTACAAATAAATATATTAGAAAATCCAACATGTGCGTGCCCATACATACATTATTGTTTCTCTCTGTGTCGTTTCTTTTTAAAATAATATAACTATATATAACAGAATGGAATTTTTAACGCCCATGCAATTTTAAAGCTCCTAATCTTACCCTATCTTTTATTTTTATTATTTTGAATTCTTCGATAACAGTTTCGATTTAATTTCAAAATATTTATACTCCAAAATTAATATCAGGATTTGAAGATGTCTAAGGATTGAAATAAAATTATTTCAATACATTGCGTGAGTGAATATTAACATGGCACAGTGTTCAGCTACTCGAGGGCTTTTGGTGACGGGCCGAAGTCAACCGACAAGGACGACACCTGAGCTGCCCCCGCTCTCCTAACTACCACACCACACCAACGGGAGGTCGTTTGAGCCCTGGACAGTTTGGGTCTTCAGTGCTCGAATTCATGACAAATCAGCCACGATCCGACACCTTGACCATTTGGTTACCGCGGCAATTCCACCACATTACAAGATATTAGAATTGTGAATTTTGTAAAAATTATTCCATAATTAATCAGAATTAGATTTTCTTTCAATGTAATAAAATACTTAATTGCCGATTCAACTCAATTAATAGCACATGCTCTTATTGTTCAAGTTTCCTCTCGTAAGGCTCCAGGTAGGATGACGAAACCACATATAATTTTGTTCCCCTTCCGATAGAGTTGTTAGTGGCGCTTGACTTCTATGTCGTAGGCCCTGGATTCGAATCCCGAAGAAGGCATGGAGGTTTGTAGATATAAATATATAGTGCCTTTGTGGCATGGGGTTACTTTAAATAGCCGTCGAGCAGCAAGTCCTTTCGTGAGGTTGGTGGAAGGGAAATAGAGTTGGGATGCCCATGACCACCTCCAGAGTGTTCTCTCTCAAAATTCGGGTGGAACCGAGCCAAAAAGTACTGTCAACTGTTGGTGCTCAAATCTACGGATAATGGCAAGCGAGTACATTTAGCCATTTGGCATGATGAATTTCGTGGACCTCGATCTGACTATGTCAGACAAATGGCATTAGTAACAGCAGCAACATATCATTTTAACATCTTTTGTTTCATACAACACCCCGGAATGCTTCTTAACAATGTTGTCATTGGTAATCAAAAATTAACACTTGCATCCATGATTTGCGTGTTTCGGTCCTTTCTATCTTTCTTTTACAAGTTTGCCAGAGAATTGTTAACCCTTTTGTATGTGTATAGGAGAAAAGCGTTTCATTCACTTAATAATAAATCTCTGAATCTATTAAAACTATTGACATGAAATATAGGGGGTTCGTCCACGTGATGATTTCAAAAAATCAAATATATATATATATATATATATATATATATATATATATATATATATATATATATATATATATATATATATTTTCATAAATTGCTTCCTTAACATGTCTAGAATACTGTGGAAAAGAGATTTTTTTTTAAAATTCAAAGTCGTTATAAAGAAGCAGGTGTTAGAAGAGCAACTGTCCGTAACGCTAAGATAAGGTTTTCATTGCTTTAATCGGACTTTGAAAATTTAAACACGTTTTTCTCAAAGCTGTGTTTTTAAAACTTTCATCCATCACATCTTAAGAACGGTTATACCAAATGACTTCAAATTTATAGGGTAGACTCAGCATATATACACGCACCAAATGTAAATCACGATTATTTCAAAATTCAAAGTATTTCATTTTTCTCTATAACAAAAACATCACCCCCTCCCCCAATGAAATTCGAAACTTTTTCTTCAGAGAACTACACCAAAAATCCAATTTTTGATATTTTCAATTGAGTATAGTTCATTCTATGCATTTAAGTTTACATATTTAAAACACTATTAATTTTTTTTATTTAAGATAAGCTTATCAGCTGGAATTGTGGAGGAAGTGAGCAACCATTTTTTGGAAGCGGGTGTGTTCGGAACGCTATAACTCACGTTCTATTCGATATCTTTGGCTTAACATTTATATACATACACTTAAGTTACATATAAATAAATGATGAAAAACGCTAAGTTCTATCATTTTACTGGTCATCAAAACAAATTTCCTAAAAAGGTTTACAGTACCGGTGGTCACATGGGTGAACCTCCTTAAGCAAACTTGTTTCTTTTGTTGATTAGAAATGCGTTACAAAAAGGTATTATGAATTCAAATTCCAAGATATAATTAAGGGATAAGTTAATAATATAGATAAGTTAATAATTGTTAATAATTGAGATAAGTTAGAGGGTGTTAGAGATGGAATTTCCCGTTTTTGAACTGTTAGACCTGCACACACACACTGACTTGGAATATGGCACACCACATTATATCACACATCATTATCACATGCAGAGATCC
Organism: Trichonephila clavipes; assembly: GCA_019973935.1. NCBI lineage: Eukaryota > Metazoa > Arthropoda > Arachnida > Araneae > Nephilidae > Trichonephila > Trichonephila clavipes. The sequence goes on along the minus strand of BMAU01017051.1, from coordinate 833,398 downwards.
AATGAGGACGAATTTTGTTCAAATCGACTCCCAGTAAGGGTTGCGTGCGAGTTATGGAGAAGCTTTAGATAAAAAAAATCCCATTTTTGTACTGGTTTACGTGCAAACATGAAATTTCGCAAGCATGCTTCTTTTGTTAAGATATTTGTTAAAGTCGGGTTTTGCAAAAATGAACTCCCAAAAGATGTTGCGAGGTGTTAAGGGGGCATTAGAAATGAAATGTTTCGTTTTTTAAACTCTGCACTTTCGAACTTTGTCATGCACGTTTATTTTGTTGAGTGGAAATCAACTAAAACGAGGTGTTTTAGAAATCGACTCTAGTGAGGTGGAGTAAAAGATAATTATACTTCCGTTTTAGATGTTCAAGTTTTGTCCGTTTTTAATGAAAAGGTGAGCACTATAAGATTGCTTTTCAATACAATCGAAAAATGACTTAGGTATCTATAATTTGACAACAGTATGCAATCTTACGACGCTATGAAATACCTAGTGAAGAGGACGGGTAATGACTAGTATATATATATATATATATATATACGATGAATTACACTGGTGTGCAAAAATTAAGGACGAAGCCGAAAATTAGCATATCAGCTGAAGGATGAGGCAGAGCGGACAGAAAGACCAATCAGGAGATTAAGTAAGGTGATATACGGTAGCACATGCGCAGATATGCAGGTAGACGTAATGGGGGAGTGTCTGAGTAGTATAAAGCATATTGTCGGTGTAAGATCAGTATTTCTGGCAAAGAGATTGCACGCCGTAAAGCAGTTAAAATCACACCGAGTTGCTGCCTCAGCGAGAAATGGCGAATAATCAATCTGTTAGACGACATCTGGATGCTTTTACCCGAGGTCGACTCATTGGGAAGTTGGAGGAAGGCCACAGTGTGACAAGTGTGGCTGCAGAGTTCCGAATTGCTCACAGCATCGTTTCACGACTTTGGAGACAATTTCAAACTACAGGAACAGCTATCCGGGGGTTCAGTAGTGGTCCTCCACGAGGAACCACACCCGCAGATGACCGGTACATTGTCTTACAGGCGAGAAGAAACAGGCGGCAGACAGCGGGAGAAATCACTAGACACACGACACAGGCGACTGGACGACCGATATCGCGTTTTACCGTGGCCAGAAGACTGCACGGTGGTGGTCTGTTTGCACGACGTCCTGTACAGTGTGTACCTTTAACGCCTGCCCATCGGAGAAGGCGTTCTCTGTGGTGCCGGGAACACCGGAATTGGGGAGACAATGAATGGGGACGAGTACTTTTTACAGATGAGAGCAGATTCAGTTTGAGTAGCGATTCTCATCGCATACTCATCTGGAGAGAGCGGGGAAGCCGCAATCATCCCTCGAACATCATTGAAAGGGAAAGGTATGGAGGTCGCGGTGTTCTCGTTTGGGAGGCGTCATGCTTGGTAGTCGTACAGACCTTCAGATCTTCGACGCAGGTTCAGTCAACGGGACCCGTTATTGTAACGAGATTCTTCTTCCATATGTGCGTCTTTTTAGAGGCGCCATGGGTCTGCAATTCCTTTTCATGGACGACAATGCACCATGTCATCGCACAGTAGCTGCCGAACAGCTCTTAGAGAGTGAGGATATTGAACGTATGGATTGGCCGGCACGATCTCTGGAACCCAATCCCATCGAGCATGTATGGGATTTTCTAGGTAGACGCTTGGCAGCTCGTACCTTACCACCAGTAACGATTCGGGAGCTTCGATTGGCGCTGCAAGACGAATGGGCAGCAATGCCTCAACAGCTCATTGACACCCTCATTCTCAGCATGGGCAGACGCTGTGAAACCTGCCTAGCATTCAGGGGAGATCATATCCCCTACTTAAGACCGGATGTTTCTTGCTGGACACCCATCACAGGGATGTTTCGGCCTTCAGTCGCATTGCGCTCCATGCTACTTTTTCAATCAAGCTTTGTTTTATCCCTCTGATTTCTCTTTTAATAAGTTTTGCTTACATATTACACATGTCCTTACGTATTGGGGATCTTACGGTATGAAATGTGTTGATTTGGAAAGCCTTTGTACAAAGTTATATTGAAAAAACCGTCTCGTCCTTAATTTTTGCACACCAGTGTATATTGATTGTCTTATGGTGGATTGAATAATTAATTGAACTGTGGCACCAACATACGAAAATAAATCTTTACACGTTCTACAATATGATGTAGTATGTTAAATTTTAAAATGTTACGAGATATTACAATTAATTAGGTGGTGAAGGAAAATAAAAATTTTAAAATCAACTTTCTGTGAACAAAAATTTTAAAAAAAAAAGAAACCTAATTTGTTTAGCGGGGTGAAAGCATATATCACAATGGGATATTAGTACACGGAAAAACGTACTTGGAAAAATTAAGAAACGTATGAAATGATATTAATCGCATATAAAGAATAATTTAACAAATAATATGAAAAAACTTAAGTCAATTCCTAATTTGAATGGATGAATAGAAAGTATTTTTAATAACGATTGAAAATTTGAATAAGATATGCGAGTATATATAAATAAATATTTTTAGGGAGAGATTGAAAAAAATAGTACGAATTAAAAAAAAGCATGATTTGTCTGCATTGTTGTAACAATGCACATCCAATTTGGCTGAAAAACAGGTTTTCTTGACGCCAATTTTTGTCTTTGTTTTAACATTTACATTAATACAACAATAGAGACGACTTTAAGTTGGCGTCAAAAACAAGTAATTAATTAAATTAAATTAAATTAATTAACTAATATTTTTAAAAAACTGTATTAGCATCAAGTGTCATCCACCACAAGTTTAAAAAAATATTTGAACTTTATTGGCTGAATAGAAATTATTTTAATTACGATTGAAATTTGATCAAGATAAATATTTAAATAAATAAATATGTAGAGAGAAAGTGAGCTAATAGTAGAGTAATTGAAAAAGAAAACACTAGTACCCCTAAAGGTGCATTATAAGGCACCCATTTACACAAAAAAACTACATTACACTTTTAAAAAACTGAAATTTTCACGATACAATAACAACATTTATTGAAATGCATTTCGCTGGTGAAATATTCCTTTGCATTAACAAATTTGTAAATACGGTTCAGGATTCTTGCCGTAATTCCTATTTATCATTTAATTCCAACCTGTTGCTTCCTACTTCCCGTCCGTTACGCTTAAGATTTAATTGTATTCTTCTCTTCGAACACTGAATTTAACCATCGCCACATTTGGCGCAAACTAGAAACTTTACGCTCCGCCGCCTCTCGTTAAATGGTGCGGCGTTTTCTTCGCCAAAAGTCATTTCTACTTTCGAAGTTCGTGCCTGTGAGTGATTCTTTTTAATCGTCTTCGACCATGAAATGCAATTTCGGATGTGAAAAGACTTCTTCTGTCGGAACATAATGACCAAACAATCGTTGTAAACGAGATTAAGATAAGGAAAAGAATGCATGAATTAATGAATGATATTTGCATTTAATAGAGTTGAGAAGTTGTTGGCAGAGCAGAATATCATTTTATTTTGTGATTCGATGAAGAAGAGTGCAAAATTTGATTTCACGAAATTTGCTGAGAACTTTGAGTACATTGTACCAGGATTAATTTTTGAAGTGATAACTTTTTAAGGCAAGTTTTGCTGAAGAGTGAATTGAAAACAAGTAATATAAAAAAATTAATTCAATTCCTACTTTGAATGGATAAATACTAAGTATTTTAATACGATTGCAATTTGAATACGATGTATATACATATATATATAGAGAGAGAGTGAGTGAACTAATAGTTGGAATCTAAAAAATAGCATGATTTTTGTCTGCATTGTTGTAACAATGCACACCCGGTGTGGCAGAAAAACAAGTTTTCGATGCCAACTTTTATCTTTGTTTTAACAGATGTATTGTTACTACAGTAGAGACAAATCTAAGTTTGCGTCAAAAACCGATAATTAATTTAATTAAATTTAATTAATTAATTATTGTTTGAAAAAATGTATTAGTATCAAGTGCCCTCCACTACAAGCTTATTAAAAATATTTGAACTTGATTGAATAAATAGAAAGTAGTTTATTAACGATTGAAAATTTGAACAAGATAAATAAATATATAAATAAATATACAGAGTGAGCTAATAGTAGGAATTGAAAAAGCGTGTCAGGTTTGTCTGCGTTACATTCAACTGGGTTTACTCGACTCCAGTCAACAATTGTGCTCAGATCGGCGAATGTCACTTGGTTGGGAATTAAAAACATTTAGAAGCGTAATTTTTTTTAAAGAAAAGTTTTACGCAGACTGTTTTTACGTTCCGCTTGATTTCCTTTATTTAAATATCACTGTCATATATCCCACTTCCACTCAACCACGACCAGTGAATGAGCTAAGAGGAATGGAAGCGAAAATAATTTATTTTTTTTTTTAAAAAAATATTCTTAAGTAGGAGATCGAAGATAAAAAAATCCGAAGTTTTAATGAAGTTAACTGACGAGAAAGTTGCCTTTATTTTGTTTTATATTAGTGAGGATGGCTAAGGGATTACAAAAAAATAAAGCATTAATGTGACAAGTACAAAGCTTATCCTTGTCTTTACTTGGAGAATTTTTAGAAAACTATATATAAAGGTCTCTCAGGCCATACGTTTTACTAGCCTTTCATAGTGTATGGCGTTATATAAGTTATATAACTGTACTTAAGTACTATCACCACACAATATTGGTGACATTATATGAAAGGTAGCCCATTTTTGCCAACTCAGAGTGTACGACACATAGGAAATCAGAGTTGCAAACTTGGAGAGTTATCTTGAACGTTGGTATTGTTGCGATAGTACATAAGTACCATATAATCATATATATTATATTAATACATCTACATAAGAAATTTACATATAAATATTTTAATTAGATCTTATTGACATGACTAATTGATATTATATACTCACATATAAATATATAAGAATGCATAATTATTTAAACATATTGCCCTTTGTAGAAAATGGATGAAATATACAAAGCAACACATGAATAGGCATGAAAAATAGAACTACTTAACACCCGTATGTGAAAATGTCGTAAAACAAGACATGCACTTGCCTCCGAAAGTCTGCATACAGGCAATCATCTTACGTGTTTATGCTACAATTATTTTAAAAATCTCGCTTTAGAAAATCAAAACGCTCTTCTCAGGGATTCTTCAAAATTTCGTATTTCATACAACAGCAACAAAATTCACCTTAACAAGAAAAAACAAGAATGGCCACCAATAAAAAAACACCAACACTCCGCACCAAAAGTATGCGTACACTTACAAAATAGAGCTTTTAAAAAAAGACCTTTTGTAAAATAATTGCACTAAATCATTTTTTTAAGTAATTATCTTATTTACGATTGATTTGAGATTTGAAATCTTTTGTGGTTCCATGACAAACAACAGAATAGAGATCGACATATTATTGAAAGAAAAATCATCTTGGATCTTCAGAAAAGGGGGATAATTTTAAAACAATTGTTGAAACTGTTAATAGGAAACATTCATCGATTCAAAAGGTGTTCATAAACTACAAATCAATTAAAACTGTGTCCAAGCGAAGATCCGACAGCCCGTCTGCAGTGTCACCTCGGGATTCTTGCTTTGTAATACGCTCTATAAAAATAAATCCAAGACCATAAGCTTCAAAAATAGCTCTAAGTGTTCCTGAGACCTTGCAAAAAAGGGTGATTTAAACCACAATTCGAAAAGAACTGGAAAAAGATGACTGCCACGGTTGAGTTGCACTCAAAACACCATTCATCTCACAAGTGAACAGAGCTAAAAGCTACCTTTGCCAAAAAAAAACATTTAAGTAGGACACATAAATATTGGGAAAATGTGATACATTAAACTGAAAGTAATATTTGTAATTTGGCATCAAATAGAACAAAAATATTCCTGTAAAAATTCCTGGACAGATCTTAAGAAAGAAACCTCTTTCGACTATCAAACACGAAGAAGGAAGCATAATGTTTGGAGGTGCATTGGAAACATTTTGGCTGGTAATTAGAAATTATTGAATCAACAGTGGGCAAAATTGGTTAGTTGAACTTTTTGAAGTAAAATATGTGGACATATGCCGAGAAATTTGCGGTGAGGGATGATTTTTACTTTCAGCGGCACAAAGGTACCAATCAAATGGCTCACGTTGTGAAGTCATGCATGTTCTGACATGTCCCAAATCAGTTCCGTAAGGCATCCTAGTCCCCAGACTTAAGTACAATACAGCATTTGTGAGATTTACTCGGGTGAATAATAAGGGAGACTGTAATAACATCCAAATAAATGCTCAAATCTGTCATAGTACAAGAAAGGAACAAAACAATACAAATGAAACAACTAAGCTATTTAAATCCCTGTCAAATATGTTGAAAGAGTTATAAAAAGAACGGAATAGCTTAAAAAGTATTAACTTTTAGTTTCAATCCTCAGTATACACCATGATGTTTATGTTTACACCAGAGATCTTCTGTATGTGACCGAGTGCAGACGCACTCCATATATATTCCATTAAACTTATTATTTAATCTTACACTTATAACCGATGATTTACTGAATTGAAATTGAGTCTAATAATGTGATGATATGAGCGTTGATTGATGTAAAAGCATTCTACCACTTACGAACCAATGATTTCTACCACTCACTGACTAATTTGAATCTCTGATGACTGAAACACCATTATTTTAAAGGGTTTTTTTCCCAGTGTTCGTAGATTTTTGACGCACGCGATTTGTGTGTCGTTCTCAAGTTATAAATATTTGTATTATTTTAGGTATATTCAGCTGATAATTGCTTATACTATTTGAATTTACAAAGTTAGAGAAACCAATAAAAAATAATATTGACTCAGAAAGACTTCATTTTTTTAATTAGCCATCTTTGCACGAATATGGAAGCTGATCGCCTGTACGCAGACTTTTCGGAGACAAGTGTAGTACATTCGAACAATTGGATTCTCTCGCCCAGAAAAAATCAAAAGTTTTCACTTCTATCGTGTGGTCATAAGCACACGCACAGATTTTTTTATACACATTAAGTACTAGAGTTCCATAAAGATAAGCTTTTCAAAAAGGACGCTAGCTTAAGAAACCTATTGGGCGTGGTAAGGAAGTCTTAACCTATGTTGCAGATTTTTAGGCTCGAGTCCTGGTGCTCCTAAAGTGCCGCCATGTATAAGAACAGATGCGCTTTAAATCTATCGAGGATACAAATCCTTTCTTTGGTGTGGTGTGGAGGTTCGGAATGTGGAGTGCCACTTTAAATGTTTCTGGAGTGAGTGAATATTAACATCACCCTATCCAGCTACTCGTGGGCATTTGGCGATGGTCAAGTGACGAGTACAAAACCTGAGCTGACACCTCCTTCTCGGAACTTCCATACCACACCAATGGATGGACGTTAGAGACGTTCTCAACAGATTTAATGTTTATCGCCTCCTACATGGTGGTCTTCAGCGGTACTAGGCTCGAACTCATGACGCACCGGCCACGAGTCTGTTACCTTGACCATTTGGCTGCCGCGGCCACTTAAGTGTCTCTTAATGAGTTTCAAAATGATGGGTTCATTTATCACAATAGCTCTTGTGCTGCTTCAATGGGGGACGTTAATAAAAAAATAAAAATAACAATTTGAGTACAAATGTAAAAAAAAAAGCTGTTACATAAGTTTAATAAAGTTATAAATTTGAATTATATGTTCTGTGGTCGCAGTAAACTGGTGATTACGGTCACGAACTCATGGTCCGTATGTCTGGAATTTACGCCCTAGTACCACTAAAGACCCACTCTGTAGAGGATCCAATGCACGTTAAATCTGTGAGGCTCAAATTCTTCCAGTTGGCGTGGTGTTGTAGCTTGTAGAGTGGGATGCTAAATCAGGAGTTATCCTCGTCACTTTGCCGAAGTTCAAAATTACGAGACCCAACGTCAATAGAACTCGTGTTGCTTCTAAGTTAGTGGAAAATAAAACTCTTACAGTCACTCTAGAGCATCATTTCGGAAACCTAATGGTCATGGTCATGAATTCGAAACCCGCGTTGTAGATTCTTAGTTTCAAGCCCTGGTGTCATAGTGGTATCACTTTACTAAACTGAACTGATCTGAACTGAACTGATGCCATTAATGAGCTGATGTGCATAAGACTTGATGCCCTTTAAATCAGTCGAAGCTGGAAATTGCCACATTGGCGTGGTGTGGAGGCTTGGAATGTAAGGTACCAAGTTAAGTGTCTCTTGACCGAAGTTCGAAATGATGAAGCCCATTATGAATAGTTCTCGAGTTACTGTAAAGGCTGTGTTAGTAAAAAAAAAAATCAAAAATACAAAAATAAAAGATGTTATTTAATTTCAATGAAGTTGAATCTGAAATAAAAAAAATTCTTAAAACAAGTTTTATTTCGTACTACGTATTAGTACGTCGAACATTTTTACCAAGCAAAAAATCACTGCTAAAAGGATGGACATGCAGTCTGTTGCAGATATCATCATCTAAATCAATTTTAATGCTTTCTTAACAAATAGCAATTTTATTTTGCAACTACGAGCACCAAAACAAAACTCTCCCACTTCAAACAACCTCACAAATTTTACTTTCTCATAGAAGGCGTGACAGAAAATGAACGGGACTGTGTAACTTGAAAACAGAGTGAAGTTGACAACAACTGTTTTGATGAGGTAATCCCACACCCCTCCCCTATCCATGAGGCCAGTTTCATCCTGATCGATCTCTCCAGTTGAGAATACTGTGTCATTCAGTGATCACGTGTAACTGCATTCTGCTGGAAAAACGTCGAATCAAGATCAACTTTCTTGTGAAACTTCAGAAATCAGCCACGAGAAAACATTTCAAAATTTTAACCGAGGCTTATGAAGAAAAAGCTTTGTCTCGTGCACATGTGTTCGAATGACATAAACGGTTTTTAGGGAGAAGGGAGAATGTGGAAAATACGAATAATAATAATTTGAACTAAACTCACATACATTAATGAAATTATGGTTAAAATTGAAAATAAAAGAAATCGAGTTAAGAAAACGTGCTCAAAAAAGTATTGGGACACTCCCCAATAAATTAAGAAAAACAATTCAAACTTAGAAATTAATATCTTGTTGGGTTGCCCTTGCTTTTAATCACCTCTCGAAGTCAATTTGGCGTGGATTGGATCAGTTTTTTTGCAAAACGATATATCAATTTTGGTCCACTCTTCGACCAAGTATTTTCTTAAATCCTGCTTGTTAGAAATTTGGTGCTCATATAGTTTTTGCTGCAAATAATCCCACACATGTTCAATCGGATTAAGGTCTGGACTTTGTGTAGGACTCTTAATAACACTAGGACAGTGGTAGAGGACCCATAATATGTAAATATTATGGGTATGTTTCGGGTCATTATGTTGGTATAATTTAAAATGTCCTGAGAATTTCTTGCTCCCTCGCACTTTGCTTTTAAAAAAATTTCGCTTTAGAATGTCAATATAGACATATTTATTCATTATACCATCAATGAAATTTAAGCTCCCGACACCAGATTTTGCAGAGCAGCAATTTGGTTACCTTCTCCATATTTGACAGTAGGCCGTAAATTTTTGACATGCAATGCTGTATTTGATTTCCACCAAACTTTTTGCTTACTATCCGATTCGAAAATATTATATTTGCATCCATCAACAAAAATTGCATTTTCCTAATATTATGTTGGCTGTCTTACATACAATTTAGCAAATGCAAACTAGCTTGTCTATTTGCTTTGATGATGTAGGGCTTTTTTTGAGGGGCTCTGCCATGATACTTGTTTTCTTAAAAGATTTCTGACAGTTTCAGGATTTACTAAGTTTTCTGAATCTACTTTTACATTGCAAAGTCATTTTTACTGCACTAGTTCTTATATTAATGTGTACTTGTCTCACAATCCACTTATCTTCACGTTCATTAAATATCCTTGGACGCCCTGATTTTTGCTTGTTTTTAACAATTTTTGTTTTCTTGAATCTGCCAATGATGTTGAAAAAAGTAGACTTACTCAATGTTTCTCAAGATTTTTCCTATACAGAGAAGTGATTTTCCCTCTTTCCAATGACTTATTACGAGATCTCGCACACCAGCCAACATATCTTTGTCTCTTGCCATTTTTTCTATAAATAATCTTATCTATTAAAACGTTTATGTTTAAACTTCTAGTCTAAAAGGTGGTATGAAATTAAATTCTATTGATGCGCTGTATATTAGTTAATTTTCTCATTTCAAAAGTGTCCCAATACTTTTTTGGCTCCAGTGTGCCTTTGAATTATACTTGAGAAGCTAGATCAAATTATAATTCTATAATACTAATAAAATTTTCATTATATACAGTACACCAAATGTTAAAACATTTCTTAATTCGTTTTGTTTTTGTTTTAATATGATAAATATTTTTATAAATGGCTTTACAGTTATGTATGCCAAGTGTCCCAATACTTTTTAGAGGACTGTATATCAACTATCTACAATTTTTTGTAACACTTATTTGTTATAATATATTTCTGGATAATTATATAAACGGTATTCATCCCTATAGAATTATTAATAAGGCCTATATTAAAAATTCTCTAAGGATGAATAGGGTACCAGAGAGAGAACATTGTATTTAGAATCATGGGCGTGTACGTGTTAAAATTCCCCTGTGCTTCCTGCTTGATTTGATCTGACGAAAATGAAGAACTATGTATTCGACTAGAAGTTTTAAGTCTATTTCTTATAAGAATTCATAAGACATTTTCTTTAGAAAATGTCTTTTATACTGTACTGCATGCATGATAATAAAGGTGGAGGTTTAAATGTCAGATAAACTCACGCAAATCTCTAGAAACATATTCATTGTATATACAGCTCGACGACTACTTAATCATAAATTTACTTAAATGTCAGGGGGCAGAAATTAAATATGTGAGACGGATTGATTTTTCTGACATGTTCAGGGTGTGTCGGGTTGTGATACGAATGAAAATGTTCGATGTATGGGCTTATCTCGTTGGTGATAAATGAAGAACGTACCCGAGATATTTAACCTATAGGCAATATATCACCCTAAAACGAAATTAAACTATGTATGGAACAAAAGTATAGCAGTTCAGATTAATATATATTTAGCATTTCATCGTTTTCTTTTGTAACACGTCCTTAACTATAGGGAAGAGGAGTAATTACTTTAAAATTCTTTGAAATTTCTGAACACTAAATACTCATATATCAAATATTTCAGAAAAAAAAACCCTCAAACATAAAAAAAACATACTTTCTAGTAAATTATAACTCGCAAAAACACTGTAAGCATATTCAGGGTGTACAAGAATAGTGTTATAAACATTCAGGACAAATAGACTAAACCTAGACCAAACCTTCCTTGAAAGCTTGTACCAGTGATTATCCAACAATGGATCATTCACCACGAAGAGTAGGAACGTCAAATAACAATGAGTCTACACTGGATGTGGTGTAGAACAAATCCCGGTAACAAATAAAGGAGATGTTGAAAGTCATGTCGGGATTTCCTATATGAACCTGCATACTAACGGCGTGCACTCCTACCACCTCGACATCCACCCGCGTTCTCCACTTAATTCAGTGTTTCTCAAACTGTGGGGCGCGCCCCCTGAGGGGGCGCGATAACCTTACGAGGGAGGAAGCGAGCATATCGAAAATAAAAGATTTAAAAATAATTAATTTACTGGAATGAATTAAAACAAAATACTTTCAGACATAATAAAAAATGCGCTTTTACTATGATATAATTTATAGGCACGCAAGTCATCAAAAAAAACTTCAATACTTAATTAGCTATCTTTGATCCTATAACCAAATAAAAAATATTTTATTTTATTTTCTGTAATCCCTTCATGAGAGATTGTTTTACTACGCTTTCTTTTTAAGTCTAACATACAACTCTTTCAGAGGAAAAACATATCCCAGACCCAGAATAGAAGAAATTTAGGAACATAAAAAATTCATCACTGTCGTTATTTTTGAAATACTGCACATTATAGCTGTAATCTGTATGACCTTCTAAGTTATTGGTACAGTTAGTTATGACCCCTCTCTTACGCGTGTTTCTTTCTCATTTAGGGAAGTTGTAAGTAATGTATTTCTCTGTTGCACTTTTTTCCATACAAAACAACGTATTACACAATTTTTTTAGCAGTAACATACATATTTTCATAATGAATACAATTTTTACCCGGAAGTGGTCACGCGGGACACACAGATTACGAAATCGTTAATTCTGGCAAAACTGTTTGTTACCAAAGAAAAATTGAAAAGTTCTTGAAAGTAGATAAGTAAACTTTCTCTTTGTTAAATTATTCACTGGAATCACGATTTGTATCGTGTACAATAAAATAATTATAAAAAAAAAGATTGGGGTGGCTCAATAACCCCGGTCGTCCGTATCGAGTGCGCGCCTGCTCGCGGGTTAAAACATGTTGAAGTCTTTTCGCTTTAAATATTAAAAATAATACAATTATTCTTCATCGGAAATTTATATTATTGTTCATTATTTAACATCAATTACAAATGCTAATTCTGTGAGGCTTAAAATTACAATTCGCTTAAAACAAATTATAATTTGAGCAACCGTTTTAAAAAGATCATTTTACATTTTTGTAAGCATTGTCGAGCTCTTGGCTTTGCTCTCATTACAATTCAGCTATTATATCAATAATGTTTTATTTTCTTATAAATGAACTCTGGCAAAGAGCGGGCAATTCAGCCGGTATAATTGTAATGTATCAGTGCTGCATAGAGTATTTTTTATAACTAATTAATTAATACTAAATTAAGAACAAGTTCAATAAGTATTAACGACTTCCATGGCCTTGTCTTGCAAAGCAAAGTTTTTATAAGGAATGCTTATGATTAGAAATTGACCCTCTGAGTTCTTTTTCTATATTTAGCAGATATCTATATTTTGTCTTCTAAGCAGCCACTGGATTTCGCAATATGTTGAATTCAAAAATTAGAGAAAGGAAAATTAACATAATAATTATCCTATTATTTTATTTTATTTTATTTTATTTTTTTTGCGTAAAAGTAGTATACAAAATTTAATACTTATGTTACTAATTTGTATGGTTTATGATTAAGATCGCCTATTGTCGCTTTAGCGTCAAAGTGCATTATTATTGCATCAGTACATTATTAATGTATAAGGGGGCGCGATATAAAAATTGTGATCGAAAAGGGGGGTACCAGTATTTAAAGTTTGAGAAGCACTGACTTAATTTCTTTTTAAATGTTTTTGATATGAAGATAATAAGCCTGTTTTCTCTCCCCTCTTAATCTTGTCCTTTCTTTTTCAATTCCTACTATTAGCTCTCACTCTCTCTTATTTATCTTGGTGGAATTTTCAATCGTTAATAAAATATATTTTAAAGAGCTCATTTGAGCTGAAATTTTATATACATGATTATTTTGGATGACAATACAATAATTTAATTATAATTAATAAAAATTAATTGATTAAAACTAAATTATTTAAAGAATTACAAATACATCCACGTTGGCATCATTTTGGTGACTTATCTACCCTTTTGGCGATATGTGTGTGTCAAAACTTGAAAAGGTTTTTATCTCACGTTTTAAATCATTCAGTTGAACTGAAATTTTAAACACACGATTGTTTTGGATGACAATACGATACTTTAATGATAATGAATAAAAATTAATTACCACTTAATGTTGTGAGTCTATCATATGTATATACATATTTATATTAATTCTAACAATTTAAAAAAAGCATCTAAAATAAAAAATTTCTTTGTTGATTTAAGTAGGAATTAACTTAATTTTTTTTATATTACTTGTTTGTGTTTTGTGTCGTCATTTTCACGCCAGGAAAGTGTTGGCGACAATGCATTACTATGTGATGTCACATCGTCTATATGTCCTGAAAATTTGTAACAGTTGCACTGATTCATCCTGTAGCTCTTATAATCCTGTCCCCGACTCTGGATAAACGTAAATAATTATTCTTTCAAATGTGAGCTTTTTGCTATAACTTTAGCTGTGAGGCATGATACTCTGTGTCCCCTATTGTCTATTTTTATCGAGTCATGTTAGAATCCAAGTGCTACTATAACGATCCACCGTTGTAAAAACTCCATCAAGTAATCTATCTATTTAATTTATTTTTAATGGATATTGTCTGAGGCTAATACATTAATACAAATAATATAAATAACTAACATTATCGAAATCAATATCAATAAAATAGTTTTGAATAACTTTAACAAAAACAGCAGAAGTAGTTCTTTCTAATTGTTTCCATTTACTGTCATAATGTATACTATTGAATTGTTTGATTTGCAGATGACATTTTATAATTTTTAATGCATAAAATTATCGCCTTTTTGCTAAAAATTACTCTCTTTGAAGTAATTTTTTTACACGGCATTCTAGTAACATTTAGAAAATCTTCTTTTATACTTCTAAAGGTATTCTTAAAATTTTCAAAATCATTATTATAAATCATGTGTGTATCGCCAGCCTAATTATCAGAATGCATAACTCCTTCTGGGGTGCTAATATGAAATAGGAGTACTACTCGGTTGCTTATATTCGCCAAGATGAGTGATAACATTACAATTTGGTTTACTTGATATTTTTATCCTGGAGTAATGTGGTTGCTATAGGGATAACGATATGTTTGGCACGATTACGGCGGAGCATAATGCTTCTATATCAAATTTAGCCCCTTTGTGGAGTTACGCATTCTGATGATTAGGCAGACGATATCTAACAATCTCGCCAGATATAAGTTTTAATTCTCTAGTCTTATTCAATTTTCTCCAGATCTTCATCACGAATACTACTTTCCTGAAAAAAGCACTTGTTCTTATTCCCTCGTAAAAAGTATTAAACTATGTTTCCTAGGACACAGATAGTTTAATACAGAGGGGGCAAATTGTTTTGACCACGGACCGCAGTGCGGGAGCGGAGGACACTCAAGGGCCGTACTTTTTTACAGTATGCGTTTGTGATTGTATTCATTATATAAAATAATAAATATAAGTTAATGAAACAGTGATAGATTGTTTATTCAATTTATTTATTATGCTAATTGCATATTATCTATAGACGCATGTACATTTAATTTTTAAAAACATTTTAAAGCAACAAATGTACCATATCATACTTTTCTACAATTTCTCTTTTAAATAAATCAAAAGTGAGATTAACTTAACGTGGCGCAACAGTCCATAAAGGGGCAAGGCCTTCTGTGCCCATATCAGTATACGTGACCTTAGGCCCTGAAAATCAAGAGCAGATGTTCCGATCAGTCTCACGCACAACCTCTAGTTTTAAATTCCAAGCAAGCCTGGTACTCATTTATCGACCCACAGAAAAGATGAAAGGCTGAATTGACCTTGTCCAGCCCGAGATGTGAACCTCGGACCTGTGGTGGGGAAGCACGATGCACTAACTCTCAGCCACTGGGCTTCCAAAAGTAAGATTGCTTGTTTAAATTCTCATGACAACTTGAAAATCCATGTCATCTTGCTGTACTAGCATTTATATTTACTCTTGTTAATCTTCATGAAGAAAAAACTTTGTGCCCACACATATTTATAGTTGAATAAAATATTAAAGCAGCCAGTAAATTTCTTAATACATTGAAAATTTTAATTCGACAAAGATTTGTAATTCTGTGTCATAGCATTAAACCAGTGTTTCTCAAACTGTGGGGCGTGCCCCCTGGGAGGCGCGATAACCTTCCGAGGGGGGCATGAGCATATCGAAAATAAAAGATTTAAAAAATAATTAATGTACTGGAATGAATTAAAACAAAATACTTTTAGATATAATA
This sequence comes from Trichonephila clavipes, assembly GCA_019973935.1. Taxonomy (NCBI): domain Eukaryota; kingdom Metazoa; phylum Arthropoda; class Arachnida; order Araneae; family Nephilidae; genus Trichonephila; species Trichonephila clavipes. The sequence continues at coordinate 817,547 of BMAU01017051.1, read as the reverse complement.
AAAAATGCAATTTACTCTGATATAACTTAGAGGCGCACGCGATATTAAGACATCAAAAATAAAAACTTCTTCAATACCTAATTAGCTATCTTTGATCCTATAGCCAAAAAAAAAGTTTAATTCCATTTGCTGTAATCCCATGATGAGAGATTTTTTATTACGTTTTCTTTTTAAACCTAACATACTACTCTTTCAGAGAAAAAACAAATCCCAGCCCCAGAATCGAAAACAATTAGGAACATAAAATATTCATCACTGTGATTGTTTTTGAAATACTGCACATTATAGCTGTAATCTGTTTTTGCTGATAATCTGTTTGACCGTCTAAGTTATTGGTACAGTTAGTTATGACCCTCTCTTATGTGTTTGTTTCTCATTTAGGGAAGTTGTAATTAATGTTTTTCTCTTTTGCGCTTTTTTCCATGCAAAAGAGTTTTATGATATTTGGAAAACCATGGAGAGCATTTTAAAGAATAACTTGGCCAAGACTTATTTTGTGAGTATTCTCAAACATTTGAAGCATAACGAAAATCTTTTACACATTTTTTTAGCAGTAACATACATATTATCACAATGAACACTTTTACCCGGAAGTGGTCACGCGGGACACAGAGATCACGAAATCGTTAATTCTGACAAAACTGTTTAGTTGTTTCCAAGAAAAAATTGAAAAGTCCTTAAAAGTAGATAAGTTTTCTTTCTATTAATTAAATTATTCACTGGAATCACGATTTGTATCATGTACAATAAAATAATTATATAAAAAAAAGGATTGCGGTGACTCAATAACCCCGCTCGACCGTATCGAGTGCGCGCTTGCTGTAGGGTTAAAACATGTTCAAGTTTTTTCGCTTATATATTAAAAATAATACAATTATTCTTCATCAGAATTTTATATTATTGTTCATTATTTAACATCAATTATAAATGCTATTTCTGTGAGGCTTAAAATTACAATTCGCTTAAAACTAATTATAATTTTAGCAATCATTTTTTTAAAAAATATCATTTTACATTTTTGTAAACATTGTCGCGCACTTGTCTTTACTCTCATTACAATTCAGCTATTATATCAATAATGTTTTATTTTCTTATAAATGAACTCGTGCAAAAAGCGGGCACTTCAGCCGTTATACTTTTAATGTATCAATGCTGCATAGAGTATTTTATAATTAATTAATTAATACTAAATTAAGAACAAGTTCAATAAGTATTAACGACTTTCATGGGCTTGTCTTGCAAAGCAAAGTTTTTATAAGGAATGCTTATGATTAGAAAATGACCCTCTGAGTTATTTTTCAATATTTAGCAGATATCTATATTTTGTCTTCTAAGCAGCCACTGGATTTCGCAATATGTTGAATTCAAAAATTAGAGAAAGGAAAATTAACATAATAATTGTCCTATTATTTTATTTATTTATTTTTTTGCGTAAAAGTAGTATACAAAATTTAATACTTATGTTACTAATTTGTATGGTTTATAATTAAGATCGCCTATTGTAGCTTTAGCGTCAAAGTGCATTGTTATTGCATTCAGTACATTATTAATGTATAAGGGGGGCGCGATAAAAACTGTGATTGAAAAGGGGGGCGCCAGTATTAAAAGTTTGAGAAGCACTGCATTAAACATTCCTTTCAAACTCTAATCTCACCAAGTCACTAAGGTCAAGATGTAGCTCCCAAAGTACTTTATCAATATCAGCAATAATAGGATAACAGATGTAACGTCACTTCTCGAAAACATCAACATCTAGTCGGCTTTCTTTGTGGACCCGACACCCACACGTGCATCTGCAGCTGCAACGCAACCCCTTTTTGACCCCCGAGGAATCTAGCTCGTCGACCGGAAGATGAGGGGAGAGATGCTTTGAACTTGCACGCGAGCGGTGACCAACGAATCCTCCTCTCTCAAAATATTGGACTATAACATTCTTTAATTAAATTTAATAACTTTTATGTATCATTTAGTAAATAATTTTCAATAGTTGTGACGTAAATAAATTCCATATTTTAAGGGAACTTGGCACCTTTCAAAAACTGAAAATCGATGAAAATATCGATTTTTCAATTTTTATTTTAAAATGTAGTTTGATACCTTTGGTACAATTGAGGGAAGTTTCGAAACGATCTGATTATTTTAAACGCAGTAAAATGCATTTTAAATATTTTTACAGCTCTGTTAGCAGTTTAAATGCCACGCCCACCTCAATGTTTACATTTTTTTACTTGAGAATAAATCCATTATTTTACATTAAAAACAACAGAGAAGCAGAGGAATCCGTTAAGCTGTGACTGTAACTATCAGCAAAGTTGTTTATTTACATTAGCTTTGCCATTTTCGCTTGCTGTGTGATTTTTAGTTTCATTAGTTTTTAACTTCATAGAAAACCTAAAACAGCATTTTTTAATGCTACTTCAATCATAATTTTTAATGCTACTTCAATCATACATTCATTCATTTTATTAGTTGTTGTTATCGCTAATATGCCTCTTAGAAAACGTTCAGTACGTGCTTTGCAAATGAATGAAAAGCGATGGTGTAAAGCGAAAGTTGATTGTAAAGTGAACAAAAATTCAGTTTTTTCAAATGTACGCCTGGAAAAATTGAACACTGTGGTAAAAAAAGGATACCTCTGCTATTGGAAATTATATATTGGTGGACTTTAACCAAGTTAACAATCTTCTTCGAAGTGCAAAGTGCCAATATTGTGAAAAACAAACTTTGAAACTGGAGCTTGGAGCCAAGTTGGGATTTTCATACAATTTAAAACTATTGTGTAGCAATTGTGATGAAAACAAAAAAATGTTGTAAACACATCTCTAAAGTCTGTTCAGACCAGCCATGATGTGAATTTGAGAATAACTCACAAGCTTTTTCACATATTGGGAAAGGTTATTCAGCTATAGAAAAATTTTGTATGGTGATGAATATAGATCCTTTTTCATCAACTACATATGGGAAGTGTGCGAGACGGCTGGATAATGCATATACTCTGGCATCTGAAAACATATTTGCGGAAATCCACCGAGAAATTAAAAATGTGTACGAGAATGGAGCTGAAATCACAGACTTAAGTGTTAGTTTTGATGGAACGTGGTTAACTCGTGGTCACACCTCACTTATCGGTGTAGGATGTGTTATAGATATGCTCACCGGATATGTTGTTGACTTTGAAGTGATGAGTAAGGTGTGTCGTCATTGCTCTGTGGCAAAAATAAGCTAGGCCAGTCAAGTGCTGAATTCAGCATATGGTATGAAGGACATAAAAGCGAATGTGATATAAATCACTTGGGCTCATCTACATCAATGGAAATGGAAGCTGCATTAACCTTGTGGAAAAGATCCACATCACTTGGATTCCGTTATAATACAGTATTATCCGATGGTGATTGTAAAACGTTTAACTACTTGTGCGAGAAAAAGTGTATGGACCTGACATTGTGATAAAAAAGGAAGAATGTATTAATCATGTTAGTAAGCGGTTAGGAACAGCTTTGAGATCTACTGTAAAAGACTGTCGTGCTCAAGGTATTTCTTTAGGTGGTAAAGCTCATGGTAGTTTGAAAGAAGCCACGATTAAAAAATTAACTACTTACTACCAAAAGGCTATTTTGAGAAACAAAGGGGATGTGAATGCTATGAAAACAGCAATATATGCTACATTGTTGCATAGCATTTCTACAGATGCTAAACCTCAACATTCGAAGTGTCCTGCAGGAGAAAACTTATGGTGTTTCTACCAATCTGCGATTGCTAATGGGGAAAAACCTAACAATCATAAATTAAATGTAGGAACAGCAATAAATGAAAAGTTTCTTCCAAAAATTCTACCGATTTATCAAAGACTTGCATCTAATGAATTGTTAGAAAGATGCATTCGATGTGGAACACAAAATGCAAACGAAAGTTTGCATAGCATGATTTGGGCAAAGTGTCCGAAAGAAATTTTCGTAAACAAAAGACGTGTTAAGCGGGCAGTAACAGAAGCTGTCTGCGAATACAATAAGGGTACAGTACGCACCATTGTAGAAACACAGAAAGCATTAGGTGTAGCTACTGGAGGTTCAACGAAACAACTTGCTACTATCTTAGATTGTCGAAAACAAAAATTTAGAAAACGTCGTCAAAATGCCAGTAATAAGCTGGCTCTTAAACTTATTAAAAAAGCAATACATAAAAAAGAGTTATTACCTAGGAGGAGAGAAGGAATGACTTATGGCGCAGGCCAATTTTAAAACAAACCTGTTTTGAAAAATAATACATTTTAGCATAAATTTGTTTTACTTTATTTTATTTTAGATATTGATTTAAGTAGCAAATTATTTTTATAAAAGCTTTTAAATTTTCTATTGTACATTTCATGTATTTTTATTACATTTATTTCATGTATTTCATTTATTTTTTAATATATTTCATAGATGTTTCTTGTAAAAATAAGTCACAATGATATTTCCTATTTTTCGTAATTTTGGGCTCACAGACAGGCATTTTAAAAAAAGCTTATATTTTTGTTTAATATTTTGAAATTGAATTGTATTATGTTTTATTTTAAAGGTATATATTTATACAACATATTGAAAAATTACTACAAAATTTAGACATTGTTTTGATATATATTTGCTGATTGGTATTCTTAAAAATGCATTTTCTCAGTTCGAGTTTTTTCATGAAATCATGGTCTTTAAAAGTACAAACTTCTACAGATATTTATCAAACAACTTGAATTTTGGTGTGTATCTTTATTACAATGTGCTTAATTAAATTAGGGATCCATTTTTCAATATTTTGAATAAAAAAAATTTTATAAAAGAAAATGTAGCAGAAGTCATGTTTTTTTAGCTTTTTTTTCCATTAATGTTTACATTTTATTTTTTTTTCCAAAACTAATTTGTTTGTTGCAAAATCGATCCCTAAAGTTATTACTCATAGTCTAATAAATCCAAAAAAAATTTTGGTGTCAAAATAATGATAATTGTAAAAGAAGAAGAATTTTGAAAATCGGTAAAAAAATTTTAAAACTTTAAATTTTAAATTTTTTTTTTAAATTTAGGAATTTTTCATGGTGAAATTTCTTAGTTTAGTAGTAACTGTTAATAATATACAAAAAATATTTTAAAACCCTTAAATAAAAAAAAAATTGAAAAAAGGTGCCGAGTCCCCTTAATTAACCAAGAATAAGCTACCGTTATTCTTTCAAACGTTACAGCTTAGAGTTTTGGTGGAAGCGCTTTGGGATAAAAAAGTTAGCATTCAGGACCAGTGAGAGGAGGAAATTTTGGGTTTTTACGGACGGACCGCAACGCAGGGAGAAAAAGACATCTTCGGAAGCCGTGCTGCAATTGAATTCAGCTTAGAAGAAGGAGAGCGTCCTGCTCAAAGAAGATCAAACTGATCTATAGTGTTTACGGCCACAGTGTCCGAAAGAATAGCGATTTTCGGAAGCCGTGCTGCGATTCAATTCAGCTTCGGAGAAAAAGAGCGTCCTGCTCAAAAAAGATCAAACTGATCTATAGTGTTTACGGCCACAGTGTCCGAAGGAATAGCGATTTTCTCAAGACGTGCTGCGATTGAATTCAGCTTCGGAGAAAAAGAGCGTCCTGCTCAAAGAAGATCAAACTGATCTATAGTGTTAACGGCGAGAGTGTCCGAAGGGAAAGCGATTTTCGGAAGCCGTGCTGCGATTGAATTCCTCTTTGAAGCCGTGCCACGAGTGAATTCAAAGCTGGTCAAACTGACCACACTTATTGTTAAGGGTGAAAGATTCAAGATTGGTTAAAAGGACCATTGTTCACACGGAAGAGTTCAAAACCACTAGTGCCATATTACTGCACATAAATTGCTTCTGACAGCAAGCTGAGTACTTCAAGTGGGTGAGTACTGTTATATTTTTGAGTTGCAAACTGCATATTGTATTAGGAATTTTGGTTAAAGTGTTCTTTACAAATTTTGAAATACTTAGTGTTTTTTCTTGCATGGGAACAGTGTTATTTTGTTTCTAGAGAATTGTAATTGTATTTCAAACATTGTGTGCAATTTTAGCTTAAGATTTATTGTGTTTTAAGTCTCTTGAATGATTTTGATTATTTTTAGTGTTAAGTTTTTCTTTGTGTATTTCTGTGTATGCATGGGACCAGTGTAATTGTAATAATAGAGAATAGTAACAATAGTGCAAAATTTAGCGTGACATTTATTTGATATTGTTTAAAAAATGGCTTTCCTTGGTAAAGGGAAAAAGCAAGACATGTTGCAACTTGCTGAAGAATTAGGAATAAATGCCACTTTAAATATGACTGTCCCTAGCATAAAAATTGCAATCACTAACAGTGAAGGTTATGAAGAGGAATTTGTTAAAAGTCTGTATGAGACTATCATTGCAAACGGGAAAAGATTGGAGGAGTTAGAAAGGGCTGAAAAAAAAGATTGGAGGAGTTAGAAAGGGCTGAAAAAATGAGATTGAAGGAGTTAGAAAGGGCTGAAAAAATGAGATTGGAAGAGTTAGAAAGGGCTGAAAAAATGAGATTGGAAGAGTTAGAAAGGGCTGAAAAAATAAGATTGGAGGAGTTAGTAAAGGAGCAGGCATTAAAAGAGAAATAATTACAGCTGAAATTTGATTTAGAAAGGTTTAAAATAGAACCCGGATTTAGGGTAAACGATGAATCTAACGATTCTACAAATGCATGTTCTGTAACCTCTAATTTAAACTTAAAAAAATTGATCCCAGATTTCGATCCTAAGCAGTCAGATATTAGTTTATATCTAGTGATCTTTGAACGCCAGGCTAAAAGGGCGTCAATAGAAAAGAAAGAGTGGGTGGAGCAATTATTAGGTTTGTTACCCCTAGAGATCGTGCAATTTATTGCTCGCGAACCGGAGGAACAAGCCGAAAATTACGATTATGTAAAGAAATTATTACTTAAAAGATTCAAGTTAAGTCCGGAGGTCTTTCGGCAAAAATTTGTCCAACACCAGAAAAAATCCGATAGCACCTGGAAGGATTTCACTTTTGAAATTACGAATTATCTAGATGAGTGGCTGATTGGCTTAGAAATAAATACCTTTCAAGATCTTAAAGATCTAATGGTGGTAGATCAATTAAAAAAACGCAACAATGCTAGTATGAAAGATCATTTTTTAGATAATTGGGCAAACCTTAAATCAGCTACTCAAATAGCAGAACTCTTTGATAATTATAAGGACGTCCGAAAGGTAAATTCGAAACCCATGGATAGGTGGGGCAGAAATGATAAAATTTTGAGATACTCAGGGGTCAAGGAAAAAGAAAATAGATTTGGGAAAACTTCCCCCAAATTAGGAGCTTCTGTTCCGGAGAGTACTAGAGAGAGAACTTTTGAAAAACGCGTGATACAAAAATGTTATCATTGCAATATGCCCGGACATATAAAAGCCGTTTGCCCTAAATTAATAAAAAACAAAACGACGGAAACTCTCAATAATATTGAAGGAAATGAAAACCCGGATTTTCTTAATTCATATACAACAAAGGGCTCTGTGAATGGTCACGAGATAGACATTCTTAGAGATACGGGAGCGACAATAGATTTAGTATGTGCAAAATACATAAATCCTTCTTCTTTCTCTGGTGAAAATGTGTGGGAAAAACAACCGTTAAGCCCAGAATTAGTTTGTTTACCTTTGGCGGTCGTGGAAATTTCCGGAAATTTTGGAAAGGTGCAAACTAAGGCAACGGTTTGTGGAAATCACTTAAATCAACACGGTTGATATTTGCTTGGAAATAAAACTGCCGAGCTAATAAAAGAAAATTTAGGCTATAATTTACTGCCAGTCGAAATATTGAATGCTGTCCAAACAAGGTCTCAAGTCAAAGCGGCTAGAGAAGAAAGGGGAATAGATAGTGGTGATGCTAAAAAAGAGGAAGATGAGGTTATAATTGTTTCTTCGGATGCAGAGGACGAAATTTTAATACCTGTACTCCAGGAATATGTTCCGGAATTTTTTTGCGCTGCTAAGGGTTACGCGGGAAAATTTAATCAATGCTCAAAAAAATAGCGAGGAGATTAAATCCTTATACGAACAGGCAGCCAGTCAAATGCAGGTTACCAATCAGGTTTATTCGCTAGAGAAGGAATTATTGGTCAAAAATCGCGAAGATAAGTTAGGTAACGTGGTGAAGTTAATAAATAAATTAAAAAGATGTCAAGAAGTAGCTATAAATAAAATGGAGGAAATACAAGTTAAGCGGAAAACTTGGTATGATAAAAACGCAGTAAAACGTGAATTTAAGGATGGGGATTTAGTCCTAGTGTTAGCTACATCCAGAGCAAATAAATTAGCAGTGCAGTGGATAGGGCCTGGGACAATTTTAAATAAAATTTCGGAAACGAACTATTTAGTCGAAATCCCCGGCAGACGCGAAACATCTCAAATCTATCATATAAATATGCTAAAACCATATTACAAAAGGCCAGAACACGTTAACGTAATTATTAATGATGAAACAAAAATCTCTCTCGCAGACCAGGAATTAGAAATCCCATACTTAGAAAACAATTCTCTCGTTTATGATTTCGAGGACGTAATCCAGGCTAGCGAGTTGAACAAACACCTTCACGACAAACAAATGGATCGACTGCGCGAATTATTAAGTAAATACTCTAAATATTTTTCAAACAATCCCGGTTTAACTAATCTGGCTGAACACGAAATCCAGTTAGTTAGCGATCAACCAGGTAGGACGAAGCCCTATCGAATGTCGCACCGACAAAATGAAATCTTAAAATCGAAATTAACCGAATGTTAAAATTAGGAATCATTGAGGTAGGAGAATCGGATTACATGTCCCCTATGATTTTAGTTGAGGTAGCTGGGAAAGAACCTCGTCCATGTATAGATTATAGGAAATTAAACGGGATCATTAAAACGGAATATTTTTCCCTTCCGAATATCGAAGAACGCGTAGAAACAGTATCGGCGGCTAAATTTATTACCGTCTTAATTGTATCTAAGGGATATTGGCTAATCCAGTTGAGTAAAACTGCACAGCCAGATTCCGCCTTCTGTACTAGCTTTGGTACATACAGACCCCTAAGGATGAGTTTCGGATTAAAGAATGCTCCATATTTCTTTAGTAAACTCATGGCTGAATTACTTAACGGACTACAGGAACGGACTACGTATCTAGACGATATCGCAATTTTCTCAGATACTTGGGAGTCGCACCTTAAACGTGTTGAAATGGTTCTGCAGAGAATAAAGAGATCTAAGTTAAATATAAAACCTTCAAAGTGTAAGTTTGCGCAACAAAATGTCAAATTTTTGGGTCACATTGTGGGTCAGGGTTTTCGCACCCCTTCCGAGGTCAAAGTTCAGGATGTTCTAGAGTTCCCTACCCCTCGCACGAAAACTCAAATAAGTGCCTTCTTAGGTCTAGCGGGTTATTACCAAAAACATATAAATCTGCTCTCGGTAATCGCTACTCCGTCGACGGACGCGTTGAAGGGAAGAACAAAGAAGGGAGAAATTAAGTGGACGACCGAGGGTGAAGACGCATTTAGAGAACAAAAGGGGAAACAAACAGATAAGCCCGTCTTGTACGCGCCAAATTTTGAACGAGAATTCATTGTTCAAGCGGACGCTTCAAACGCAGGTATGGGAGCAGTTTTAACCCAATTAACTGAACAAGGTGAGGAGCATTTAATCCTTTACCTGAGTAAGAAATTTTCAGAGGTAGAGAAGCGTTATTGAACGACGGAGAAGGAATGTGCTAGTATTGTTTTCGCAATTAAAAGGTTACATTATTACTTAGATGGAAATTCATTTTTAGTTATGACCGATCACAACCCGTTAGTGTGGTTGAATAGAAATGTTAGTTCTAACCCTAGATTGATGCGATGGGCTTTGGCTTTGCAACCATATAATTTTAGAATTGTACATCGGTCGGGTAAAAGTCACAAAAATGCAGATAGTCTCAGCAGATCGGTGATAGATTATTAGGAATTGTTAACAATGTTCTCTTGCTCATGAATAATAATTGTTGCTTATAATGTTTTTTTTAGTTAAAGGCTAATAATTGTATTAATTTTATTTATTTACTAGTACTGTATATCATATCGAATGGAGATGCGTGTCAAAAGATAAAGCCATGAAAAGCAAATGTATTAATATGCTTAATTTTGTGTATAGGGTTTTAAAATATACATGAGTATTTAGTTTACGCAAGAGGCATATTGTGAAAAATATTGGGTGTGTAAGGTTGTACACTTCGCATATCATATCAACATGTCGTTAGTATAATTTTTATTAAGTATCGTGGCGAAGAATATTTTATGTTTAAGGTCTTACACTAGCATTTGATGTAACATGTTGTTAGTAGAATTGATAATAGGCATTGTGATAGGAGTGTTTGTATTTTTATTTAATGTTATAGTATGTTTTCTTACATTGCTATTGATCATTTTCGTACTATGGATTTGTCTAAGTTCCCTAGAAAGAACACTCACTCATTAGAAATAAGTAATTCCAAATTTAGTTCAGTGTTTTCTTTAGTAGTTAAAATTGCAGCTCAGAAATATAGTGGTGCTTGATGAAGGGATGTGTCGGTAGTCTGTCAGTTGTCTCATCGTCATTCCATTAAACTTTTCTCAACGGAAAAGTTCTATAAGAGAGGGCGAGAGCTGTAACGTCACTTCTCGAAAACATCAACATCTAGTCGGCTTTCTTTGTGGACCCGACACCCGCACGTGCATCTGCAGCTGCAACGCAACCCCTTTTTGACCCCCGAGGAATCTAGCTCGTCGACCGGAAGATGAGGGGAGAGATGCTTTGAACTTGCACGCGAGCGGTGACCAACGAATCCTCCTCTCACAAATATTGGACTCTAACATTCTATAATTAAATTTAATAACTTTAATGTATCATTTAGTAAATAATTTTCAATAGTTGTGACGTAAATAAATTCCACATTTTAATTAACCAAGAATACGCTACCGTTATTCTTTCAAACGTTACACAGAGCAAATTGAATTTAGGCTAAATTTTGTTACAATTTTGAAATCGTGTGACTTCGTCCTCGATACTTTGCACATGATATCTTAGTAAAAATGCTTTCAGATACTTTTGTTCCCTAATAGAGAAAAATAAAAGAATAATCTTTAACCACGTACGTCAAAGAAATCTCTACTCTAAGAGGATTTTCTGTCTTTCTTGGTGGTCTGCAAAAAATGTTTTTGCAGATCACTGGTTGCTCACCTCTGGTTTATTAGATTATACTCCCTTGACTATTATGGTTGTGGGGCTCAAATTTTCTCTGAGACTACATACACAATTTCTTATAATAGTTCTTATTTCCCTTGCCTTTTTCCAAGTGATTATGGTATCATTTTTATATTTTTACCATTATAATTCCCTAGTTGATAAAATGTGGAGGTTATCATACCTTTTTTTTTACCAAATTGTACTTTTAAGGAATAGACGCAAATGTAACCCTCCTTTTATGTTTAAAATACATTAATAAAGTTTCTGCTAAACTATTTCTCTCATCAGGACTACTATTTCCGCAAACCATGCGGAAAAGGGCTCATTTCAAAAGTGTTCATTTTTTTAAAAAAAAAATGAGCTCACTTTTTAAACAATTTTTGTTAATGAATTTATGGGCAGTGAAAATTAAATTAGCTAACTTTTCATTTATTTATTTTGGAGTTTTTGCTCATTGTAATCTTATTTTTTTGGCTTCTTTTTGTTTTTGCTTATATTCTGTTTTTGTTATTTTCGTATTGACCAATAGAGTCCATCAAACTACCATCAAATTAGTTTATACTCACTTATTCAGTCGTAAGTCCGAAATTGCTTTTTGACTGGATGGTCTCTTTCTTTTTCAATTCCTACTATCCGGACACACTCCGTATATTTATTTATTTATCTTGGTGGAATTTTCAATCGTTAATAAAATACATTTTAAAGCGCTTAATTGAGCTGAAATTTCATATACATGATTATTTTCGATGACAATACAATAATTTATTTATGATTAATAAAAAATAATTGATTAAAACTAATTATTTAAATAATTACAAATGTAGCCACGTTGGCATCATTTTTAGCGACTTAGCGACCCTTTTGGGGACTTGCGTCAAAACTTGGAAAGGTGTTTTTATCACGTTTTAAAGTATTCAGTTGAACTGAAATTTACGATTGTTTTGGATGACAATACGATACGTTAATTATAATTAATAGAAATTAATTACCACTTACTATTGTGATTCTGTCATATATATATATATACATATTTATATTAATTGTAACTGTTTAATAAAAAGCATTTAAAATAAAATTTTCCTTTGTTGTTCTAAGTAGGAATTGACTTAAATTTTTCTTTTTATATTACTTGTTTCAATTTTTGTTTAATTGTATTGCACACTTTTCTTCCTTTTAAATATCTAATACATTGTTTTGCAATATTTGCATTTTGTTTTGTTTTCTTATATTGTCTTACATGTTTTAAGATGTATTTTATATTTTTAATCTATATATATGTATATAATACTTATTTTTTAATGTGCACTAAACCATTAGTTTTATGTACGAGTATTTGCAGTAATACATGAAAGGGATGCCAAACTATATATGTCTAGGAAGTCATTATCTGATTTGACGTAATAATTACGAAATCTTCGCATCGTTCAGAATATATAACAGCTCAATTACGTACAGAATTGATTGAAAGGGCTTAGTGTTATAATAATCAGGATTCTACTGATTAAATGTGTAGTAATTTATTGTATTGTCAAATTAATTTGATTCAGATTATTTTACATAGCACTGAATCAGAATGTAATATACGAATTGAAAATTTGTATCGACGTCAGAAACTTATGTAATAATATACAGGTGTCTCTCGTACAACACGATTCTTGTAAAACACGGTTTCAATAATATACGGTACAAAATTTGCGATTATTATAACGCGGATTCGATAATACACGGCCAAAAACTTGAATTACTTTTTATAAAATTAAAGAAAAAATTTTTTTGTTGAAAAGATCTCTTTCAATAAGTACATAGCGGATAATTTTTTAAAGAGAATTGTATAGTTCTTTAGCTTCTTATAGAGAAATTCTAATGAGCTTCAAGATCGAAACAGTCAAGTAATTGCAACTACAGTGGCTCACATAAATGAGAGCACACCTTACTTTTACTTAATTCATTTAACTTTCAATATACTAAATAGCACATTGCCGAGAATTCTAAGCAGGTTTTATTTTTTAGACATAACAAATGATTTAATTTAAAGTAAAAATAAAGAACAATTACAACGAAAAACCTCTAAACTGAAAAGTTTTAGAAGCATTTTAAATAAACATCTGCACATTTTGCCTCAAAAAATTAAAAATACATGTATGAAAATGTTCAACTACCACTAATTATTTTCTACTTGATTGCTTTTTAATCTAATTTTGCGTAATCTTACCTTAAATGTTTTCAAAAACCATTTTTGTGTGATTAAGTTTGTTAGGTAAAATTAAAGCAAAGATTTTAATTGGAAAATAGCTCATCTAAAAGAAACCAGCATTGATGTAATGAAATTAGTATTAAGACTATTTTAAAAAGAAAAATCTTATCGTGAAATTGTGCTGAAATTGTTGGTAGAAACCACACTTGCCTACAGAAAATCATTATAAAATTTTAAAATGATGGATTGATTGAAAATAAACGAGGGAAAGGAAGGAAGGAAAGGTATTCTGAGTGATGTCACAAAAAAAGAATAATTTGAAAGGAATCAAGATTGATACTACACTGGTGTGCAAAACTTAAGCAACAATGTAAAAATTAAGCAGATAGCCATGAAATTGCAGAAAAGGAGGTTTGGAGATCAGTACAGGGAACACGTAAGTCAGAAGAAACGTCATGCGTATGCAAATATCAGGAACCAAACGTCAGAAGCGACGTGAGCGTACGCAAAACGCGTGATGTCGGTGCGTGCTGTTCAACAGTAAAAAAAAAAAAATGAAGGACGCAGACGCAATTCAAAATATTCGCTGCAAGTGCCAGTGAGTCAGTTCGTGAAATATGGCTAGAAGAAATCACCTGGACGACTTCACATGTGGAAGAATGATCGGAAAGCTGAAGGAGGGGCGTACTGCAGAGTTCGGAATCATCAAAAGTGTCGTTTCGCGCGCTTGGAAAGCGTTCCAAACCACAGGTACAGCTCTTAGAAAGGTTGGTGGTGGCCGCCTGAGGACGACAACTGCAGGGGATGACCGATATATCATCCTGCATGCGAAAAGAGGCCGACGGCAGTCAGGAAGCGTCATTGCTCAGCAAATCTCTACAGCAACGGGGCGACAAGTGTCGCAGTTTACTGTGGCCAGACGCCTTCACAAAGAGGGCCTATTCATCCGCCGTCCTGAACGCTGCCTCCCGTTGAAAGTTGACCACCGACGCCACCGTTTACAGTGGTGCAGAGAGCACAAAAACTGGACAACTGATCAATAGAGTAGTGTCTTCTTTACGGATGAGAGTCGGTTCAGTACCAGAAGCGATTCTCAACGCGTTTTGAATTGGAGAGAGATCGGAACACGGTTTTATACCAGTAACATCAAGGAAAGACACCATTACTGTGTTCCTGGAGTTCTTGTCTGGGGAGGCATTATGCTGACCGCACGAACTGAGCTCCACATTTTCGATAGAGGATCTGTAATCGGGAATCGCTATTGTGAGGAGGTACTTCTTCCCCATGTGCGTCTGTTCCGAGGTGCCATTGGCCCAGACTTCATTTTCATGGATGACAATGCACGGCCACATCGGACTCTTGCTGTTGAGGAGCTGCTGGAAAGTGAAGATATCACTCGAATGGATTGGCCAGCGTACTCCCCAGATTTAAATCCCATCGAACATGTGTGGTATGCTTTGGGGAGACGTATTGCAGCACGCTTACATCATCCGGAGAACACTCAACTACTCAAACAGATGCTGATTGAAGAATGGGCACTCCTATCGCAAGAAATGTTGCACCAGCTGGTTCTGAGTATGCGGAGACGGTGCGAAGCAACCATTGCAGTGAGGGGAGGGCATGTACCATATTAAGGAACATCTGCTTGTTCTTCCTGTTGGATAGACCATCATGAGTCACGATACTATGCGTTCAATAAAGCTTGTTTTTGTTTGATTCCATGCCGTATGCATTGTATTCCTTTTTCAGCGCCGATGCTTTCGTCATCCTTTACGTACATAATACTCTTCCTCATTTCTGAATTTCATGTCTCTTAGATGATTTTTCGTGAAGTTATGGCAGTAAACCCACCTGTTGCTTAAGTTTTGCACACCAGTGTAAAGTGAATGCAGTCAAACTTGCGGTAGAAACTTAAAATCATACAGCCAGAAGCCTATGTGCTGAAACTGGGAGAAATGTAACTAAGCAAGCTGGATATGAAAGTCGAATTGTTAGGAAGAAATCGTTCATTAGCATGCAAAATCAGGAAAAGCGTTAGGAGTTTACAAAAACGCATAAATTGAAGACCAATAACTTTTAAAAGAAAGTTATATTTAATGAAGAGATTGAATTGAACATTTTTGGCCGTGACACTGTATGGTGAAAGCCAAATACCGTTTGGATTCAGAAAATTTATGTCCTACATTTAAAGATGGGGGAGAAGGTCAGTCATGATTTGGGGTCCTTTTTAAATAATTCGGGGTAAGAAATTCAGCTGTTATAGTTTCCCCAGCAAATTTTAATGGATAGTATTGAGAAAGTATAAAATATTCCAAGAAAATATTTTTATTTATGTGCAATTATAGAATATTTTGATAAAATTTATTTAATTAGAATATCCTTATTTATGTACTGTAGCTTCATATTTTTAGAAGGGAATAAATTGAATCATTTTAGTGTATTCCATCAACATTTAGTTGCTCTTTCAGCATATGTGGACATAAAGTTGAAAAAGGGGAACAGACTATTGGACGTGGAACCGCATCTCAGATTAAAACTAACACACAACCAGCGAACAAATTATGACGATTTGTCATTTTAGCACAAACAATTTTATCATTCTCATTAATCCGAATAAATGTTATCTAAAATATAACTTTTATTGATATTTTATAATGAATAATTTTATTTCTCTTTTCTTACTGTTATGTGTGTGTGGCACACACACACACAAAAAGAATAAATATATTTTGATTGTCATTAAAATACATCCATGTTTTTCGACGAGGGGTACTTAGCTTTATAAAAATTACAGAAGGGGTACACATATGTTAAAAGTTTGGGACAAACAGTAAAGCAATTTGGTATGCATATTTGTTTTGTTGAATTGAAATTTGCTGAGAACGCGTCTTAGGATAATCTACTCTCGAAGGGGTTACAAGGTATCTTGGCGGTTGCGGTCACCACTTTTCCGGCGTGTCATGAATTTGAGTCTTAAGTACCATTAATGACCTTTCGTATAGAGAGGCTGATGCACGTTAAATATGTCGAGGCTGAAAGTCATCACGTTGGTGCAGTGGGGAAGTTTGGAATGTGGGGTGGTGCCAGCTCAGGTGTCTTTGTCACTTGAACGTGGTTCAAAATTACGAGGTCCATATCCAATAACCCTCGTGTTGCTATATAGTCCAATGTTAATTATCACTCAATGACTGAAAAAAGTATATATATGTCAGTCGAAAACACTGACGGCCAGAAATAATCCCCGTTTTTGCAAAATTGTTCTTATTATTTCTTTAATTGCTAATGTTGAATATGGCTGCGGTAGCATAGGGGTTATGGACACGAACTTGTGTCTGACATGTCGTGTGAGTGTGTGGGTTCGAATTCTGATACCATTGGAGACCCGCCGTGTAGAGGCGGTCGATGCACGTTAAATGTGTTGAGGCACAATACCCTCTCATTCGTGTTATAATTAGGTGAGAATGTGCCAGTTAAGATATTATTCTCGTCATTTGACCGAGGTTCAAAACCCTGGCGATGAGCTTTTGGCGACGGACAAAGATATGGAACTGGCGCCAGAGCCGGCTCTAGGGGCGTGCAAGTCGGGCCCCTGCCCAAGGCGGCAACCTTAGGAGGCGGCAAACTGGCTGTAAAATTAACTAGCTTATGAAGAAAATAAACGAGTCAAAAATTCGAAGAAAAAAAAAAAATTAAAAATGTGTATGCAAAATATTCACGTTTTCTATGGAGTCCTAGAGTTTTTTTAATGAGTATTCATTAGTATTTAAAGCTGTGTTTCTCAACGCTGGTCCCATGTGGGAAGACGGAGGGGGCGATAAAGAGGAATTTCGGCATCTGGTTTCTTCTCTTTCAACTAATTTCCTATAACTATTACTGCTTTGTATGCGTGAATTCGGATACTATTGAAAGAGATAGATTTTGGCAGATATTAGTCTCAACAATTGTGATGAAAAGCAAGGTCAAGTTTTATGAATAAAAGGAAAGGGGCAGAATGGCTCTGACAAAAAGACCGTTTTTCGAAGAAAACTGAGGGAATCTTGTGTCAATTTGACTTCCGAACTAATTATTTAATCTTCTTGTGCTTATGAAGACAAAACAAAGTCGTAGAACAAAAAAGGTAAAAATATTTTCATTTTAAAATTCTTTTTTAGATTTTAAAGTCCAAGAATTTTAATCAGTGCGTAAGATAAAGTGAAAAGAAAAAATTATTTTGCTGCATTTGTGCTTTTTCTATTTTATTTATTTATTTTACGTTTTACATACATAAATATAAATGTTATCAGTTTCGTAGAATATTTTCATGTTCATCAGAATTTTTAAGCAGGTGTGTTTTCGTAGCTTGAATGTACCGTAATCTTCTTAAAACATTTTGGATTGATATTGTTATTCAAATGAAAAAACATTATTTGCCTCTCGTATAAAATAATTTCTTTGGTCGCTTATAAAGGACGATTGTAGGTCATTTAAAATGCAAAACATTAATGAGCTTTTGAGTACATCCATTAATTATTTACCATACATAAAGGATCCTAGTAGCAATAGCTAGAAATTGAAATACAACGTAGTTATATTAATTATGATGATTTTGTTTTGTAATCGTAATATATTGTGATAATTTTATGTAGTAATAAATGAACTAGTCTGTAGTTGCTAAATATTTCATTTATATTACTTCAAACTGTTAAAAGAATTTTCAAAGAAAAAAATAAGTTAATTTTACTTATATAGACACTTTTTCTTCTTTTTATTGAATGTAACATGTGAAATAAACAAATAATTTTTCTAATCTAATCTAAGACTGTTAAGATAGCCATTATTTTGTAAGATTAAATTTTAAAAACTTGAACAATATTTTTTTTAATGTTATTGCCATTTTAAGAGGAATTTGAACGATATCTTTTTAATTAAGATCTTTTACACCAGTGATTCCCAAAGTGGTCTATGGCGACCTTCAAGGGGTCCACGTCAGGAAAAATATAATTTGGGGGTCAATAAGGTGTAAGTGGGGAGTCTAGGCGAAATTGGCTCTCATTAAACTAGATCGCGACTTTTATTTTAAAAGAAAATTTAATCAAGTGGAAACCAAATTTTTATTATTTAGTTGATTTATTTACTAAACTTAATGAGGTTAATTTACCCGCACAAAGTGACAGCATAATTTTTTTGAACGGGAACCATTTCAGCGTTTCTTTCCAGAGTTAAACTAAAAAAGTATAATACAGGAAATCCGGAATTTTCTCAAATTAACCCAGACAATCTGTCAACACGTTTTAACCTACGTTCAACATTTAACTGCATTTTATTGATATTTTGAAACCAAGTTTGAGAGTGCTTTGACTATGGTAATACCACAGTAGGCAATGAATTTATTTGGTCATATTCAAAATAATGTCACAGGACAACAGGAACTGATCGTGATATGCACCAATGAAGATTTTAAAGTTTAGATCGGATGCCCGCAATTTTGGCTTTAAAAAGGGCAAACCTGTTTTTTGTCCCGAATTACGGAATATCGTGAGGAAGGTTTTACTTATTTTCCCTAGTAAGAAGTTTCAGCGCAGTTGCCTACCTCCAAAACAAAAAAAACAAACTGGACACAACTTACAGAAGAGATTTAAGGTTAAACCTGACAAGATTGTGTGTCTAAAGATTGTCTGACAGGATTGACCAAAAGTTGAAAATTTGTTATTGTAGCGCCAGATTCATCCCTCCTATTAAAATCAATTGTATGTTTTTGGTTATTTATTTTGAATAGTTATTTTATATATTAATGAACTATTAATTTAATTAATTAACTTTTAAACTTTTAACTCTATACTTCGTTACTTATAAATTTAATTCTTTTAAAGTAGTAGTAGTAGTACTAGCTGTCAGAAAGACATTTAAGTTAATAAATTTGCAAAAATTCAATATTAATTATAAGCAGGAGTCTACCCCATACTGAAAAACATGCAAGTGGCCTATGAGACAAAAAAGTTTGGGAACCTCTGTTTTGCACGGACAGTTCGAAGGAATCTTTAATGCAGTTTAATAATTAATTATGCGTATCGTTCATTACATATCTTAAGTAGACTAAAAGGTCTTTATATTAAATACGAAATATGTTGTCTTTTAACAAAAATCACCTCTTGGACTCGTTTTGACATTGACTTTTCTAGTGCAGCGCACTTGTTCTTGACTTTATCATCGAAGAATTACACTTATACAGAAATTTTTATCATTTGTTCTGTTGTCGCGCAAATAATTTTACCATAACAATTCTTGCAAATATGTCATAAATTCTCAACAGGATTTAGGTCTGGTGAATTATGAGGTCAATCAAGCAAGTGTATTTTACTTTCCCGCATAAGAGTCTAGACTAATTTTGAATTGAGACAAAGAGACAAGTCATATTAAACTGTTCCGTCAAATGTTTCCATGAATTCAGCAATTCTAATATGCGTAGTATTTCCATTTTTTTATATAATTCATCATGCCCTTAAGAGGAACTATACTTCAAGTGCCATTTGTTGTGCTTAAATTCCAAAACACCTATTTAGAACAGTGCTTCTAAAACATTCTATACTTGTGACCCAATTTTCTATCATAATTTTACTCACGCCGTCTCCATATAATAAGAATGTGTAAAATTCAATAATATTATACTTTGACGAAAAGTTACACACACACACACAATGCTACTTTAATTATAAACCATACAAATTAACAAGATAAATGTTAAATTTTGTGCATAATTTTATGATATGCCCATGGGGGTCACTGGTAATTATTAAACTTGTTCTTAACTTAGTATTGATAAATTAATTATGAAACACAATGTGCAGTACCGATACAATTATAAGTGTATTATATCAATGTAACTGTGTATTTTATTTTTTATTACGTCAAAACGCTTTTTTTTGCTTCCTTTTTTTAAAAAGTAATATTTTCAACTTTTTGATAAGTTCGCGCCCCCCTTGTAGGGTTATCACCCCCCCCCTAGGGCGGCGCGCCCCACAGTTTGAGAAACACTGATTTAGAAGGATGTTTTACAGTCTATTGGAAATTATTGGGTAGCAAAATTTCACCTTCAGTTCGTCTTACTGCACTTAATTTGTATCCCAGTGCAAATAAATGTTACATCACTGAAAATTTCTTTCATTCAGTGGGAAAGAGTCTAATATCGGTAGTTCTGGTTCATGCTAAAAGTTTTTCAATCATTTTCCGAGTTAGAAATTGCTTTTTTCTTGGGCTTGTTGCCTTACGACCAACTTACAGAAGCGTTTTGCGTGTAATCGATGTACTTAATTCAACACCATAATCCAATAAATACTTTCGATGGACTGCACTTGTCTTTCATAAATTTATTTTATTAATTCTTATTAGAATTTTTTCAGTTCTTGGCGAAGTTTTCATCTTGCCCCTATATTTTCCATTTCTTTCTGGAGAGAATGTTCCGGAATCTTGAAATGTTTTTTTTTAAATTCTTGGAACATTTTACTTTCCCACACCAACTGCCGTAGTTATATCTCTCACAGTCATAGAAAAGTGTTCATAAAAAGCGATTATTTTAGAACGTTTCCTCGGAGTAATATCCATCTATAAACAAAAAAAATTAATACATATTACCGGGAATGTTGAACTATAAATACCAGCTTCCGTACTGAAATGCTCATAACTGAACTTCTTACACACTAAAGACAATCAAACGAGTAAATTATAGTCAAAGTCCATCCATCACACTTCCTCTGGGTAGATATAAACGATTTGAGGAGGTTGGGAACATCAATGGTAATCACATACCAACTCAGACAAGAAAAATATGTTTGTCGCAATTAATTCGAAAAGTATAGTGCAGTGCTGCACATCTGCTCAACATTATGCCACCACACACAAGAATTCCTTTGCCACCAAATCAGTAAATTTTTGTTACATAGGAGGGATGAAAGGGAGCTCCATTTTCTCTCCAAGCGATGACTCGACGAGAATTACTTTGTTTGGTTCATTTCGACTAATCACTGAAAAGAATACGTCCATTTCTTGTAATTTTATGATTGATGTTTTTGGCTCTATATTAACTAACCTTCCCTCCTAGATGCAGTCAAAAGAACACTCAAGATTGGACGCCGAGCCTAAGGGCTAGTTTCTGCAAGACGTCTGTAAACTGTTTGCTTGAAAATGTTTCTTCCAGACACACTAAGAAAGTCACGAGTAAGCTGAGGAGCAATTATCTTTTATCATCGGGTGCTTAATGTTAAAGAGCGATCCTGATGTGTCTTTACTCTGTGGCGGCCTTGGCCAATCTTCGTGACAGTGCCACTTGTCTGAAATTGATTCCACCGCCGAAAGGCCACTTTCGATCTGTGGTGGTGCGATATCTACATAAATGAGTAATAGCCTACATGCGATGACCATCGCTTTGGCACGGTGGCAAAGATACTCGTTTTCCGGAACAGAAGATGCACAGATAGAATCTTCTTTCAATGGTGACATTGGCCGTGCAAAATAACCGCATCAGTCGTGGCACCATCTATCTAACGCAAAGGCAACAAAGCCGTCAGTCACATGGCACAAATAAGCCATCACACATAGATGACGCAACCAACAAAACCTTCACACACGAATGACGCAACCAAAAACGCCGTCACGCATGCATGACGCACATACAAGCCGTCACGCATGAATGACGCAACCCACAAAGCCGTCGCACTCAAAGTGATGTAACAGCTCACGCGCTCGCCAAGAAAATGGTATTGTTTGTACGCCTATTCACCGAATCCTTGGTAAGGGGGTAGTGTGGCGGTGTGATATCTACATAAACCAGCAATAACCTACATGTGATGACGATTGTTTTGGCATGGTGGTTAAGATACTCGTGTTTGGATTGGAAGGTGCCCAGTTCTAATCCTACTTCAGAAATCTTTTTTAATCATCGAGCCACCTCCGCTTGAGACTGGCCAGCTTCAGCTTTATGCCTCCAATGGTTTTCCCTCTCAAGGAATCATTTAAACTATTAACAGAAATCATTTTCCCTGCAAACAGACTAACTTGTTCCTTTTAATGCAATATTTACAAAACTAGAGGCAAAAATCACATATGATTCTATATGTTTAAACGATCTTAATCCAGTATTTCCCCAGAAATTAACGTTAAAAAAATTTTTTTTTCTTAAGCTGACGGTTGATATTGAGCACAACCCGTTCTTCCAAAATACATTGATACAAATTCTATCAGCTTTACAGGAGGTAATGTAATTATGTCGAAAAATATACTTTTGACCTTAAATTTGTATATACTCGTAGTGTACAAAGTAACCGACACCTATAAGTGTAAGTTTACAATCCCCTTGTTAATTCATGATTAAACATTGTAAATAAAAAATTCATTTTACTAAAGCTGTGTGATGCATCTCGCTGCCTAGTACTTTTATTAAACATATGGTGATTACATTACACCGTTATTGAAAAACCTTGTTACACCTCTGTTAAGATTCCACTCACGCCACGCCGACGTTGATCCGCAAAGAATAGAAGGTATATCGGATCGGCGTTTGAATGTACAAAACACGAATTTATATTCTACTGTTACATTTTTCTTTACTCGACCAATCAGGTTAACGCTAGCCTTAAATATTTCCGAGATTATCTGTGAAGTTTAAATCAACCAGTATTCTATTAAACTCTAATTAGAGAAACCTTATTACGCGTCATATGCCCACACAATAACGCAAGTCGGAAGTGAGTAGTTTTGTGACTATTTCGTTGATCCGCCAATGTTATTACAGCTTGTGGAATTTGTCGCCGTCAAAGTATTCCAACTATTTCGGAAAATATGCAAAGTTTAGTCGTGATTAACTTATGCACTTCTCATACTGGCCTAGATATTTCCTCCTAGAATTTATATGTAGAACAGAGAAGTAATTTCCAAAGTGCCTGTGGGTTTATCTCGAAGTCATTTTAAATGTTTTCTTAAGTAATGTGTCCTTTTTCATACCAATGGTAACTTCATAAATATCATAACAATGCACATCTACGTTTGTAGAATTTGTCTGTGCTTATTTGCTTCATTTCCAAGTGACAAGGATTAAAATAATATTTTAGCAAGAGCTACAAATTTTATTGCTCTTTTTTAATCAAACTTATTTACTAAGTTCATAGATTGAGCCTCTAAATTTGAGGAAACCAAACGTAAAGGAAAAAGAAAATTTAAGTTACATTTAACTAAAGTTTACTTCTAAATACAGACCACACACAGACCAAAGAAATTTACTGTGCCTATGAACCGACTCCTTTTATACCAAAACTTGGCCGTAGACCTCAAAGTGAAATAACTATTACAATCTATGATAGAAAAATTACATATTTAACTTTGATATTCCGAAAATGGTGCAGAAAAAGAAAAATAATATTGGCAAGCATTTTATAGCGAAATTATTTTACAGACGAAGCTTAACAAAAGTATTAACTTGATTAATTACTTTATATACAAAATATCAATTGTATTTAAAAATACGTTATGTACATCTTCTAAACAATACAAAAAGTAACATAACATTTGGTTCAAAACTAAGCGAAATTTGTTGCATTCTGTCGTCTTATACTGCCATATTTTGGATGTTATTACATTTAGTAGAGATATTCCAGCAGTATATATTTAATCCTATATAGATGCCCCTGCGATCCGCCCAATTTACACAGTACGAGTATATTCGTATTTTATGCACCTATATCTGTTTCCACGCCACATGTCTGGAGTTCAAATCCCGAACTGGGCAAGGTCAACTTAGCCTTTCCTCCCTTCAAACGGTCGATAAATGAGTATCAAACTTTCTTGGGAACTAACTCTAGGTGTTTTCGCGTCAAACTGATAACCTGACCAGAACATTTGTTCATAGGGATCCTCAGCAGTGAAGAGAACTGCCAAGAACCCGTAGGAACCACTTTGGAAACCTATGGACTTGACGCATTAATAATTTAAATTCCGTTTCATTTGCAATATATATAAAGTGGGAACTAGTTTGATATCAGGGAGCACGCATCAAGTTGTTGTTTATGTGCGCCAAGATGAGCGATAAGAATACAATTTGGTTACCTTGATATTTTGTAGTTTTGGGAATATTGCAAGTTTTCTGTAATTTTTAATTGATATTCATTATTAACTTTAATATGTATTATGTAATTATTAAAGTTAACTTCTTACGGCACGGTAGGGAGAAATTTCCCTTACGCGTTACCAGTTACGGTTAGCGATGAATGTAAGGTAGAAATGAATGAAGTTCCGAATTTTCCCCTCGTTTTAAAAAACGCCATCTAATTCATACTATGTCAGACAAAAAATAATTACAGAATCGGAAAAATCATTCTTTTCGCCACGATATGGTATATTTTTTTAACAAAACAATAATATTTTCTATTGTTTACGATTTTTTTTAAAAATGAGTCAAAATTGATACGCTTTTATAAAAATGGTTTCTAAACCGTTCCCTTTAAGTTTCCTTTCGAGTTAATGGATTGATATTTTATTCTAAACAAGTTCATGCTTTTCTCTTTTAGAATCAGTTATAAAAAAAGAAACCGTGTATCAGTATGAACACGCGTTAGAGGTTAACTTCCTTGGCTTGCATGTATTGAATTGTATAATAAAGTTTTATTTTGAAGTAATCTTATATACAATTAACAAATTTATTATTATCATTATTATTTCAAACTGAATTGAAAAAAATAATTAGGATGGAAAAGGTATAAGTATAGACAAAATTTTCATTTTCAATACATAATACTAAAAAAAAATTTATTGTATATATTTTAAGAAAAGTATCATCATTATTAGTCTAAATCAAAAATTTGCCTCGAAACAAAAATCCAAAATGTTCCATGCGTTGCAATTTTTGATGAATTATAACAAAACAAACTTTCCGGAAGTATTCATCTAATGCATAGTTATAAATTCTTGGATGCATTGTAATAATAGTGATAGGGTGAAAGAAGGAATTAAATTTTTTTATGTATAGGTAATCATTAAAATTCTTGAAATTTTTATATAAAAATTTGCGTTTACCCATAATTTGTAAATTATCATATAAAACATTACATTGCATGCATACATTTGTAAAGAATTGCTTAAAGAAGTTAAATAAGGTGCAAACATGAAATTTTAAAAAAAAATCAAAACGCATGGAAAGTTTTTAAATTTTTAAAATTTTTAAAAACTATACTCATTTTTTTCTCACCAATTTTTTTTATATGATCTTAGTTCTAAGTTACATAGAGCCAGTAAAAATTTGGGACATGTTTGTAAAAAATTTTACTGCCCACTGTAGTCTTAAAATACAAATTAATAAAGCACTTTATAACACTTTCACAACAATCAAATTAATTACACCAAAGCATATATATGATTTAAAAACTCACTTCTTAAACTGGATTTAGAAATTCCATTCGAAAGAAAAAATTTAGTAAACACAATATTTTATTGCCAAACTATTGGAAGAAATGTTGTGTTGCCACTAAATTTTAAAACAATAGATTATTTGTATTATTTCCTTAAAAGAATTTTTAAACTGTATATCCAACAAACTCTCCTTAAACTAATTTTTGACAGATTTTGAACCATTTAAATGCCTACTTCGGGTAGATTAAAAAGACTCACTTCCGATATTTTTTTAATCCATAAAATTGATTATAATTTGACTTCTAGGTAACGTAGAAACAAAACAAAGTATGTATCGCAAAGCTAAAAGAGGAAAGGCTTGTTAAAGCTGCTGTTGAATGAGGAGAGGGGGGGGGGTGCTAGTTCAGGGCTAATAGACGAAAAACACAAAAGAAATTTTAGGAGCCGTAATTTTTAATCTATTCTTTCAATCTTTGAACAGATTACGGATAATACTATTCTACATATGGAGAAAACGTTTCGTTAGATTATTTTTATAAATAAGGAAGTTATTAAATATTTAAATAAAATTTTGAGTATTTTTTGAAAAATCGCAAAAAAAAAAAGATTCCGTCATTTTTTTTATGATTGATTCTAAAAGAGAAAAGCATGAACTTATTTAGAATAAAATATAAATTCATTAACTGGAAAGGAAACTTAAAGGGAATGATTTAGAAACCATTTTTATAAAAGCGTATCAATTTTGACTCATTTTTAAAAAAAATCGTAAAAAATAGAAAATATCATTATTTTGTTTAAAAAAATATACCATATCGGGGCGAAAAAATGATCTTTCCGTTTCTGTAATTATTTTTTGTCTGAGATAGATAGTAGGAGTTAGATGGCGTTTTTAAAACGATGGAAAAATTCGAAACTTCATTCATTTCTACCTTACGTTTACCGCTAACCGTAACTGGTAGAGCGTAACGGAAATTTCTCCCTACCGTGCCATAAGAAGTACTTTAAGACTACAGTTGGCAGTAAAATTTTTACAAACATGTCCCAAATTTTTACTGGCTCTATGTAACTTAGAACTAAAATCATATAAAAAAATTGGTGAGAAAAAAATGAGTATAGTTTGTAAAAAAATTTAAAAATTTAAAAACGTTCTATGCGTTTTGATTGTTTTCTAAATTTCATATTTTTACCTGATTTAACTTCTTTAATCAATTATTTACAAATGTATGCATAAGCGTACGCACGTTCCGTTGCTGTGTGTATGTGCTACAACAATACATAAATCTCAAGACAACACATACTCAGAAATTGTTTACGAATACGATCGACGTCACTCCAATCATCATTATACGTTGCTTTATCACGTGTAACGAGTATTAAAATGATTATATATTACGACAAAAAATAATGATAAAACATTTTACCATTGTCGAAGACGATCGTCATCAACAATTGATTTGCAAGAGGAGTTTAAACGACTTTCATTGAACAAACTACAAACTATCAATGAGAAGATTTGATTAATTTCATAACGAACAGACAAGGTTTATCGATTTTTACTTTTAATTGCCAAAGTCTTACAGCTCACTCTGTAGACTTACAAGATTCAGTAATAAGAAATTGAAATATTTTAGTTTTATCAGAAACTTGGCTTGGCAATGAAAGTGATATATCTATTCCAAATTTCAACTGAATTGTGAAGAATAACCGACCAAATACGATAGCAGGAGAAGTTGCGATATATAAAAATTCTAGCGATGCTGTTAACATTATAACTCCATCCATGAAATGTTCTGTCAGTCAATCCGATATTTATGGTACCATACAATCTTCAGTGGGGGTTTGTGCTTGGCTGAATGCATAATAGATAATGGACAAAAAATTATAATTGTAGTAGTATATATTACTCCGAACAAAAAGTTGGATGACATTATCGAGTTCCTTAATCGATCATTATTACCATACACATCAAGAGGTTCTGCTTTACTTAATAAAAAATTAGGATAAAATACTTATGATTTTAAGTAGAGATTTTACTGTCAATTTTAATTTAGACAAATCTCTACAATTGATTGAATTTTTAAAAGACAATTTCACCTTATCTCTACAAAACAACAGAATAAGATCAACGACAAAATCAAATACTACGATTGATGCAGTTTTTTCGAGACACTTATGCGATATTGAGTGCAAAACCTACATTTCTTACTTAATTTACCACAAGCCTTTGATAACAAAAGTATGTACTGAAACACCCATAAGCATAATGGAAATAGACTAATAATGATGATACTTTTCTCAAAATACATACAATAATTTTTTTTTTAGTATTATGTATTGAAAATGAAAATTTTGTCTATACTTATACCTTTTCCATCCTAATATTTTTTTTTTAAAATACAGTTTGAAATAATAATGATAACAATAAATTTGTTAATTATATATAAGATTACTTCAAAATAAAACTTTATTATACAATTCAATGCATGTAAGCCAAAGAAATTAACTTCTAACGCGTGTTCACACTGATACACGCTTTTTTTTATTAATATAATATAATATAAAAAACAATTATTATATATTATATGTAATCATAACATTCGTTATTTATAATTGTTTCTTTATTATAAATAAATAACATATGTAATAATATAAACAAATATAATTATTGTTCTTTTTTATAATTATTATTTTCTTATTCATTTATAATTATTAATATTTTATTTATTTATAATTATTAAGTTTTATGAGTATCCTTATGTATAATCTTTATAATATTGCACAATACGATCATTATTTTTTATAGTTACTATTAAATTATATTATATGATTATTATTATAAAAATAACTATTATTAAATCATATTATATGAATATTATGTATAATAATCCTACTATATGAATATTATGTATAATAATCATACTATATGAATATTATATAAAATTAGTATCAAATTATAAGATTATTAAATACTGCATAATATTATTAATGCATGTTACTTTTTATTATATTATATTTTTATTCATTACTTATTGATTGGTGTTGGTTATTCTCAATCTCTTCCTATATTCTTCTTTTGAAATATATTTCATTGTATTTCAAAATAATTCCTTAAAATTATCTTTTTGACTATTTGAAACCATTTGGGCCGCCATCTTGGATTCCATTCCAGTGACAAGCGCTGCTTGGCGTAATTCCTTTTTCGCGCCAAGCAGCGCTTGGTGCCTTGCCCCGGGATACCAAACTAGCACCATAAAATAAAATAACATCTACGAGGGGCATACATTCCACCAATCCTAATTTTTCTTTAGACAGTTTTCTAGTAATTTTTATAAACAAATACTAGATGATTCCATTCTATATGCAATCAAAAAATGCTCAGCTATGTGATATTCCTCTAATAATGTATTTTGAGTTTGAGTGGTGCAAGCTCTTGGCTGGAATAGACTAAATTTATCACTCTCATAAGATAAAGTCTATCACGTGTTCTCCATTGAATTCAAAACCGAAATTAAACTTCTGTACTTGCTATTGTATTTGTAAAATTTACATAATTTTTCAAATTTTACAGTTGGATAAAGATGTTCAAGCATTAAGAAAAAATAAATCATCAAAAAGTTTTAAAATTAAAAAATGATTCTTATCTTATACTTTTAAATCAAATGTGTTTTGTTTTTACTTATGAATGTTGTTATTGTTGATAAATATGTACTTTTTAAAGAACGTTTAAGCACAAGAAACAAAAGGTGGCAACAGCAAAGCGCTTGAACTGATTGAATGAAAGCACATGCTAGCATTTATCATTTGACTAGCACGTCACAAGGCATATAGTAAAAATGAGTCCAAGACGAACAGCATTGCAAATTTTTAATGGCACTCCTTCCAATAAAAGATCAAAAGCAAGGCCCAAAAGGAGATGGAAACACTGTGTAGATGAGAACTTTGCCATTCTGAAAGTGAAGATAAAGAGATCAATTGCTAAGAGAAGAGCAGAATGTGTGTGTGTGTGTGAAAAACTTCTCAGGAAGGCTCAGGCCCGTAATCATGCGAATGCTGCTGATAAGGAAGACGTCACTAGA
Organism: Trichonephila clavipes; assembly: GCA_019973935.1. NCBI lineage: Eukaryota > Metazoa > Arthropoda > Arachnida > Araneae > Nephilidae > Trichonephila > Trichonephila clavipes. The sequence continues at coordinate 787,673 of BMAU01017051.1, read as the reverse complement.
ATGTATGAATCGATTGATTGGAAACACACACACACGTGATTGTGGTTATGTATGACGTCATATGAATTAATCTCATTATCTTATTTCCACTGGCTTCATTGTACGTTTTTCACATTTTCAAATCTGTTTTACTCAATGGTCTGATTTGAAGGGAGAAAAAAACTACATTTATAAGCGTGAATTTTTTGTAATCGGCTAAATTCAAGACGATCACATGGTAAACACATGTTCTCAAGAATTGTATGAACGAATTAGCTGGAAACATACACTTGCGTTTATAGGATTATGACGTCACATGATTTTTTGAACTGGCAGACGTGTTCCTTACAGGGAGTGCAGATCCGCTAAGAAAGGGTTTTCTGAAAATCGACCCACGAGGGGGTTGTGAGGGGTTAAGACAGCGTTCCCATTTTTGAACTATTAGACCAACAGATCACACAAATTTTCGAGTCTGTTTTACTCATTGGTCTGATTTAAAAAAAGATTAAATTTATAGGCTTGAATTTATAATGGGCTAAATTCAAGCTGATCACATGATAAAGATAAACACGTGTTCTCTGTTGCATTCAAAAGTTGTCAACAAATGAAATATGAGCGAATTAGCTGGAAACATACAACTGCTCTTATCGTGTGATTATGAACTGATTGGCTAGAAACACGGGGTTGTCGTCGCGTGACTATAATGCCACATGAATTTTACTAACGTCACATGACCCAACCCCCATGAATTTATTTTTTTTACGTGACGTCAATTCAATTTGTTCAAAGTTAATTGAAAAACAAATCCCTGTAGCATTCTTTGTAGAAATGATTAATTTGCCAGTAATTTTTCTTTAACCGTTAGGAAATAAATTTTCAAATATCAAAATAATACCAAAAATGGATATTGAAATTTTTCTGTTTTTTCCCCTCACTCTTTGTTTCTTTGTTGCTTTGAGTCGAGATTTCAAATGCTCGAGAAGTTTTAAATGCCTTACATTTCGTTTCATCGTAAAATAAGGAAAAATTAATTTAACTCTTTTGAAAATCGCAATGAAAACTGAACAGAGCTTAGCGACACGCAAATATTCTTGTAACTAAACAAAAGAACCATATTTACGAGTTCAAATTTTAAAAAAAACATGAAATATTATTAAAAATATATTTCTTTTTTCATGAAGAGAGAAAAGGAAGAGCCACAAAAAGAAAGACAATTGTGAAACCTTAAGTTTAAGAGCACAAAACGAGACGTTAAAGTTTTTAGAGCGCAAAGCACTCAAAGAGATGAAATTGACTTTTCTCGCTCTATCAAAGGATGGAATGTCATAAGTTAGGATATGTTTCGATATAAATTTCAAACTGAAAAGGTACACGACTGCACAAATACTTATATTTTCGTACAATTTAGAAAGATAATGTGTTTTTATTTTTCTTTCGATATGTATTCCATTCTTAATGTTAATGTAAATATGCACTCACTTCCAAAAGTGTATAGTGATCAATATGAAGTACCGGCAAACCTTGAAAAGCTAAATAATACTGTTTTTTTTAAAAAAAGAAACATGTGCCTGAGTCTATACGTTCGCTACCCATGGCGAATTTCAAGCAATCTTTGAAAAAAATCAACACAAGGCTGATTATAAGTTCACAATGAAATAGGGTGTCAAAACACGTAATATCTTTGGTGATAAATCTGTATCATGTGATTAATATGTAAATACCAAAACAAACACTAACGGTTTTATCGGGAAAGGCCAGTTTCATACGAGAAAATTGAGCCAATCAACACATTTTCTGTGTAAAGTCTCCTCTAATGTAAAGAGGGGAGAGAATATCTTTCACACATGAATACAAAATTCACTAAGGAAAAAAATAGTAGCATTGGGAAAAGGGATTAAGCAGCGTTTTTCAGTGGGGTGCGCCACCATATGGAGGGCATGATAACTCTACGAGGGGAACGCGAGCATATTAAAAAGTCGAAAACAAAAGATTATTTAAAAAAATTATTAATTTACTGCAAGTAACAAACGAAATGTAATTCTAACATAATAAAAACTAAATTACACAATTACACTTATAAAAGTACCTGTACTGTACAATGTATTTTATTATTAATTTAACAATACTAAGTTAAGAACGTTTGATAGTTACCAGTGACCTTATGGGCTTGTATTAAAACTTATCTTGATACTTTGTACGGTTTATAATTAATCCCTTAATTGCCGAATAAAAGTTACGTGATTCGCTCCCCCATACCACCGTTTTCCACGTAGACGAGCGTATTTTGAAGCTTTTTTGAGGGGGAGAGGGAGCAGAAAACAACTGGGAGTGTCAGTTCACCACATGTGAAGAAAGCCATGCGATTCCAATTCGAAACAAGCTCCCGACTGTCAGCTTCTTCTGTTATGCGTGGCACCTTGCCTCGTGTAAAAGGGTCCTAAGGGCACAACATGAAGTGCCAATTGACCACATGTGAAGAGTCTTGAGATTTCTATTCAAAACTATCTCCCGACAGTCATCTCCTTCTGTTATGTGTGGCACCTTGACTCGTGTAAACGGGTCTTGAGGGAGTGACACATCGTGAAGTGCAGTTGACCACCTATGAAGAGAGCTATGCGATTTCGATTCAAAACTAGCTCCCGACTATCTGTACCGCCATCCGTTATACGCTGCAAAGGTTAACGCGTGAGGAAAGGGCCCTAAAGTGACACATTAAGTAATACATTAGGTATTCATTATTTTTACAAAAATTCAGGGCAGCAGCATCTGTCACTGATTTCGAAAGTTCGTCAAGAATTTGGGAGCTAACATGCTATCGGAATATTTTACATCTAAATAGTGTTCTTGATTTAGATCCTATTTTACTGACATGAAAGGAAGATAGTTACAACGTACTACCTTACCAGGAGGAATATTTGAAAATCTAATAATAAATGCTTATATGTTTCAGCTAGAACCCAAGTAATTGATGTTAAGACAATCACTGTCCAGCTTATATTCTGTGCTTAACTTCTAAGCTTTCTTAATGAGAGATTGGCGACTGATTGTAATTCAATATCTCTGCTTTCCGCATTTAATTAACGCAACTAATGAATAGATTTATTAGGAATTTAAACACACTCTCTAAATATCTTGCCAACAGCATGTGTATAAGGCGATTTGATCGACACCGTGACTCTAGTTTTGGTGAAAACTTTTTCTTTTTCGATTAAATGAAAGCGAAGAAATTTTTTTTTGATTTTGCTGACTTATTGATTTGAAAATTTCACGTGTAAACTCAAATTATATTACGGCATAATTTTTACAATTTACGTTTCGCAAGTAAAAAATTATGGAAATTTTTCTCTGAGAAATTTCACAGTGCATTGAAATAAAAGATCATTTTCAAAAGGGTTCAAGGTATTTGTCAGAAATTAATTATATAATTTTATTTATTTTAAAGTTACTTCTATAAGACAAGGGCAATTGCCATATTTATAAGGATCACGATGTATTCTGTCTCATATTTTTAATATATTGGGCTAAATTCATGTAACATAGTCACATAACAGTCGCGTGTTTCCAGCCAATCAGTTAATCGTTTCGAAGTTCCCAACCTTCGTTTTTTGCAAATCCTTTTAAAAAGCATAAATTTGTATACTACAATAATTGATTAAAAATTACACGAAAAATAAAAACCTTTTTTTTAATTTTGAAAAATATTGAAGAATTTTTACGTTTAAACTTAACTAAATTTGAAATTTTATCTAAATTTTACAAGAAGAACGGAAAATATAATGTCAGTTTTGACTTCAATAAAGAACACGTGATTTTATTTACTCATATGACTGCAATTAATTTACTATTTAATAAGAATGGGAAAAAAACTCTTGTACTAGTTGATCCACGGCCAGCGGGTTGAGGACTATTGCTCTAAAACACAAAGAGATAGCATGTCATGCGAATTTCATTTGGGGACGAGACTTTGAGTAATAGTAGTACTCCATTAGGGTATTCACCCGTCAGTGTAACAGTGCCAAATGGCGAGTCAATTCGGAGAAAATAGGCTTCGAAATTTATACTTAGCCTGTATACAAATAAACTTAAATTAGTTGCAGGGAATCTTGTCAGCATAGAAACACTACCCATTTCCCGCCCGCTTCACTGGGTATTTTATGACAGTGTATGACTATTACTCTTTTTAAATTAATGAGATATCCAAGTATTAGCATTTTGCTTTCGTTTTGTAAACAATCTTGTAGCTCTCACACCTTGTAACAACAACCCGTGTGTTGTTGGAGTTTGGAGATTCGACCAAAGATCAATCATAGTAATTTTTAAACACAATTTTATTATTATCTTCACTTAATCAACCAACACAATTAAAGGTAGGGAATGCACTTAATAATAAATTTGAAAGGGCAATCGCATAAGCGTAATGCATTTAACATATAGTTAAAATTACTTAACTGAATCTTGGAGCGTATTTGACTCCTACGCTTGAATTCTCTTTAAATATATTGCTTAACTATACGACCTTCGGTCGTAGTCTTGTTCACAATTTAATAAACTTTTTAACCAACTATCAACCATCGATCATCGTCTCGCACTCTAATATCGACCTTTAAACAGAAATACTCTTTACCTAAATCTCGTCTTCTTCTCACCGAGGATAGTTTTCACAAGAACTTACAGTTAAAAAGAATAATTTTACCCAAGAGGATAGGTTGAAAAGCTTCACGGATAGACCCGTTATAGCCTCTTGACTGAAAAATGGCCATCAAACGCAAGTATAATAATTTTTACTTCCCATATCCCCCTCCAGAGTAGACTTCCGCAAAAGACGTTCTTAGTTGAACTGTACTTAACAAAAGAAACATGTTTGCCAAATCTCAAGCCTGTACGTCTATGAGCTCAAAAACGGATTTTAGTTTCTATGACGTACCCTGTAACCCCCTTGAGACTCTATTTCCGCAAAAGGTTCTTAGCAGATATCTACTCAAAAAACGAAACCTTTTTTTTAAGTTTCAATTCTGTAGTTAAAATAGTTTGAGAACGAGAAGTTTCATCTGTAATCCCCACATATCCTCATGTAATTCCCCTTGGACTCAATGTCCACAAAACCTGTTCTTAGAGGATTTCTTCTTAACAAAAAAAACATGCATACCCAATTTCAAGTCTATTGATCTAACAGTTTCGGAGAACTCGCGAGGAATGAGTAAGTATAAGTAAGTACTTTTATTTTTCAGTTCCAATTAGATCCCACTCTCTATATATTTATTTATTTATCTTGGTGGAATTTTCAATCGTTAATAAAAATACATTTTAAAGTGCTCAATTGAACTGAAATTTTATATACATGATTATTTTGGATGGCAATACAGTAATTTTTAATTATAATTAATAAAAATTAATTGATTAAAACTAATTATTTAAAGAATTACAAATACAGCCACGTTAGCATCATATTTGGTGACTTAGCGACCTTTTTGGCGAGTTGGGTCAAAATTTGAAAAGGTTTTTTTCGCACGTTTTAAAGCATTCAGTTGAAGTGAAATTTTACATACACGATTGTTTTGGATGACAATACGATACTTTAATGATAATGAACAAAAATTAATTACCACTGAATGTTGTGTTTCTGTCCTATGTATATAAATATTTATATTAATTGTAACTATTTAATAAAAAGTAGCTAAAATAAAATTTTTCTTTGTTTATCAAAGAAGGAATTGACTTAAAAAAGACTATTTTAAATTACTTGTTTATATACGGGGGAGTACAAATGATAGACCCGATTTAAAAAAAAATATTGTTATAGAAACTACTGTCCATATTACAATTAGTTACACATGAATGTTAAGAGAAAAACAGCACGTTTTTTCTTTTACAAATGTTCGATGCGTGACCCTCTTTTTACATGGCATACTTCCAATATGTAATCTAGCTCATTCCTCCCATTTCGTAGCATTACTGATGCATTAATGCTGCACAAACTCTTTCCTGTCTTTAATATGCTGATAATTTGCTATTTTATTCGGACGATGAAATACATTTGTATAATGTTGTCTAATAAAATTATTAGGCTATAGGGATTGGAGAATTCAACGACCTAGGGGTCTCCATGTCATTTAATCTAATACACACAACGCCGAAACAAATAATATATAAAAAAAAATAAAATTCAAGTGATTTTTTACTTAGATCAACAAAACAAAATTTTATTTTAGCTACTTTTTGTCATATAGTTACAATTAATATACATATGTATATACATAGGACAGAATCACAACATTAAGTGGTAATTTATTTTTATAAACTATCATTAAAGTAACGTATTGTTATCCAAAACAATCCTGTATATAAAATCTCAGTTCAACTGAATGCTTTAAAACGCGAGAAAAAAAAATATTTTAAAGTTTTGACACAAGTCGCCAAAATGATGCCAACGTGGCTGCATTTGTAATTCTTAAAAAAATAATTAGTTTTAATCAATTAATTTTTATTAATTACAATTAAAAATTGCTGTATTGCCATCCAAAATAATCGTGTATGTAAAATTTCAGCTCAATTGAGTGCTTTAAAATGTATTTTAGTAAAGATTGAAAAAAAAATTCTACCAAAATAAATATATAAATAAATAAATATATAGAGAGTGTGAGCTAATAGTAGGAAGTGAATAACTAAAAAAACCAGTGCATACTTGAAAACACAAAAACTCTTCTTTCTCGCTGTCGCCATATTTGGATTTTAATCACAGTGATCTTGAATGTGGCATTGATCATTAGTGGCAATTGGTATATTTTTTTTACATTCATGTATCACTTATTGTAATGTATGCATTAGTTTCGAAAATGTGATTTTTTAAAATCAGGTCTAAAATTTGTACTCACCCAGTATATACATTTACTTAGAAAATCACATGCACGTAAAGTGTTAGCTATGTTTCAGAGTGGCTACTTTCATCATTTTTATCTGAATTTTATCTTATACGTTTAAAAATACTCAGTTTGAAAAATGTGTCTCAGTCTGTAAAACTTATTGGAATTCCGGACAAATGCTTTACGTTTTTGTCCCTAGTATAAGATATGGGGAAATAATAAAATTAAAAAGACGAATTTCATCCAAATTACCTCGTTCCTTTTCTCAGTCCTTCTTTTCCCCTACTCGAAACAATACTGCTTCATGTCCTGAATTGTAACTTTACGCAATGCGTGATCTATCGACTCAATATTTCACGGACTTTCTGCTTCGGTAAACAGCAATTCCGTGGACATTCGATTCTCAAAGGACATTCAATACTTCGGGAAATTCTTCCTTTTCTTGAAAAAAAATGTTTTCCTTCCGTGATTTTTTTCATTCGAATTTCTCATTGATTCAAAGAATTCCACAGAATCGATATAATAACCCTAAATCTTTTCAAATTCCTGCGTTCTTTAAAAGTACTGAGTTAAAATGTTTTAAATTGAAATTTTTTGTTGCTGTTCTAGGCTCGACTCCCATTGAGCTTTAAATATTTCATTCGGGGGAAATGTTGTTGTTACTTATCCCACTCAATCAAAAATAACATCAGATAGAAGCCCACGAAATTCATCGGGGCTAGTTGCACACCTATCGTTACCCGTAGCTTTGAGCACCATGCAGGCGACAGTATGATTTTTTTTGCTCAGTTCTACCCCCAAATTTGAAAGAGAACAACACCTTGAGAAGGCGCAGGATCCTACCACCTCTTTTCTCTTTCCACCAACCGTCACGAGAAGACTTGCGGTTTCACGAATACTTAGAGCGCCCTGTCGCATAAACAGTACACATTTACAAGCACTCATGCCTTCGAGATTTGAACCCAGGCTCTACGGCAAAGCAGTCAGCTTCACTAAACACTATACCTGATAAAGAAACGTAAATGTACTTTGAGTCTGGTATATAGATTGTTTAATTACTCATACATCTTACTTTACAGCTATTCAAGATTTATTGGTGACGGGTTTCAGAACTTAGACCCTCAAGGGACGAGGACAACGCCGGAGTTGACCCTTTAATCTTCCAACTTCTATATCCCACCAACGTAGACTTTGAGCTTTCGTAGATTTAATATGCATCCACCCTTGTATATGGCGGGCTTAGAGCGACAGTGGTCAATGACGCTGACTGCTGAGCCGAAAAACTGGAATCCTGGAGAAAGACACGGTTAATTGTGTGAAATGGGGATGCACAATTCAGAGAGATGGACTAAAAGTCTATAACATTTTGGACGAATATTTTTTTTTAATTTGCCGTATGTGTTTTTTAATATGCCGTACACGCATTTTTTTTAAAAAAAGAAATAATACTTTTCTTTTAAGATGTTCATTAATTTCTATTTGGCATACATAAAGTTTCTTCAACCCCTCCCCCTCAAAAAATTATGAGATCAGCTTATTTCTTTATATAAACCTTATTACACAAAAGACATCTTCCGTTATACTTCGAGTACTCATAGAATTCATTTTTAATAATAGAATTCAAATTTTTTTTAAAGCCAAAATTATTTTTTGTGAACAATTTTTAGCACTGTCATTCTTCAAAGTGAAATTCTATATATCCACTGTCGTATGCTTTAACTCTTATTTCTTCTATACATGACATGAGAGAAAGATAATCTTACTCAGATTATCGTTTAACTGGAATCATTTGCAAGGAGCAAAATATACAATTAGATTTTAGGTCTAATAAGTAAGGATTCCTTTTCGCGCTGATTCTAAAGGTTATGATTTTGAAGCAAGGGAAAAAATAATAGCTGAGTTGAACTAGAAGACAGAAAGTGAAAATGTGTGCGTGCGTGTGAAATTATTGAATAATGTATATAAAAAAATGTAAAGATAGTTTGATAAAAAAAAATGTATATTATTCAGAAGCAGATTCCTCGTAATAGGTATTTTTTTCTTCTTATCTTTTTGAAGAAAAATTATATGAAAAAAAGTATTTTGTTGCTGCTCACTGAGTAGTAGTTAATGTAATTAATGTTAATGTTTCTTGTAGGTCGAAAATGTCAAAACGTTTGTGCTTGAGCATCAAAGAAAAAAATTAATTCTTCAGGAAGTAGATAAAGGCGTTAAGAAAAATTACTTGCACTTTTTCTTTTTTCCTTTCCTTTTTTTGAGGGATAAGATTTATAAAATGAATATATATTAATTTACAAAAAGGTGTGAATAATTACTTTTTTTAATATGTAATATTTTTGAATTTAAAATTTGTTTCATGTGGTTTAACAAGAAAATTGAAAGATGAACCTCTATGCAACGAATTTTCTATATAGCGAACTTTTTTTCGGGATCTAGTGACTGCGTTATATAGAGGTCCTATTGTATATATGTATACACATACATATATATATATATATATATATATAAGTGAATAATATACATAGATATATTACTAACGTTTCATTTCAAAGCTACCCGAGTGTTATCTTTGGGAATTTGAATCAAGTCCAATGAAAGACGGATACATCGGATTCAGTGTTAAGATTTACTTAATTCTCCAAACTTCCAAACTCTGTCGAAGTGAGGATTTCGAACCAAAGATTTCACGTAATCAGCTTTTTAAAATAGAGCCAACATTGTAACCGATAAATCAACAGAAACAATTCAGCCAACAAGTTAGTGATCCCCATGAGCTCTAAGTGACCACGATCACGAGATAGAAAAGAAAGAATGAAATAGCGAGAGAGAGAGAGCTTTTTTATTTACAGCTGCGTAATTTTAATGATGTTTGGTTCAATAAGCATTTAAATTTTTAAATATATTTGGATATTTATAGAAGCATGGGTTGTAAGTACTATATATTTTTAATTAAAACACCATAAGAGGCCAAATAAATCAAGGGTGAGCCAGCACTGTTTCTTCTCGTTAGGCTGAAGGACTCACCGGTGAGCCAGGCACCTAGAACGTTTTGTAAGCTCAGTTTTTTGCCAATAGATGACATTCTATGTCCATAAGATTTGAGGTATATGGAGATTAGACCTTCTACTCGAAATGAGAGAAATATTACTCACATACGCGGGGTTTTTGCTTTATAAACGTAAGGGGAAGGGAATGTTTTCGAATTGAGTGCTATCCGACTGCTCTTGAAATGAACATGTGGTTTTTGTTTATAGTGAAGATGAGAGATTTATTTTCACTAAAGCATTTGATTTGCGTTTGCAGTCTAGTTTTTAATGGATAGTTAAATCTAGTTGACAAAATTTGCCATTTTTTTCTTACTTTTTTACAAGATCGACTTTTACAAATGCTGGCAATAAAATGTTTAAAAACTTGTACTTAAACTGAAAGCGGCTGAAATAAACAAAGTATATTTATACGAAATATATAAATCATATGCCGTTCGTATACTGTACAAAAAAATATTGAACAGCACGTTTATATTTCGGTATTTTTATGGATTTAGGCTTAACTATATACACAAAACCCTCCAACCTGTGAGTAACACTCGCGACGGAAACCTCCGGCCCTGACGGTACGTACGCGTTTGTGCTCTTTGTCCCGAAGGGAATAAGAAACTTCTCTCTGTTGTTTATCGGTTTCAACTTGTGATAGTGAATGGTAGATAGCAAACATAATATGCCTTGCACAAATCTAGCGATACTTAACAGACGTCTTTATGGTTGCTTTCTATGAGGTTTTTGACCTAAGGATAGTTAAACACCAATTCTTCCTATCCAATGTGGTACGACTTTGCCGTTGTGGATGGGCTTTTCGATAACACCACCATTTGGAAATCTTTTTCGCCGTCGAAAGACCGAAAGAATCCAGAATCAACCGAAAACAAACACAAACACCGAACAGTACAGTTGGTTTAATGTGTAACGTATGCCAAAGCCATTGTTATTCGATTTAAAGCGTCACTTATAGACGAAACCGCTTACGTTTTGCACCTTACAGTGCCATGTATCGATACACTTTAAAACCCTTTTCTTATACCATACTGTCTCCTCTTATTTAAATGAATTCAGTTTAAGTTTGTAGTCATTCTGACCAGTGGTTATTTTTATAGCATTTTAAAGTCTAAGATTAATTATAATCACCTAGTATTTCAGGTAAAATGCATGTAAAATTTCTCTTTTCCTTAAGTAAAATTACTCTTTTCCTTAAGTAAAATTACTCTTTTCCTTAAGTAAAATTACTCTTTTCCTTAAGTAAAATTACTCTTTTCCTTAAGTAAAATTTTACTCTTTTCCTTAAGTAAAATTACTCTTTTCCTTAAGTAAAATTACTTTTTTCCTAAAGTAGTTTTCAAACAGCTTGATGTCGACTACACTAGAAATTTTCAATCAATTTAAGATAAAGGAAAATATTATTCAGGGAGAAATTCATAACATATATATTTTTTACGCTGATATTCTTTTTAATGTCAAATTTAAGAGCCGTCACCTCAATGGCAACCTTCGCACTTCCTTTGTAGACTTTCATAATGTTTGAAATGAAAGTTTCTTCACAAAAATTAAACAATATATTATACCTAATCCAATCTGTAGCGTCAAATTATTTTGAATTCTCCTGAGAAATCAGTTTTGGAAACAGCAGTGTCCAGACTTCCTTTCTTCTATTGAATTAGATCTTCTCAGGGGAAAATAGTGAAGAGTTCTTTAAGCTCAACTCAAGAGAGATTTTTTATTCTCTGAGCTGCATTCTGACAGCTGTGTAAGGATACATTCTTGATTGAAAACTTAAATTTTTCAGAGAATCCTGTCATTTTCTTTTTTTAAGAAAAATGTAAAATGCTTGCACTGAAATTGGATAAAATAATGAATTAATTTCTTGATTGTGATCAAGAGAACAATTAAAAGTGTTTTGGAAACTTCCTCTCTAATTTCAAAGAAAAAACTGTTAAAATAATAATTCCATTTCCGCTTTCGCAGTATGGTTCGTATTACTTAGTATCGGTATGCATAACAGATTTTTATTGGGCATCGATAGAAAAACTATGCCATAGAGCAGGGGCGAACCTTTATAGATCAACGTGCCATTTTTTTCTCTAAAGAAGTGTTTCATGAGGTATAGACGTGCCACCACACAAATAATTTCGACTTGGGATTATTGGGAAAATAATAAAACTAAATACGAACAACTCAAAACTCTTTATTTACTACTAAAAAGTACTTTTGGTACTGTATAGTTGTAAATGTTTTAGTTATACGTGTAATTCAAATTCAAGTAACATTAGTGTGACTTTTCTTGTTGCAGATTGTGTGTGTGTGGATGACAAATAACTTATTTTAGAATTGTAAGACGTTACTTTTAGTAGAATGCATGCTGAATTAAAATCTTTTATCAAATAGTTTCTAAGCAATTAATTATTTTTACTGTGGTTCACTTTTTTGACAAGAGGATTTGGGAATTGTTTCAGAATGCAGTTTTACAGACGAGAAGTTCTGCATACCACTGTTCCAGAGCATAAAGCACGCACCGCTCTCTTTTCTCTTTCTCTCTCTCTCTCTTTCTGTCACCTTTACTAAAATACCATTCTTCTAGAGTCACCAAGTTTGAAATTCTCTATTACACTTACTATCCTGCACTTTTTGTTCCTTTGCTAAACCAGCCACGTTAAATAACAGTTAAAAATCGTAAATATAACAGAAATAAACTTTAATTTACTGCTGTATCAACGAAATTGACTATGCTATGCGTAGACAAATTTTGCATCATAAGCAACTGTAGTCCACGACGTAACTAAGGCAAGGCAATAACAAACGAGTGTGCTTCCCGCTGCCTCGTGACCTATCTCACTCGCGTTTGTTCGTAATACTTCATAGTAAACTATGTTATTTTGAAATAAAATGCAAACCACATTTCGATCACTGGCACCCAAAATATTGCGTCACGTGTCATTGATGGCACGCGCGCCACTGGTTCGCCATCCCTGCCATAGAGCATGGGTGCTCAACCTTTTTTCCCCGCGGGCCACATTCATATAACAGGTATTTCATGTTGTTTACAACATGAGGATAATGGGGGCTCTGTAAAACCAAAGCAACATCGGTCAAAGTAAAAATTGTTTAAAGGATTAAAACTCGTTTTTTGCCCTTATTTTAATACAATACCAACTTCTCTATCAAACACATGTAAACATATTTACTTTTATTCATTTTAACTTGGTTATGGGGTAGTTTCGATTTTCTTTTATGCATGACAAAGACTTTTTTTTTATTCTATCAAAAAAAAAGGCATATTGATAAACTTTATGAATTTAGTTGCTTAATTGGTTGAGGTTTCTACAATTCTTTACCACATTGTTCTTAAATAATTGAATTTCTTAGCACAATAGGCCATGACCGGGTCACTCAGAAAAGGCAAGCGGTTCACATGCGGTATGCTGGCTGCAGGTTGAGTATCACTGCTGCTGAGCGTTGGTTGTTGCATATCAAACTAAATATGTTAGATTTGTGGTTGGGTTCAATAAAGTCTCAGTTTTAGGGTAACAATGTATTTTGTTAATTTAGATTAAGTTACACAAAGACAATAAAGGTGACTGGAAAAACTAAGGACATAGAACATGGACGATTTTTCACAGCAACGTCATTCTTCCCTCACCTGACCTGTACTGAAAATAATTGGTATATAAACAAAGAAATATTATAACAGGTTATTGTTTACGATAGAGAAATCGCATTCATTATAAACAAGCTTTACAACTTTCTAGAAACGGATCTCTAGAACAGTTCCATTGGTAGGAACAAATATAGTAAGTCTTCTTTCTCTTAACGCAGTCAACACACAAGCATATTCTGATCTCGACTAAGTTATCTTCTGAACAGATTCTGATTCAATGGCATCTTATATAGCCTCAAGGAAGTTTCCAGAAAGGCCGATTCCAGAGATTTCTCAATGGTTCCATGGCGATATCATTTTTTACCAAATTCGTTGCCAAGTGTGATCAAGTCATTAATCTGCTAACCCTGGTTAAATCTTCTAGAAAAGTCTCAATCTTATTTTTAAGTTCGTGCTAGGAGGCTAACTCTTCCTTTAAAACTCTGTAACTATTTGCAGAGTTTTACACAATTTTTTTCTGATATATGAATGCTTTTCCTAGGAATATGCATTTACTTAGATTTACAAACAGCTTTTTTTAAAAAGAATAAAAGTTCTTATTTGTTTTCTAATTGAGAAGAAGATAACACGAGCAATTGCTATAATGCACAAACGATATATTCTGTCATAAATATAATTTACAAATTTTGGGGCAAATTTCCATAAGGCCATTTTTATAATTAAAATAATCATTTGGATAACAACTGAATGTAATCAAAACAAGAAGCTTGAAAAGTATTAATGACTTTTAACATAAAAAAGGTGCTAGATAACTGAAAAAATCTCATAGAAACAAAACAAAATCAAATCAAAGAATCTACGTAACTTGCAGAAAAAATAAGTCTCTTAATGCAAAAAAGGAGCTAGATGACTGAAAAAGTAGTCTGTTTTCAATAATTTGAACGATAGCTGTAGATTACTGCTTATAGTATTAGTTCAATGAGATGTTTTTAATAAATTTATTATTTTCTTAAAGTCTTTTCTTCTTTGATAATTGTTAATGAAGATCGATGTAACACAAATATTATCTTTCATCAATATATCTGATATATTTACATTATGTATTATGATATGTGTAATATCCGTTACCCGCCAGCTACGCTGCATATTTCATGGCAACGTAGGACTATGCATTCTGCATTTAGGCTATTGCTATCTAAATCCTAGCAATAAGTTTTCGATTGTATTGAAAAATATTTTTATAGCTCTCTCTTTTCTTGATTTAAAGAGGATAGGACTTGGATTTCTAAAACACTAGTATGTTTATATAATGAAACTCTTGCACTCTTCTTGAAGTCGATTTCCTCAAACCGATTTCTTTAACAGATGAGTTCCTAAAAAATAATGATGCTTCATGTCTATAGGATGTATAAATCTATAGTTCAAAAACAAGAAATTTTATTTGTAAAGCCCCAGTAGCCCTTTTTTCACACGTAATTCCTCTTTCGATTTTCTCAAAGTCATAAGGTCAATTTCGCACAACCTGTTCTTAACGAATCTCTACTCAACGGAAGAAATATGCTTGTCAAATTTAAACTGTCAACTGGCTCAAATACGGACTTTTTTCTTGTCCTTCTTTGCGTGTCCATTTCTGCAAATCCCATTCTTAGAGAATCAATACTTTTTACTCTGTAAAAAAACATATTTGCCTACTTTCAAGTCTGTGTATGTAAAAATTGTGAAGCGGGATTTTTCGACATTGAGGTCTTCGCAAATACCTTTGCAAGTAGAGCTTTGCAAAACCCTTTCTTAGAATATCTCTACTCACCAAAAGGAGCATGCCTGCCAAATTTCAAATCTGTATTTCAAATAGTTTCGAACATGTCGTGATGAATAGGTAAGTAAGTCAGTGAGTGAATATGTTTGAGTGATTCCCTTTCTCTCTATATATGTATTTATATTTTGAATACTGATATCTATCCAGTATTCACAAAGATTTTCATAGTCTTTATCTGTCCTATTTTAAGGCTACACAGTACCCTAAAAATTTCACTTTTGCCGAAAAAAATTTTTGCATGTTTTGGGGGTGAATATCATTGAGATGCTTGCCACGAAATATCAGATCTGTTAGCAAATTAGTTTTTAAGATATTTGAAGTTTTATGAGCTATGGTTTTGGTTTCGGTTTCCTTTTAAAGCATTTTTTAACATTTAAGTTAAATTAATTAAAAATAGTTTTGAGCTTTTAGTTTGAAATGGTTATTAATTCCAATTTTCATTACTAAAATCATTTCTGCTTGATTATGTTTTGAGTTTTTTGAGTTCTCATAATTAATTAATAAAGATTAATTTCATGGCCAATTTTTGCTTTAAAAATAGTTTATATAACCTAAAAAACTTTATCATTAATTTTTTCCTGTAGAGAAAATGCCATGGCAAATGTGTTCTGGGTTTCTGTGAGAAGCAATATTTCGAAGAGATGGAATACTACTGAAAATGATGTATCTAAAAATCAGTCCTCAGATGATTCTGCACTTAGACTTCCGAATACAAGTATTCTGAATTCAAATTCTGCAGAGATAACTGAATATTTCCTTGCTGTACCAAACTACATTATACTAAACATATTGTAGCACTATATTTTAGTATTTTAAAGTCGCACGACAAGAGCTAAAACTTCCTAAACTGCCCAATTTAAAACTGAAAAAAATTAAATTTTATGAGCAAACCTGACTATTTTTTAGCTTAAGTTAGTATCATTATTATTTTGTACATAAATGCTTCGTGTTTCAAAACTTTTGTGAACTATTAGGTTAAGATAAAGCTGAATAAACTGGTGTCTTAACAAATGCTATCAATGTTATGAAAAATATATTTTGAATTAAAAATATAATTTTCAGTCATATATTTAATAAATATAGTGTTTTAATATAGAACATTCATTGGAAAATAACATATTTAAAATTAGAGTTTTACGTGCATTATAAGTTTTTGTTTTACGTCTTTACAAACTTTAAATGCGTTTTTCGCAGACTTTCAATTTTGAAGGTATAAGTGTTTTCTAATTCCTAAGGCGATAGATAGCTTCCTGCTCAAGATAGAGCCTGGAATTTTTTTGTATATACTCCCAAATGTATATTATATAAAAGTTAGTATGCATTTAGGGCTGAGAACTAGTTATTTTTCTAAAAAATGCTAAAGTTGATATTTAAAAAATTTTCGTGTTTTTTCCAGGTTTTTCTAGAAAAATAATTATTAAAAATCAACAAAGGAATAGATTTTCATATCCATACTAAATATTGTTTGTAATAATCTAAGAATCATAAATAACTTAAAATTACTAAAAAAAATTAAAAATTGAGTATTTTACAAGAGTTTGAAAAAACTTCAAAAATTCCTAATTTTTTAAAATTGTAAAATAATGGCTGCTCAAACTGACTTTTTGCTTACAGAATCAGCTTAATAATATAATCTAAATATAAAACATCAATTATTTTTACTGTAACTGTCTCCAAAAAATGTTTTTTTGAAAAAGGGTACTGTGTAGTCTTAATATTCTGGTTGCTTGTGCATAATCAATCATTTGTGGACTCTTAATCTTATCTCATGGCTTTTTGAAACTTTAAATCTACAATAAATTCATACCAATCTTTTCCAAATGAGCTTAAGATTTCATTCGACACAAATTAGAGAAGCTCTTTTACAAATTCTTTTGATGTGAAATATTACAAACCAATCGTCATCCGCCACTCATTACTAACCACCCAATCACAATTCGCTTTGACAGATTCTTCTTTTTCGCCGGTACACTTTGTTAATAACAGAGATCTTGCGGTTTGTAATTACTGTAATGAGACTATTTGTTCGCTTCCCTTTGAAGTCGCTGATTAATTAAGGTAACCAGAAGAAAATGAGATGTTTAATGTTTGAAATCGAACGGGAAGCAGAAGACAGAAACATTAATAACATCATCTGAACAAGTATTAGTAGAAATTCAAAGGGTTTTTCTTTCAATTTTTAAGAGCAGTTGATTGAGGGGAAAAGTTAATAAATTGGATCAATGTGTGAGTCCTCAATTACTTAAAATCTTAAATTAAAAATAAAAGATAATAAAATCAATTTTATTTCAGATATGAAAAAATATTGTTTAATAATTAACCATTTTACAGTATAACGCTCAATACTAGTAGTTTTCAAACTTTGTACCATGGAACCCTGGGGCTCCATGAGATTTACCCAGGAATTTTACAAGTCATAATATTATAAATTGGAAAGAAAATTATAAAAATGTGGGCAAAATAGATTCACATTCTGTATGAAGTTTGTGTAATCTAAAATATCTAAAGTCATCTTTACTGAAAATTTTATTTATACACATAATAAATTATTTTGTATATTTTAAAATGTTTATTATAATAAAATAATATTAAAACCTTTTTTTTATGCGTACTATCTATACTGGAATGAATATTTTCTATT
This sequence comes from Trichonephila clavipes, assembly GCA_019973935.1. NCBI lineage: Eukaryota > Metazoa > Arthropoda > Arachnida > Araneae > Nephilidae > Trichonephila > Trichonephila clavipes. The sequence goes on along the minus strand of BMAU01017051.1, from coordinate 769,732 downwards.
ATTTACTTTTCGGAATGCCATGAAATAATTTCATGCGCTCGTTAGTACAACGTTTTGCAAGACTCAATAGTTTTCTAATGGAAAACGCACTTTTTACTACGTATAATGCATTGATAGGTGAGATTTGAATCACAAATTAAAAGTACTATTATTTATTTTAAAAACACATATGAATTCTCTTTATAACGAATACAATATTTTTTTATTTGTCTTTGTATAAAGTATTTTTAACATGTTGATCTACTTAAAATATTATTTTTAAATTCTTCGAAGTGCAGAACGGGGTTCCTCGAAAACATTTTACAGTTCTAAGGGTTCCACGTGTTGGAAATGTATGAAGACCACTTGCTTAGACAGTTGCACTTCGGGTTTTGTTTTTTCTTCTTCGTTAGTATAGCTTTGGTTATGAATAACTGCCCTATGTATTGAAATATGTACTAAAATATTGAATTTCGAATGTAATTTTTGTTACACTTACTGGTAAACTAACCCAAATTTTGGCAAAGCAAGCTGTGAAATTTTGTGTCGAGGAGGCATGAAGATGAAAGCAGTTTCTTAAAAATGGCTTTTAGTAATAATCAAGTATAAAGTCAATGTGCTCGTTACTGGAGCGATCAAAAAAACAATAAGTTGACTAATAAAATCTTAGTTCAAAAATCAACATTACCAGACATCCGATTCGAACCGTCTTCTTACAGTCTAATATTGAAAACGAATTTATAATCTGAAAATGGTGTTGCAACATACAGTTGCATTGGCAACCAGCCGCTCTCTTCCTCTAAGAGCTAAAACACTCACACACTTCTTATATTTCTTTTTTTCCTCCCCGCCTTAAAAACTAAAACGAGCCGAGTTTAAATAGTCGCTCGATTTGCATTGCAGTTGCTGCCAACCACAAATCACGAAACTTGCAAAAAGATCGGGTTCGAATCGGTTTGTTTACTTTCATTGAGATCATGGAACGGGATTGGAAAAACAACACAAGGAGATCATAAAAATTTGGATCCGAAAAATATTTCGAATGGTTTTACTTTTTAAATGTCTAACAATTTTTAAAATAGATTCTTTAAAAAAGTTTAGATTGTAAAATATTGTGAAAAAAAAAGTATAAAAACATGAAATTGAAATTTGATTATTTTTTAGCATTTCTATACTTTAAACCAGTTTAGGGTCCCGAACAAGATATATGCAAAGGTAACTAGTTGATATCGAACGTTACCAACAGATAATTTAATGTTTCTTGAGTAGAAAAAAGTATTACAGATTTTTTCGAAACGTTTCTGCTTTAAGATATTTTAAATAAAAATACATCCAGCATATATATATATATATATATATATATATATATATATATATATATATATATATATATATATAAACTGTAAATCAAAAATATTGATTCTACAAGCGCAGCACAAAGATCTCTCCTATACGCTAAAAAAAATTAACAAATACTATACATTAACTTTTACCGTTTTTGCTTGTACTATGTGTAGCCCTTCAGAAATATTTAATTTACGTGTAATCAGTTAAAATTAATTTAATAATTATATTTGTTTAAATGTAATGAACGATTACGAAGAAATATATTTTTTTATTAATTATTATCTGTCAAAATAGGTTTTTAATTTACTTCTCAGATTTCAATTTATTTTCCTACAAAAACTTTCATCGATCAACAGTGACTACTTTTGGGGGGAAAACATGCTATAATATCTTTGGAGCAATTCATCACACACTATTATCTTTTCGCGGAAAAGTGTCAAAAATGCTGAAAAATAAATTGGACTAATTGGGATAACTTTTGTTTCGTCGCTAATACATCTATTTTTTGTAAGAACTACTTGAAATGTTTTTTTAAACAAGACTGGACTCTTAGATTTGGTTTACTGAATGTTTATGGAAGAAATTCTCATCTGAAGAATTTTTTTGCTTTATAAAAGCTTGGAAATGTAAAAAGAAAATTTCAATAAAAATGCATGTCAATCTAACTTTTACGTAATTAATGGATTTGAATCCAGAGAACATTCCGAAGATTTCTCCATTCTTGTATAAATATGAAAGGAACGTGTGGGCATTGATAGATGTTCTAAGTTTTATAGAATCAGAATAAATATATTTTAAATAGCTTAAATCAGGAATGGGCATTATGTAGATCGCGATCGACCGGTGGGGGGATCACCTTTAATATATAAATATATAAGACCTAAGGCATGCTGAAAGAATTATATTTATGGAACACTGATGCCAGCTAGACTGAAGAATAGGCTTTTCACTATTGATGCGACAATGTTTACTTAGGTAATATTTCAAGAAATGTATAGACGACACGCGTACCTTCCTTGGGAGGGCACGATGGTGTTAACACGTTCACTGTTGCTGTAAGAAAAAAAAAATCACTGCGATTCCGATCGTATATATGAGTTTTTGCCTGCACGCCGACTGAAGGAGAGAACAAATGTTGATAATTTCTTCCTGCGATAGGAGGGGATTGGCTACTGAGACATCATCCCACACCCCATGGTTCTCCAGGATTGGATCCTCGTGTCATGTCTCGCGATCGTGCAGGACTCGGCAGCGATTCGTCACAAGACGTAGGTTTCAGATTCATCGATGCACGTATGTTCTCTACTAACTGCATTTAATACGTCCCCGCTTCACGGTCAAGAAGTAATATGTCATACTTTAAAATAGGGGTTGGCAGACTTTTACATGGCACGGTCTACCTTTAATTTTTTCAAGGTGTCGTGGTCCACATGCAACGTAGTTGTGATAAGCAAAAAAAAAAGCTCAACACAATATTTGTATTGCAACAATAATAAATACAGAATGTGTATACTTACCTAGATAACTACAGCAGAAAAACAAAACTTACTGTTTTCAAACTACGTTTTAAGTAAAACGCAAAATACAAACATAATAATTATATATCTGTAAATTTAATATCAAATGATGCATTTTCAAACAATTCACAATACATAGCAAATTAAGTACTTTTCCCTTAAAGTAAGTTTCTATAGCTATAGTCTCAAAATAGACGACTTAGTCTTCGTATTATTTGCCCCCCCCCCTACACAATCGGTATATTATTACTAACTGCTAATCTTGCACTGGATTCTAAGTGGTCGTCTGTGAAACGGGAATATGCTGTCTAAATTATATTCTTCGTTGAGAATGTAGATTCTCACAGGTAGGTAGAGCGAAAGAACGATGTTAAATGAATTGCAGCTTTTTTTTAAAATTGGGATAATTTATTACTTCTACCAATAGATTCCAAAAGTTATTCTTTACAAATTACGACCTTTTGAAAGAGAAAAGCTTCGTTTTCCTCGATATATAAAGAAAACATGTAACATACACTTGTTGGAAAAAGTCTACGTTCACCCATAAGAAATCATATAGCAAAGGTAAAATTTAATAGAAATATGATTTTTTTCCTATATATATATATATATATATATATATATATATATATATAACAAAAAATTACACGAATTTATTTAATATTGTTTAAATATTGAGCATGCAAGAATTCGTTAATTTTGAATTAAAACTACTACTGATAACGGGAGTTTTGTAGCAAAATACACAAATATTAGGCAGAAAAAGTCTGCGTTCACTATTTGAATATTCTTGGTTCTTGGGATTTGTAACAACAGGCAACAGAGTTTTTGCATTTAGTTATCAAGTAAAATAGCTTAAGAAAATTGTGACGCAATAATTTTTACGTTTTTGTGAGATACGAAGCAATTCAAGGACATGGACAATAAAAAGAAGGAAATTAGTACCAGTGAGCGTAAAATCAATGTGAAAAGATGGAAAAGTCATCGGGATATAGCCAGATCCGTTGGACGGCAGTATTCATCTATCCAGCATGTTATTTATAACTTTAAATCTACAAGAGTTTACACATCCAAACCTCTTTTAAGTCGTCCATCTAAACTCATAATCAGAGAAAAACGAAGTATGACATCAATAGTGAAAAAAAATCAATCCGTGTTTGTCTGCAACTTAAATAGCAACAGACATTCACGAGCAGTTTAACAAAAATATTTGGGCAGATACCGCAAGAAAAATCTTGAAAAAGGCCGGATACCATAGTCGAGTGGTTCGCAGAAAGCCTTATATTTCAATGACCAGCTGGCTTAAGCGGATAGCTTTTGAAAAAGATCATATACATAAGCCTCATGAGTTCTGGAGGACTGTGATATTCTCTGATGAGGACAAATTTTGTATCTTCGGCATAAAAGGTTGTAAATTAGTCTGGAGAAAACCTTGCACAGCGCTTCAAAAACAGCATTTAGTACCAACGGTAAAGCACTGCGGCGGTGGAGTCATGGTGTGGGGGTGCATGTCGAGCAATGATGTTAGCAAGTTGGAGTATATATAATCAATTATGAACAAATATAATTACTTTGATGTCCTAAAAACAATTTAAAGGAAAGTGCCACGAAACTCGACTTAGTATAATAGTTTCATTTTCAACACGACAACGATCCTAAGCACACCGCTGAGATTGTGAAACTTAGGCTCTTGTATAATGTCCCAAATCAATTGCACATAGCCCAACAGTCATCTGATCTGAATCCTACAGAACACCTATGAGATTTGTTGGAACGCAGGATTCGTCAACACAATGTATCTAGCAAGGATATGCTGGAGAGTGTTCTTAAGGACCAATGGGAAAAGATAAGTGCTGAAAAAACACCAAGATTTATTAGTTCAATGCCGAAACGACTTCAGGATAGTTCACAAATGATGCGATTAACCAACCAGCTACTAAATATATATAGCTCACTGTTCTCTTTTTAAATAATTTTTACAGTTACTACTAAAACAGTGAGCGCAGACTTTTTCTACTTGATTTTTGTTATTATCGTTACAAACCTGTCTATATTTTAAAATCTATGAAGGCAAACCAAATTTACTTTTGTTATTCTGAACATATACTTAAAATGAACTAAATAAAATCTAATTAAAATGTGTTTTTTAAATTCCAGTTTTTGAACTTTTTTTTCATTGTTCATGTAAGCAATAGTATGAGGATGCAGACCTTTTCTAGCTAGTGTATATTTAGTTATGTTTTTCACATCAACATTGCCAAATGAATAACCCATGAATGCAACTTTTGTGGGATTCTAGTCTAGTAAATTCTTGAAACCGTCTCTCAGATTTGGTTTGGAGTTTTATTCACGGTTGTTTTCATTATCTTGGTAATTACCTGTGTTTCTTTTAGTATGCGCGTCTAAGATTTTTTTATGTGAAGGTGGTCACTCCAAAATATCTTGGCAATCCACCGGTCGATCGCGATCGACTTAATGCCCACCCCGGCTTTAGAAGATGGGTACAATGTCGAAAACAAATCTTACGAAAAGTAAATAAAGATTTTCGAAAGAGGAGAAAGAAGAAAGTTCGATGCAGAATAGCCTCAACTACACCTCTGGGTGGACCGCAGAATCTTTAAATTTTTAGAACTAGCCCGTACCCTGGAAAAGTCCGCCCACTCCAAGCTTAAAGGAACTAAATTATTTATTGATGGAATAATTTTAATAAACCCATTATAATTAATTTATCAATAAAAATAATTTCCTCATTTTAAATTTTAATTTCTTTTAAGTATTAGGTTGAATGAGTTGTCTAGACAGCTAATTTTCTTTCCAATCTGATATTTAGTTCCTGGCATTTGTCAGAGAAGCTGCTACATGTTCATAAGAGAGATATATACGAGATGCAGGAGTAATTTTCCTGTTTTTTTTTAATATCACGCATTTGATGGACTAATAGTTAATTATTGCAAATCTGTACACAGAGCATCCGAAACTCAACATCAAGCGGTCACGAGTAAAAGGAACACACACCAGTTCTGTTGGGAAAAAAAATTCCAAATCACTTGGTTAAGGGATGACGAGCACATGCCTAAAAATGGGAAAAGACATCTTCCATCTCATCATTCAGTACTGTGTCCAAAAATTTCTCAATTTTACGGGTATTTTTATCTAATGTCATCTTACCTAGCCGTACAATTAATCATAGGCACAAGTCAGTTAAAAACTTTGTTGGTTTAGTTCGAAATAGCGATTTTGTTTGAGTCGGGGTTTGAGAAAAAGATGTCACCTAACTTTGACTTTCCATAAAAAAAATATTTTATACTATTCCAGAAAGTAATTTCAAAAGATGGCCCATTTAGTAAAGGTTCCAAAATTATACAACACTTACTACTCTTCTATCCATGAAAATTACTGCCAACTTTTGTTTTTAAAAATGACCATATCGAAGAATCAATAAGCGACGTCGATATGAACTCTCAGCCGCCACGAGCCAGTTATCCCTCCGGTAACTTTTCCGACACCTCTCCCGTGAGACTCTCACGGTATATCGCAGAGGATCTTCATCTCAATTAACTTAAATTACGCAATAAATTTTAAAACTAAAACCGAAAATACTTTTCTAATACTTTAACAAATTAAATGTTAGAAGCGCTTGCCTTCAACATGACTACAGAGCTTACATCTTTTTAAAAGGGATCGTTCGATGAGTCGTGAGTGACTAGTTAACTTTTTTTCTTCGATTGTTTTAGAAATTTCTTAGGAATAATTCGGTTACATTTTCAATCGGTTTAAAAGAAGTTAGAAGGAAAAATAGAGTTTGAAAAATAGAAATTGTTTTCCATTTTATTTTCGAATTTATTGCTTGACTTGAGTTAAACAATTAATATTTTTTTAAAGAAAAATTAGAAATGAATTAAAAATGAAGTTATTTTGTAAAAAAAATTGGCAATTATTGTTATGGATAGAGAATGGTGGAAAGTGTTGTTTATTATTCCGGTCTTAACTAAATGCATCATCTTTTGAAACTTGCTTAGAATGCTATACAATATTCTTCGTTTTTTTTTTTTTTTTTTTTTGATAATCAAGCTAGATTACATCTTTTTTTAATTCCTAATATTAACTCACAATATCTATATATTTAGTTGTTTATTTATCGTGGTGGAGTTTTCAATTGTCAATAAAATACATTTTAAAGCCCTCAATTGAGCTGAAATTTTCTATACACTATTGTTTTGGGTAAAAATACGATAATTTGATTAGAATAATTGACTGAAACCCTAATTACTTAAGGAATTACAAATACAGCCCCGTTAGCTTCATTTTTAGCGACTTGGGTCAAAACTTTAAAAGATTTTTTTTCTCACGTTTTAAAAAATTCAGTTGAACTGAAATTTTATATACACGATTGTTTTGTATGACATTGCAATACTTTAAAGATAATTAATAAAAATTAATTACCACCTAATGTGATGATATACATATTTATATTAATTGTAACTATTTAATAAAAAATAGCTAAAATAAAATTTTTCTTTGTTCATCTAAGTAGGAATTGACTTATTTTTTTTATATATTACTTGTGTTTCAAACTACGTTAATAACGTTAAATTTAACTAAACCTAAAATATGTTTTGCTTAATTTGTGAATGTGATTAATACGCAGGCAAAAAATATGACATCCGAGAAAAAATTCCTCACAAAACTGAGAAATTTGTATTCACAGTGCCTAATAAAGTGATGGAGAGGCTCATTTCTAAAAATGTGTAGTCACTTAATCAAGTGTGATACAGATTTTTTTTTCGTTTTTCCCAGAACTTCTAAGGCAATTTTAGTGCTATTGATGACGAAACTTGTAACTTTGTACCACGTCGTGGACGACACTTGTGTATGCACCTCCCTCTTGAAACTTCTACGCCACATCCAATGAGTGAGTGTTGGGGTTATTGGCGCAAGAGCCAATTTTGGCTAAACTTAGCCGAACATTCGAAACAACACCAAAGGAATGTTTTGAGCCTCGAAAGATATAACGTGCATCGGCCCATCTACACGGCAGGTCTTCAGTGGCCCTAGGACTCAAACTCACAACACGCTGCCCTCACATTTTAAAGCGCTCACTTGAGCTGAAAATTTTCTATACACTATTGTTTTGGGTGACAATAAGGTACTTAAATGATAATTAATAAAAAAATTACTGAAACGAATTACTTAAAGAAATGCAGATACAGTCACGTTGGCTTCCTTTTTAGCAACTTTGAAAAAAAATATTCCTACGTTTTAAAGTATTCAGTTAAATTGTAATTTTATATACACGATTGCTTTGGTTGGCAATATGATACTTTAGTGATAATTAATATAAATTAATTACCACTTAAAATTGTGATACTGTCATATGTATATTAATTGTAATTATTTGATAAAAAGTAACTAAAATAAAAATTTTCTTTTTTAACCTAAGTAGAAATTGACTTTTAAAAAAAGTTATATTACTTGTGTGTGTGTGTGTTTCATTTACTTCCACTGCCATTTTGTTAATTAGGAATTTTAACACAAACATTTCGCATCCTTAAGAAACTTTTGATACGATTACCTGAAAAAAATATATATATATTCTGGGAAAAAGAGAATTTATCCTTTCACAGCTGTCACAAACCTGATAACTCAGAGAAAAAGGATTCTGTCTCTCTTGACTTGGGTTTAAAGGACTATTCACTTATTCCGGAAGATATCCAATTCAACGGAAGGAAGAAAGGAAGTTTTGGACTCTGTACCTTCTCCCCCTTGTGAGACTTCGAAACAATTCCCACTGATGTTTCTCTAAAGCTGATTTCTCGAGGGAATTCAAAAGAAAATGCTACAGATTCGATTGGGTATAATGCTTTATTTCATTTTTGTGAAGGGACCGTTTGATAAACTGGTGTATCACCAAAGGAAAGGAGGAGTAAAAATGGTTTGGAGCAAAGGGTCTGCTATAAATCTATATTTATAAAGGAGAAAAGAGAGACTCCCTCCCTCATCACGAGATCTTCTATTAGACCTAGACTTGGAATTTGGTAAGCATGTTTCTTCTGTTGAGAAGAGATCCGGTAAAGCTGTTGAGAAAATTGACTATCAAGATTGGTAAGGGGAGTTATAGCAAAAAATTCCCGGTTTTAAACAATTACACCAAGAGACTTGAAATACGGTGGACGTGTTTCTTTTGTTTGAGATCCTCTAAGAATGGGTTTTGGGGTAAACAACTCTCAAGAGAGGATAAGGGGGGATAAAAATTCCAAATTTTGAACTATTAGACCTATAAATATGAAATTAGGTGAGCATGTTTCTTTTGTTGAGTAGAGATCAGCTAAGAACGGATTTATCAGATGTCAACTTCCCAAGGGATGATGAGTGGTGGGGGGATTTATATAAATTCCAATTTTTGATCTATTAGACCTACGAGCATGAAGTTAGATGAGCATGTTTCTTTTGTTGGGCAGAGTTCAGCTAAGAACGGTTTTTTAGAAGTCAACTCCCAAGGGAGGATGAGTGGTGGTGTGTGTGGTGGGGAGGGGATTTATATAAAATATTCCAATTTTTGATCTATTAGACCTATGAGCATGAAATTAGGTGAACATGTTTCTTTTATTGAGCAGCGATCAGCTAAAAAAGGATTTTGTGTTAATCCACACACAAAGGGTCCTGTAAAAAGATCAGAAAGCGTTACAGATAAGAATTCCCGCTTTTGAAATATTAGATCTATAAGAAATTCGGCAAATATGTTTCATTTGTCCAGTAGAAATCGACAAAGAATGGGTTTTGTGGAAATCCACTCCTAAGACGATTCCGTATGGAGTTAGGGAGCGCTACAGATATAATTCTTGTCTTTAAATTTGGTAAGTACGCTCTTTTTGTTAAGTAAAGATCGGCTATTTCTTACAAAAATGTGTTTACACGGAAATTTAAAGGGTATATAAGTAAAAAATATATTTTTGAATTCTTAAACCTATGGACTTGAAATTGGGTAAGCCCGTTATTTTGAGTAGTCCAATGCGTTGTATTAAGTAAAACCTTCAAAGCATTGTATGAAATTTGTTCTGAAACATTTTTAATATAGAAAGCAGATCATACAGATGACCGTTCTTCTATTTCATCTTTTATAACAAATGAATTTATTCCATTTTGACTTACAAAAATTCTAAGGAAAATATATTTTGTTTAGTAATGTTAATTAATGGAATATAAACAATCTAATATATATTATAAATGTGAAAGTTTGTGAAAATCTTTGTGGGTCTTTCACGCAAAAACAACTTAATGCATTTTAATGAAACTTTACAGTAATATAGCTTATACATCAGAATAACACATAGGCTATAATTTATAAAAATTTGTAAAAAGTGTCCAAAATATAACGCTATTTGTCAAGTAAGAAGGAAAAAATTCTGCCATCTGCAAGCAAAAAAGCCCACGTCAGCATATATCTATCTTTTGTTTGTGAAAAACTCTTTTTGTTTTCGCTACGCAAGGGAATCGCTTCTAATTAATTCCTGTGATCAGAATAATGCCTATTTTTTTATTTCAGAATAAAACTAAGTTTTGAAGGGAGAGGTTGTTATAAATCTCTCTTTATTTTAATTTTTTTATGCTTTTATTATGCACATTTGGTAGTAAGAAGTTGATCTATTTTCAAAATAACTACTTTTATCGCTTCTGGTACTTAAAGTAAATAAACTTTCCCTTTCACACTACATCATTTGGACAAACTTTCATTATTTTTTTGTGGTTAGTAGTTAATTATAACGCTGTAATTTTAATTGAATTGGCAGATATTGCATTTTTAAGTATAAAACTAATTATAACTACTGCACTGTATTTTTTGCAGTAAGTGAGTGAATATTAACGTCGCACTGTTCAGCTACACGAGGGCTTTTGGAGACGGACGATGTAATTTTGAACAATGGTCAAGTGACGGGAACGACACTTGAGCTAGCACCCCCTTCTCCTAACTACCACACCACACCAACTTAGCAGGAATATTCTACCAATACTTAGCTTTAATATTCTTTGAAATCCACTCTTCCAAGATATATGGCAGCACGGGTTCTATGATGAATATTTTAGTGGGGAAGGCGAAAAGTTTTGTAGCAGATATTGCGTTTTCAGCGGATTGCAAAGATTATTATTTTTGTCGCAAAAAATAGTTAATGTCAAAATTTAAGTGTCTTATGGTTTTGTCTGTTAATGAAGACCTTGGAAAATGATTTGACTACTTATTTTAAGTGAACGGTGTACATAATTAGTTTTACAGAGGAATATCTTTAATTAATTTATTAGCTCTAACGGATTAAATTTTCCAAAGTGGAGTATTTTGTTTATGTATATCCCTTAAGTTTCAATGTAGTGATCCCAAAAAAATATATTGTATGAAAAAAAACTGCAGTAAATCATAATGCGGTGGATAAAGTATTAACGTGCATCGCTCCCCTACACGGGGGTCCTACAAAGCTCTAAAAATGCTCGAGCTATGAAAGTAGCTAGACATTTGGCAACTTGACTCTATCGTTAACATTTCGCTATGTTTTTCATTGAATCGCCATTATAATTTAAGAAACGGCGTTGCTTGCGAATATTACAATTTTAAAATAAAATAAATACAACAGAAAGTAATATTAATGTATTGCACTTTCAGATATAAATTATTTACACTACTTTAAGCGTTCATTACGCAAAACTATTAAGAATGTGTTACTTTTGCTGAGCAGAGATCATCTTAGGGAAGTATTTTGAAAAATCGACCCTCAAGAGTGTTACGAGGAATTATAAATTTAAAAAATCCTTTTTATCGGCTATTAGATCTACATCAGTGTTTCTCAAAGTGTGGGGCGCGCCCCCCTGGGGAGCGTGATGACCCTACAAGGGGGGCGCGAGCGTATCTAAAATTTAAAGATTTTTTTTAAAAAAAATAACCGGAAAGAGAAGTAAAACAAAATGCTTTCTTCCATAATAAAAAAATACACACAACAACACTGAGTTAATTTATGTTTATTATCTGGCTTTTTCCGTCATCAAATAGCTATCTTTGATCCCAAAACCAAATTAAAGAAAAAAAACTTTTTGTTTTATTTGCTGTATTTCCTCAATGAGAGATTTTTTTATTACGTTTTAACATAAAATATTACTCGTTAAAAGAAAAACGAAACTCAGACCCTGAGAAAAATTCTAAGAAGATAAACAATTCACCACACTGTAATTATTATTGAAATACTGTACATTAGTTGTAGAAAAAGAAAAGGAAGTCATGATTCACTTTTCAGCCAGGCTGCATAGTACGTTTGCTAATCATTTGATTGACCTTCAATCTTATGGTATGGTTATTATCAATATTAGTTCCCTCCCATCTTTTATGCGTTTGCTTTTCGCTTAGGGAAATTGTGAATAATTGAGTTTTGCGATATTTGGAAAAGAATTGATTGGTTTAACATTTCTGTAGGATAATTGAAAAGTGTCTGATTTGCGTCCTTTATTATGGTCTTGTACTTTTGAATCATTTTAGTTCAGTTTTATTGGATTTTTTCTCAAATCATCAAAGAATTGAATAGTCCTTGAAAGAAGGTAAGTATACTTTCTATAAATTAAAATATTCACTAGAATTTTGATTTGTATCGTTTACAGTAAAAATAATTCTAAACAAATGATTGGGGTGACTGAGTCCTCCCGCACTACCATTAATGTTAGTATCGAGTACGCGCCTGCTCCCGGGTTAAAACATTTTGAAGTCTTCTCGCTTTAAATGTTAAAAAGTAACACAATTATTCTTCATCGGAATTTTATATTCTTTTTCATAATTTAACATTAATTCTAAATGCTAATTGTGTGAGGTTTAAAATTACAGTTCTTTTAAACAGTTATTTACAATTATAGCATTTATCTAAAAAAAAAATCATTTTACATTTTTGTATACAATGTCGTGCACACAGTTTTACTCTCCTTACAGTTCAGCTATTATATCAAGAATAATGTTTTATTTTTTTAAAAAATGAACTCGTGCGAAGAGTCTGTGTTTCAGCCAGTATACGCCATTTAATACTTATGTCATGAATTTGTACGGTTTATAATAAATATTGTTGCTTTATCGTAAAAGTGTATTATTATTGCATTCAGTAAATTATTATGTATAAGGGGGAGCGATAAAAATTGTGATTGAAAAGGGGGGCGCTAGTAGTGAAAGTTTGAGAAGCACTGATCTACATAGTTAAAATTTAACAAAGGTGTTTTTCTTTCTTTCTTTTTTTTTTTTTTTTGTTTAGCTGATATATGCAAAAAGCTTTTTTTGTTTAATTTTCAATTCACATGATATTAACTCATTAAAAACTTCTTTTTCCTTCAATCTGTATTGTTTAATTTTTCAGTTCACCCGTGCGAAGAACGGGTATACCAGCTAGTCAATTAATAAAATTATAACTGAATAGAATATCAAAAAAATATATATGGTAGCTTATTAAAAAAAAATGTTTGAATATTATTTGTTAAAATATTGGAAACAATAACAATTTATAAAAGTTAAAAGAGAGTAATGTAGCTTAAGCGAAAAAATATATTGAAAAAGCGTAGGAAAATAAATACAGTAATATTGAAAACAATATATAAACATTTGTGTATAATTCTAATTAATATTATTGTACTACAGAAATATTTAACTTTTGTCTAAAAATGGACACGATATTGAAACATGTCAGGAAGGATTTATGCCCTGCAACGAAATTCTTCTTGAGGGAAAAATCAGTTTTAAGGGCAAAGTTCACTTCTCAGCATAAACTTGAATAAGATTGTGAAATCCAGTAGATGTGACGAGGGGGACCAGATTGACAACAAATTTTGCAAAAAATATATCACCATGGAACCATTGAGAAGTCTCTAGGATAGACCCTTCTAAAAATTTTCATGAGGCTATATAAGGGATTTACAAGACAATGCTTAAGTCAGTTCAAAAGAGTCAGTCGAGACTGCAATAAGGCAAAGCGACTTAGTCTGTCTAAGATCCTGCTAGTGGAACTGTTATGGGAAGCCGTTTTTGCCGTTATGTTGTAAATCTTGTTTATAACGAGTGAGTTTTTCATTATTATAAATAATCTGTTACAATATTTCTTTTTTATATACGTCGAGTTGTCTTTGTGTAGCCATTTGCTCGTTAATAAATCTATTATTACTCAAATGCACTGAAGGGCCACTGAACTATGTGTAGCACTGCGCATCATTTATACAGAAGAGAGGGTGCTGTGGTAACTGCATATATAGCGCGTACTGTGGTTGTTCAGAGTGATTTATCGGAATTGACTGTATGGGTACACTGCCTGATTTAGACGCCTTTGAACGTGGACAAATCGCAGGTACGCGACGCATGAGACATTCAATTTCCGAAATCGTCAGCCAGCTAGGATTTTCAATGTCGACAGTGTCAAGAGTATATTAAAAATACATGGAGGGTGGACAAAAAAAATTTAGTGATCGGGCAAACTGCAAACGACAATTAGCCTTGACATTTCGTGGTGAGCGACGTCTCAGACATATTGTACGCAGACAGCGAAGCGAAACATTAGCTTTAATTACCCCTCAGTTGAATGACGGTGCCAGTCGTACGGATCCTGCATGCTAGCTTGTAACTGTACAAGGGCATGGCCTAGAGTGTTTTTTTCGGGGCACTGATTGAGAACTTTGGTGTTTGTACCAACCTCACTCAATGAAATCCACACGTAGAATTGCTAGGGGATCACCTCCATCCGTTTATACTGCTCTGTTATCCGCACGGTAATGGAACTCTCCAGCAAGACAACTGTACCAGTCACAAGTCCCAGTTGGCTACTAGCTTGTTGGATGAACATTCCTCTGATTTTCTCGTCATAAATTGGCCACCTAGAAGCCCAGACGTAAATCTTATTGAACATCTTTGGTATGTTTTGGAATAAGGCGTGAAAGGCCATCACATAGCATCAACGCACCTAACTGAATAATGAACAGCCTTAATCACAATATTTGGCAAGTCATTCTCGTGCAACCTTTCCAGAAGCTTGTTGAACCCATGCGTCGTCGTGTGGCAGCCTTTATCAAGGCCAGAGAAAACCCAACTGGTAACTATGTAGAGAGAGACAGAGAGAGAGAGATCCCTATTTCAATAACACTTCAGTATAATCGGAATCGTCAGCTGCTTTTCCTTCATTTATATTCACAACACTATTCTAATCCTTTGAGAGTAAGGAGAACGAGTGCGGATCCTACAAAGAATCAATATACGGATTATCTATGTTGAATGTAAGTGTATTTAAAAGATTAAGTTTTGATGTTGCAAATTGTAACTGCGTAAAGTATTTTGAATTCATAACTCACATTATGAATTGTATTGTATTCGAGCACAATTTTTTTACTGAGCACAAACATTACTACAAAATATTCCCGAAGTAGAACATTTACACATCTGGAATATTGACCCAATTTCTTTGATAATTTTGTTTACTGAGAAAAACAATTTTAAAACATGTTCACATCTTTTAACCATTTTATCCAAAATATTCCCGAACTGAAGTATTTATACATGTGGAATATTGATCCACTTTCTTTGATAATTTTGTTTTTTGAGAAAAAATTATTTAAAGTTGTTCACGTCTTCTAATCATTTTATCCAATTTATTCTGAAACTTTTATCAGTCTGATGAATTATTAAAGAAAAGAGACAAAATCGAATGTTTGCTCGAGGACCAGAATCTCTATTAACATTTTATAAACTCTGAGGTGGGAAAAAACCGCTTGTAATTACTAGTTCATTTGAGATAGAAACGTGCCAAGAAATCCGAATCATATAAATCTGTGACGAAAGGCCTAAGAAAAGAGAAGAAATTCTTCTTTTTCATCGTCTGGGAACAGACTCAAGAGGCCAATTGTTTATGAGATGGATCCCTCGTGTAAAAAGAAGATCCGGAGAATTACATAAAAGCACCGAACATAGCGGAACACTCCATCGGACCGATTGCTTTATTTTTTTTGAATCTGGAATGGCTTTAATTTTCGCCGTCCAGACAAGAAAGCAGACGTTTGGGGAAAACCACTTGTGATTAGGCCTAACTTTTGAATTTTGCTTGAAAAAGTATTGTCATTTTGTATAATTATTTTATATAGAATATTAATAACAAAAAACGAAGGGGCGGGGATATACACTATTGTACAAATTATACAAATGTTTAAACTCATTGCCCAAATTGTAAAGCTGTAATTTGCTTGTATTCTTTTTTTAATATGTTGCGAGAAGGAGAAATTTCAAGACTTCATCTCCGCATTATAATTTGTAACAATATTGAACAGAACAACCTTTAATTCCTTAAGGCAGTGCTTCTCAAACTTTCAATACTGGCGCCCCCCTTTTCGATCACAATTTTTTTCGCGCCCCCCCCTTATATATTAATAATGTACTGAATGCAATAATAATGCACTTTGAAGCTAAAATTACAATAGGCGATCTTAATTATAAACCATACAAATTAGTAACATAAGTATTAAATTTTGTATACTACTTTTAAGCAAAATAAATAAATAAATAAAATAATAGGATAATTATTATGTTATTTTTCCTTTCTCTAATTTTTAAATTGAACATATTATAAAATGCGGTAGCTGCTTAGAAGACAAAATATAGATATCTGCTAAATATAGAAAAAGAACTCAGAGGGTCAATTTCTAATCATAAGCATTCCTTATAAAAACTTTGCTTTCCAAGACAAGCTCATGGACGTCATTAATACTTATTAAACTGGTTCTTAATTTAGTATTAATTAATTAGTTATAAAATATTCTGTGCAGCACTGATACATTAAAAGTATATCGGCTGAAGTGCCCGCTCTTTGCTCGAGTTCATTTATAAGAAAATAAAACATAATTGAAATAATAGCTGAATTGTAAGGGAAGCAAAGCCAAGTGCTCGACAATGTTTACAAAAACGTAAAATGATTTTTTTTAAATCCTTGGTCAAATTATAATTAGTTTTAAGCGAATTGTAATTTTAAGCCTCACAGAATTAGCATTTATAATTGATGTTATACAGTACGGTCGGGGTTATTGAGTCACCCCAATCCTTTTTTTTTTAAATTATTTTATTGTACACGATACAAATCATGATTCCAGTGAATAAGTTAGCTAAGAGAAAGTTTACTTACCTACCTTCAAAGACTTTTCAATTTTTCTTTGGTAATAAATAAACAGTTTTGCCAGAATTAACGATTTCGTAATCTGTGTGTCCCGCGCGACTACTTCCGGGTAAAAAGTATATTCATTATGATAACATGTATGTTACTGCTAAAAAATTGTGTGAAACGTTTTTCGTTATGCTTTATACATTGAGAATATTTATAAAAATATGTCTTGGCCAAGTAATCCTTCATGTGCTTGTGTGTGTGCTCTCCGTGGTTTTCCAAATATCATAAAACTTAACTTAGAAGGTCAAACACAGATTACAGCTATAATGTGCAGTATTTCAAAAATAATGACAGTGATGAAATTTTTATGTTCCTAAAGTTTTTCGATTCTGGATCTGGTTTCTCTCTGAAAGAGTAGTATGTTAGGTTAAAGAAAAGCGTAATAAAAAAATCTCTCATCACGGGATGACAGCAAATGAAATAAAAGTTTTTTATTTGGTTATAGGATCAAAGATAGCTAATTAGGTATTGAAGAAGTTTTTATTTTTGATGGCTTAATACCGCCTATAAATTATATCAGAGTAAAAGTGCATTTTTTATTATGTCTGAAAGTATTTTGTTTTGATTAATTCCAGTAAACTAATTATTTTTTAAATCTTTTATTTTCGATATGCTCGCGCCCCCCTCGTAAGGTCATCGCGCCCCCCCAGGGGGGCGCGCCCCACAGTTTGAGAAGCACTGCCTTAAGGTTTTTTGCTAATATGGCCTTTAAGTATAATTTAAAATGGAAGCTACGGAGATATCGAAGGACAAGAACTGAGCAATCTTGAACGAGAAACCGTCCTGGGTTCCCGAGGCTCCCAGAAAAGCTGCTGTAGCTCATTTTAGACGTTTGACCAGGCATGACTGTCTGAGATCTCATCTTCACATAATTGGTATCGCCGACTCACCGGACTGTACTCTGTGGGACTTGGTCAGCTTATGACCGATGAACATTTGGTCGTGTGCCCTGCACTAATTAGTCTTAATTGAACGGTCGAAAAATATTATTGGTGAGCACGTGCACTAATGCAATAGGTGCTATTGCAGTGTGTGGCATGTGTAAAATAAAAATAAATATTTAACAGAACTTAACTGCATTTTTATTGTTGTTCACGCATATGAAATAATTAATAAATAAATTTAATACACCATCACGAAAACCTTTTTTTATTTAGAGAGAATTGTCCTATTTTTTTAAATAACGAACATTCAGGGGCGTAACGTACCCACCCCCCGCTCCCACATCGTGAGGAAGACTGGTTTCTAGGGGACCCAAAACCTGTCTGCCACCAAGTACGAATGAATGACTAAATTTAATGAGTTTAATTTGCAATCAAAAGGTGACATTATAAGTTTTATTAAAACAAGGACCATAATTTCAGCATTATACCTGCTACTTATCCCGAATTATGGAATATCTTGAATAAGTTTTTAATTGCTTTTCCTAATGAGAAGGAATTTCAGCACGGTTGCTAATTTAAAAAAAAGACAGTATACTACTTCCCAAAGAGATTTAGAGTTAAACCTTACAAAATGGATGACATATGTTGATAATTTGTTGCTAAAGCACCAGATTTATTCCTCCCATTAAAAACATTTGTTTGCTGCTCAGTTATTTTATGTATTAATTAAATTTTTATTTAATTAATTAGCATGTGTGTTTTAAGTTTTAAACACAATACTCCACTACAATTAGAATTTTAAATTTGTTCTATACTAGCTGTCAAAAAGTCATTTAAGTTGATAAATTGGCAAAAATTCTATATTATGTAGACAATGGTCTACCCCTAACCAAGAAACATTGGAAAGGAATCTATGAGACAAAAATATTCGGGAACCTCTGTTATAGATGAATAAAATTCCGGTTTTCGCGAACTATTAGACCTATAAAATTAGAACTCTACTGACATGTTATAGGTCCGTTTTAAGTGGTTTGATTATATATTGAGTATATAATATTTTAGGCGTATAAAGGATAAAAATACTTCTTTTTTATAAAATCAAGTATGATGCTGAAATATACTTCATTTCGGAAATTTGTGTTACGTTTAGGAAAAAAATTACAGTGTCCCAAAAAGACAAAAATGAATAAGCCAATTTGCTCAGGAAGTAGCAACAAAAATCTTCCACAAACAAACTAATCCTCTTATCCTTCCGGATTAAGCTTTAGGTTGTCTTTCTAGATTGCTGCTGTCAGTTTCTCTGATTCTCTAATGTAATCAAACGGATTACTCGAAAATCAACTGGGAAGCGAGAAATAATTTATTACCTAATGTTTATAGTAACACATGGATAATATATTTCCCATACCATTTTAAATAATAAACACCTTTTTTAGAAGTCTTCACAGACGCTTGGCACTTCTTGTTACAAATAATATTGGACAACAGATAATAGATCGCTTATAATCCATGAAAGTCCAGTTCGAAATAAAAGCTACTTTAATAATTAATGCAGCTATCTCAAGATATAAAGATTTAAATTAGGTATAAAATTGAGTAAATATACTCTAAAGTAAGTTTGAATTCGTTGACAAAGTTTTTCCAGCAAATTTATAAATTTAAAAGTAAACATCTTTTATTCAAATTATATCGTCTCTTAAAATTTTTTTCAGAAACTTTCAAGGAATTACTAAGTAAGCCGCTATAACGTATGTAAATTTTTCTAAAGTAAATTATTCTATTTTCACAAGTTCGACATTTTATGGATCAAATTCAGCAATACTTCCAGATTTACGGAAAATTGCTTTTTCGTTAACTTGTTGCAAATAATGTACATCTTGCATGCTTTTAGTATACCTGTATTACTATTTTTTTTTACTTTTCTGAACAGTCAAGTTATGATTAAATAAAAAATATACACTCATATCCATAAATTAAGGACAATTCAGAATCACACAGAAATTGAACTCTAAAATAAAAATTGCACCTGTAGAATTATCACTCACATCTTGAAGAAGAATATGTAAATTAAAGAAAACCACCAGATGGCGTGGATAGTACGTCACAATAACGAGAGTGTAAGAGAAGGGGTATAGAAGGAATGGTGGCAAAGAAGTAAAATTGTTCACAAGCGCTTTAAAAGCCTTGCAGTGCAATAACCACATAGTTATGGCACAAAGGAAGCATTTGGATGATTTCTTACGTGGTAGAATTATTGCATGACTGGAATGTGGACGTAACCAGCTGGAAGTATCCGAGAAACTTGGAATCGCCCAGAGTGTCATCTCCAGGCTTTGGCAACGATTCCAAGATGATGGTAATGGGAGTAGATGTTACAGCACAGGTCACCCCCGAGTTACAATACCGAATGAGGAGGGGTATAATTGGCAGTTACTGCCAAAAGAAACAGACGGAGCACAGCTTCTGACTGTCTCGTCAGCTCTCTTCAGTTCCCGGTACGACAGTTTCAAGGCAGACCGTGTATCGACGCTTAGGGCACATTGGTCTACACTCATATCCATAAATTAAGGTTAATGAAGCTCAGGCAAAGAAAGAGACAGAAGCAAAACAAATTTGACTTATTTATGAAGTCTATTTATTAAACAAAAGGTAAAGAGAAAAAAAGATGCTATATGTTTGACATAATTAATAATAATTGCGATTTTTACACCCTGGAGGAAATTTCAAAAAAGAACCTATTTACAAAAAAGCAGTATAACATGGTTAGTATGATGGTTAATACGGAGTATGTCTCCCGGACGATGTAATACATGCCTTAAAATGCCTAGGCATACTGAGTATCAAATTATCAATCTGATCTTGGGGAATATTATACCACTCATTAAGAAATGCCCTCCAAAGTTCCGATAGACAGATGGGAGGTGGTGAACGGGCTGCTATTCATCGGCCAAGCGTATCACACAGTCGTCCATTAATTCTACAACGTAAAAAATTACCCAAATACTTCCTTTGTGCCATAACTATGCGGTTATTGCACAGAAAGGCTTTAAAAGCACTTGTGAACAATTTTACTTCTTTTCCACCATTCCTTATATACCCCTCTCATACACTCTCGTCATTGTGACGTACTATCCGCGCCATCTGGTAGTTTTCTGTAATTTGCATTTCCTTCTTTAAGATGTGTGTGATAATTCTACAGGTGAAATTTTTATTTTAGGGTTCAATTTCTGTGAGCTTTTGAATTATCCTTAAATTATGGACATGAGTGTAATTATGTCAGATGTGTTTCACTTACCGCAACTCACTGTCGCCTGCGATTAAACTGGAGTAAAGAGCATGCATTGTGGACACCACAACAGTGGTCTTGTGTGATGTTTTCCGACGAGTCCAGGTTTTCGTTTGCTGTCTGATTCTCGCCGGACTTTAATATGGAGAGAGCCAGGTACCCGTTACCACCAAGAGAACATCATTGAACGACACCGTTACGGTGGTTCAGGATGGCTCGTTTGGGGAGGAATGATTCTTTGTTCTAGAACTGACCTGCAAGTTCAGAGTGTAACGCTGACAGGCCACATCTATCGGAATGTCATTCTGGAACAACATGTACGTTTGTTTCGGGGTGCCATGGGTGCTGAATATCTGTTTATGGATGGATGACAACGCCCGTCCTCACCGTGCAAACATTGTAGACGAATGCCTTCAATCGGAGAATATCACCCGTATGGATTAGCCAGCATACTCACTTGACTTGAATCCAATAGAGCATGTGTGGGATATGCTTTGCCGACGAATTGCAGCCCGTCAACCCCCTCCCACCTGTCTACCGGTACTTCGGAGGGCATTACTTGATGAATGGTGTAATATTCCCCAAGATCAGATTAATAATTTCATACTCAGCATGCCTAGGTGTTTTAAGGCCTGTATTGCATCGTCCGGGAGACATACTTCGTATTAACCATTATACTAACCATGTTACACAGTTTTTGTAAATAGGTTCTTTTTTGAAATTTGCTCTGGTGAGTAAAAGTCGCAATTATTATTAATTATGTCAAACATATAACACCTTTTTTGCTCTTTACCTTTTGTTTAATAAATAGACTTTACAAATGAGTCAAATTTGTTTTACTTCTGTCTCTTTCTTTGCCTGAATTTCATTATTCTTAATTTATGGACATGAGTGTAATATAGAAACACAAAAATCGCTCATAACACAAATTAGCCTTTTTTATTTTTTCGTTTCTTTCTCTTTTTTTTTTTAATTTTCCCTTCTGAACATTAAAAGTGGCCATGGTAACCCAACGGTCCTAATCATGAACTTGGGTTTGGCGTATCATGAATTTGCACCCTAGTGCGACTGAAGAATTGCTGCAACTTAACCCTGTCTTGGCTCAAAGTCCTGCCGTTCGGGTGGTGTGGAAGTTTGGAAACGTGCTGTCGTCTCGTTACTTGGCCGAGGTGAAATATTACAAGGTCCGTCGCCAATCGGAATAGTTTTGCTTTATAAAATGACGTCAATAAACACTCACTTAAGAAACAATGCTTTTAAAAATAGCTATCCGCAACCCCTCTTCCCCCAAATCAAGAAATATATATGTATAAAAAAGTAAGTCAATTGCTACTTAGGTCAACAAAGAAAATATTTTATCTTCGTTTTTTTATTAAATAGTTACAATTAATAGAAATATGTAAATACATATGACAGAATCACATATTTAAGTGACAAAGTAGAAAACAATTTTCCTTGCCATTTTCTATTCTATGTAGGGTGATGGACTATTTTTTTGGTTTGCTACTGTTTTTCATCAATTCAATTTAATTATTCTCTCTAATAAAATAGTATAATAAAAAAGAAATCACATTCTTAGAAGTCAGACCATCCCAGATGGGATTCGAACCAACGATCTTCGAAGCGGTAGTCCAACGCTCTATCCATTGCGTTACAGGGACACAACGAATGATATTAATTTCTACATATGCTATTGGATTATTATTTTTTTAGTTGCTATTTTTTCATTTTCTTATTTAGTTAATGAATTAAAGAACTGTATTAAACTCAAGTGTCATCTACTATAAGTTTTAAAAAATATATTTGAACTTGAATGAATAAATAGAATCTATTTTATTAAAACGAATGAACATTTGTGAACAAGATAAATATATATAATAATAATAAATATATATAGGGGAGAGTGAACTAAAAGTAAGAATTGTATTGTATATACTCACATGTACAATATTGAGAGAGATGTACCATATGAAGTGCCGACCACAACGTTTTGTCGTGGTACAAAATCACTAAATTCTGAAACATTCTAAAACTGGAAGCTTGAAGCTAAGAGAAAAGAGATACAAAGAAAGTCTGCAAATATACGTTTTCTGTAAATGCTAGAAAACGACAAATATCTTACTACACAGCAATTATCAAAAAGAAAAAAAAGTAAGATCATCAAACAGATTAGATTATTACTTAGGACTTATTTATACACTCCTTGTACAATGAACTCTGACTTTAATTTCTTTCGATCGAAGAAGAAAACAAATTAGCTTAAGCACAAGGGATATGTCACTTGTGATTAAGCCTAACTTTTGCATCCGGTATAAGAAACAGTGTCGGTATTATAAGGAATTGAGAAATATAATATCATTTTCTTTCTAACAATGCTTCTCAAACTTTCAATATTTGCGACCCAGTTTTCAATCATAATTTTCATCCCCCCCTTTCGTGCAATTACAATGTATTGAATTCAATTATAATATGCTTTGCCGATAAAGTTACAATAAAATACATTAATTAAAAACCTCACAAATTATTAAGATAAGTATTAAATTTTATGTATAATATTGTACATGACAAGGCGATGGTATCACTGGCAATTAATAAAATTATCTTTAACTTAGTATTGTAAAATTAATCATCAAATAAGTGTATTGTGTCAGCATAAATGTGTATTTTATGTTGCTTCCTTTCATTAAATTAATGCAGTTTTTTTTAATTTTTTGTTTTTGACTTGTTCGTGTACCCTCACCTAGGGTAATCACGTCCCCCCCCTAGAGGGGTGCGCCTCATAGTTTGATAAACGCTGCTTTATAATGAAGATATTTTCAATGATAAAACTGAATGGCAACAAAAATTTATAACTGTAAAAAAATCAAGAATATCAATAAAAGATAATTTTGTTTTATTTACACTAAATATCATATGATTTTAATAAAAAACTGTTTATACACTTTTTTAAACTAGCGTTTTATTTGTCATAATGAATCTGAATAACTCGTGTATAAACCTTTCATTCTCTCACTTATCCATAACTTATGGAGACTGCCTACCCTCGAACCCATTTTTTTTTATAAAAACAAATTTTTAAAACAAATTGAGTGTTTTTAGGAAGAACAATAAAAAAATATGTAAATACATAAAAGTTTTTAAATAAATATTGTACTTTTAAAAAAAATTGGTTGTCTTCAAGGAAATTTTACCAAATTTTTACTAAAACGGGTATAAAATAACTGTATAAAAATTTCTGATACAATTATCAGAATATTCTTTATACACAACATACACAATACGATGCTTTTCAAAATGAACCAAAATCTAAGAGAAATATAAAAATACAAAAAAAATTACGCAATTATACATAATAATATGTAAATTTTGATATTTTTTTGTTTTTTTCTTTATAAAAATTAACCTAAATGAAAAAATGTTTAACCTACAACAAAACTTATGGTCCACTTTATGAGAAATAAAATAATAAACATTTACACAAAATTTCGAAACGTTATCAGGTTTGGTTTTTAAGATAACGAGTATCTGGTAAAGAGTTTCTTCCGAAAACATAATTTTGAGAAACACTCATTTAAATTTTTCTCTTACTGCCCTTTTGCATAGTGTGTGTGTGTGTGTGTGTTTTTTTAAATCACTATAACTTTATTTCTATTTCGCGTAAAGGAAAAATAAAAACCTTTTTGTAAAGAAAAATGATCAAACTATAAGATTTTGAAATAAAAAAAATACTTAATGTAGACAAAAATGACATTTTTAAGGTAGGAAATCAATCCCCTTTACTTAACTCAGTGGCACGACATCCCATGAGGGCCAAGGCCTACTGTGCCTAACTCGGTACACGTGACCTTGCGCCCTGAGGTGCAAGAGCAGATGTTCCGGTCAGGTGGTCAGTCTAACGCGAAATCCTCAGTGATTAGTTCCCAAGCCAGCGTGGTACTCATTCTATCGACTCACTGAAGAGATGAAAGGACGTGTCAACCTTGCACAGTCCGGGGTTTGAACCTCAGACCTGCGGGGTGGAAGCGCGATGCCCTAACAATTCAGCCATTGGGGGGAGGGTCTTCCACTTCTCAAATAACAGCTTTAAAAATTATATTCTTCCATCTTTTATGAACTGTTTCTAAGCCCTGTACATTTTTTTAAAAAAATTGTTAAAAAAGAATCGCATAATTTGAACAACTGTACAGCAATTTGTTTTAACATCAGTTATTCCAATAAGGATTATTTATCAGCTTTACATGTTAAAATGTTTTCCAGATGGAAAGTTCACACAATAGCAAACAAGGCTCTCCTCCGGATGAATCAATATTTTATTCTGAACATTTCTAGTAAAATTAACAGATTTCTTTTCAGCAGGAAATAAGATACATACATACAACATATAAATCTACAAGAGTTACAGTTCGAAGTTCACGCAGTGAGAAACTATTACACATTGAGTACTTCCGAACCACATAGTCATGTCCAAAATTAAGGTCACAAGCATTAAATTTGTAAGAACTGAAGTACAATCACTGTATTACTACAAAATTTGGCACATAGATATATTACAATGTGGGAAAGAGTACAGTAACATAACAGATTAATTTTGAATTAAGATGCTGGGCAAATCAAAAAGTGTGAAATCATGGATCAGAAGTAAAGCATTTAACTCGGGGAAAATCTGTCTGATGTGGAATGTTACCACACCGGTATCGTATACAAATCTCACCACAAGCTATCATGTTGTTTTTGACCCATTTTACCAAGCAACAAGGCCCATTTTTCCGAAAGCGGAGCTTTTAACTCCTTGAGGGTCCTGGGAGGGGGGGATAGTTGAGAAATGGCTCTTCCTAGACCAGATATACTCAACCTGCTGCCGACTCAGCCTTTTTAAGAGGCCCGTTCATGACCCATTGCTCTGAGAAATTTACTCATTTAAGAACATTGTATTAAAATTTTGGTGGGGAATTATTTGTAAAAGAAATCAAATATATCAGTTGCTTTTCGCTGTCGGTACCGTACGGGTACGAATTGATATTCTTTTTCTATTTGGAACGGTTACGGTTAGTGATAACAGACAACAGTGGAGTAGCGACAACATTATGGGTGGAACTAATTTTTAACTATCATTCATATCCTGCAAGTGAAAGATATTCAAACATTATATGTCTTTTCTAGACGGTCAGGAGGTTGACTATTTTGTAGTGAAAGACAAACATAGATCAGTAATTGTTTGATTTGTCACGAAAGTGTTGTACTTAAAAAATATTTATATATAGGAATCATTCAATGACACTTTTCCTCCAAAATCTCTTTCAAGAAGTGATAAATAGACTTTCTTGAATAATCTTTGCAACCTCAACAAAGTGTATTGTCAGTGGTAACAAAGACATCCTACGAAACTTGTTATATTATTGGCAATCATGTGAAACCGTTTACTGATGCAGAACTTGTGAAGGAGTGTTTCCTAAATGCTTCTAATTTACTGTTAGTGAAAAAGATAAAAAATAGAAAAAGTAATAACTAAAGAAAGTAAAACAGGAGTTATAATATTTTGATCAATTTCCCGCATTTTAAATTTCCAACGTTATCTTAGTTTTAAAGCATTTCCCCCCCCCTTCTCCCCATTCATCCTCATGTTGCGGCCCGCGTGAAATAGCTGACATATGTATGCAGGCCCAGCAGAAAAAAAGGTTGAGTACCCCTGTCTTAGACCATCTCAAACATGTTATATACGATTGAGATCTGGAGACTTCGAGGGTTGTAATCCGTATGGTGAATATCAACTTGCTTATGAAATTCATCAGCAAAGTGAGCTCTGTGTGATCTCGCATTATCATCCATAAAAATGTAGTCTGGGCCCATAGCTTCCAGAACAATCTCACATAAGCTTCAAGGACCTCATTCCTATACCTCTGGGAGTTGACAGTACCCACATCATGGACGTACAGTGAAGGAGAACGACTGCTCAACAATAATCTGCCACACTCAAAAAAATCCTTTGCGCTAAATCTGTCGTTTTCTGTTAGGACAGATGAAAGCAAGCTCTACTTTCGCTCCGGATTGAAGACTCTACGAAAATCTCTTTGTCTGGTGAATCTTGACTCATCTCTGAAAGGAACACGCTCCCATTTTTGCGATGTCAACGGTTGAGGTTTCCGGTTCCCCAATAACCAATTTTTTCTGTGGAATGTAGTCAAATGGACAGACAAATCTGGATGCTGGGCTTAAAGACCAGTCCATAGGAAAACTTCTGTGGACTGTTTGCCTAGAAGTTGTTACACAACTTTTTTGTAGACCCAATATAAGAGGGTTGGGGCATAAGTCATGACAACTATTTTTTTCTTGTAGATGTGAACGGATCACAAACGTATATGTGTCGTGGGGAAGTTCTGTAGGCATAGTGTGTATGCAGAACAACAGATGGATCTGTGATAGCTGGTGGATAGTGAGGGCTGTGAAATCAGTCAGTTGGTGAGTGTCGTGTGAGATGGAAATAACCCGTGTTGAACAGCCGCTTACATCAAAATAGCCGTTTTCCAAAGGAAAATTTCGCCCTGTTACTTTAATCTCATCCCCAAGATTAAGGAACTAATACGGGGTAGACGGTTTGCAACATGAGAGGACATTGCTAATTGCAGGTTACCCGATTCACACGAGGTACGGCACATGCTGAGACTGATGGTATTCAGCGCCTGCCACATTTTTGGCAGCGTGTGGTGACAATAACAGGGGACTACATTGAGGGTCTTTAGACACAGGTTTGTCATGTCAGTTTTATGTGTACTGTGCTGTCATTCTTTTGCACAGGGAAGGCCAAATTGTCCTGTATACTACCGTAATAAATTAGAATTTTACAACATTTGAGGGCTATTCATTGTCCAAACATGTACTTAACACCTTGTCCTTTGGTCTGTATATGCCACATTTTCCAACCGGACTGGTATCTTCTAGAAAAAAAATAGTTGTCATGACTTTTTTGTCCCAACTCTCGTACTTTTCATGCAAAAAAAATTTTATCAACATAGATATGTAAAACCAAAGGCGGCAAGTACAGTACATCTAATTTTCTCTTCAAACTATTAAATATCTCCAGAAAAGACATCCAATATTTTAAAATAGCAGTTGCTTAGTGGTTAAAGTTATATGTTCCACATTTTTTAATAGTTCCGTAAATTTTCTTTTCCGTAATTAAGATGTTAGTTCAAAAAGTTGCAGTTTACAATTATCAACTTTACTTAAAATGTGACCTAATTTGTTGAAAGGTCTACAGTGACGCCAAGAATTATACAATTTATCAATTTCGCACACATGGCATATGTTGCCAACCATTGTTCCAGACTCCTAAATTTGTCTCGGAGCATCTATTTTGTTGTCAAATTTAACGTTTTGGTGATCCAAGTTCTCACCTTACAAATCACTTTTCCGGCCAACACCCTTTTGGCTGCAATTAAACTTTCCATAAAAATATGTTTATTGATAAAACAACAAATTCATGTAATATAGTTTTAAAGATTTTCTTTTAATAATTTTCCTTTAGTAAAATATGTACAAGTTTTAAAATTAAATAATAGCAATGCTGTTAAATGTAATTCCGTTATTTTTTTAAATTTAAAAGCTGTACATATTTTACCAAAGAAAAGTAAACGCGTGATGTAGTGAAATATTAATAGTAGCTGGAATTCTGAACAGAAAAATATAGTTTAAGAGAGAGAGAGTACTTTTTTAAAGAAAAAGTACTTAGGTTCTTAAGGAAATCTTAAGAGGATTATATTATACTTTAATCGTGATAATTATTAAGATAACAACACAGAAACATAAGTCTTGTTAATTCCTTAATAAATACTTTTAACAGTTGAAGCAGAATAATTAACATTTTTTTTACTTGTCAAAAAGAAATTAGATTACGCTAATTAGTACGTGAACTCCCGTTCAAAAGGCTCCTATCGATAGATAGATATATTAGCTTATTACACTAGAAAATGAGATTTTTTTTCAGCAAAGAATTTTAAAATATTCCTGTCACTTTTTGCTGTCTTATTATGATGTTTTATCATCGTAGAATGCTCTCCCATTGTGAAAATGAATTTGAACTTTATTTTCTCCCGAATAAATCCGAACTATATTTGTATCAGAATGTTAAATAATTTATCTTTCGATGAAAAATTATAAAAGAAAAGTAGACAAAAATTTAATATCTGCTTTCTTAAAAACACTTAAAGTTGTTAGCGAAAAAAACCCTTTTTATGCCTTTTTATTAAATATCTTTCAAAATTTTAGGTTTCATTAAAAGACTAATCATATTTAACTTAACTTATCTCAGTGGCGCAACAGTCCACGAGCGCCAAGGCCTACTTTGATCATATCAGTATACGTGATTTTGGGCCATGAGGTGCATGAGCAGATCTTCCCGATCAGATGGTCAGTCAGAAACGAAGCCCCCGGTGGTAAGTTTCCAAGCAGGTTTGGTACTCATTTATCGATCCACTGAAGGGATGAAAGGCTGAGTCGACCTTTCCCAGCCCGGGATTTGAACCTCGTACCTGTGGCGTGGAAGTCTGAAGCTCTAACCATTCAGCCACTGAGGGAGGGCTTCTACTAATTCATGACAGCTTTAAAAATTACATTTTCCCATCTTTTATTAACTGCTTCTAAGCCCTGTACTCTTTCTTTAAATTCCACTCTCAATCACCGGGCTTCCTAATCATATATACTTTAAATAAGATATATGTATAAAAAGAACAAACAAGTTTCTGCCTGTTTGTTTTTTTTTTTTTAAATCAAAAATTGGATATATTTTAAGAAAAAACTTTGCATTGTAATTTATTCAAACTATTGTCCATCGCTAAATACTATTTTTTCCTTTTCCATCTGATGGCATAAGAATACCGCGTCGGAAAAACGCTTCGTCTTTTGAGATTATCCACATGTGTCATCGATCGGAGGAAGTCGTAATCGGAAGGAGCAATATCTGGTGAATACCGCGGGTGGATTAGGATTTCCCAACTGAGTGTTTCCTCATAGGATTTGACAAGCGTCGCAACATGTGAACGAGCATTATCATGTAAGAGGACAGTTATATAGTGTCTGCAGTAGTACTGGGTGCGTTTTTCCTTCTGTACTCGGCTCAGTCTCATCAATTGTGTTTCGTAGGAAGCCCTAGTAATGGGTTTGTTCGATTTGATACTCACAATACTCGACAATAAGAGGTAGCCGCAAGTACATAGCATGAATTTTTTCCTATGAATATTTGGCAGTTGAAGCATGGCCACGCGGTCTCTAGACTTTCCTCCCCTTTGAATTATTGTAATGGATCCCTCTTCATCCTGATTGGCTATATGATGCCAAAAACACTTTTTCATTTATGCCTGACAAGCAGCATCTCCCATGTGCATAATCAACATCCAATGTTTCTCGGCTTTAGTTCATATGGAACCCGATTTCCTTGCTTTTAAATCATTTCCAAAATTTTTAAACCATATGGAATTATTTACTGAGGCTTTCCTATTGCAAGAGTTTGTTCTTCTTTAATTTAGCACGAACCTTATTGATATACTCTTGCAGTACGTTCTTTGAATTCGATGTCAACTCACCATTCTTACTTTTGAAACCACTAGCGACAACTTGGCTCATTCAAATTACCCTCACCATATGTTTCTACGAGCAATCCATTCATTTCAGTTGGAGATTCCTTTAAACTAAAGAAGGAAACCGAACACGTATTCGGCTCAGAAATTGACATTTTTACAAGAAAAATATTACGAGCAAATTCCTGATACTTCAAGCTTATTTATTGCCAGATGTACAGCATTATGATATAACGTTTTACAACTGAAAATTTCAACCATAACTTACTGGTCTGGCCATCTTTTGTGAAATTGAGAAAAAACTTATTTATACACTTTATATAGTATTAATTAACATAAAATATGCTGCTATGAGACGTTTGACAACTATTTTATTTTTTTAAAGCGTGTCAAAATTAACAATTGTGTGCTCAAACATTTCGACCACAAACTTCAATGTTTCGACTAGTTATCCTCATTTAAAACATTTTATTTAATCTTACGTAGTATCATTTTTGTGCTTCTTTAAGAGTTATGTAACGATACGTTTCTAAATTAAATGTTCAGATTGAATTAAAAATTCTTTTCAATTAATATACAAATGAATCTTTCAACTACAATGTTTCTGTTTTTGTAAACATTAATTTCAGAGCGAGAAAAACAAAGAAACATTTCTACTCGATGCTAATTTTCTTAGAGACGACACTATTACTCAAAAGGTTTTTGTAAGGTTTAAGCAAGTAATAAACAAGTAATGTCATCATAAACTACAGACAGATTGAACAGTGAAAAATAAAACAAATAACAAACAATGTTCCTTAACTATTAAGAAATTTAATTAAGTTGCGATTCAATTTCATCAAAGTATAAATAACGTGAATCATAAGATTAAACACTCAAACTTAATATTTGAAATTTCTTCAAATAAGTACAAATAAAATGATGATAATTTTAATTAACTCTTCATCTACTTTTGTTTCATGACATGTATTTCTAAAGTTTCTAAGATTGTGATTTAAAGTAGGGGCAACCTAATCTTCCTGGGATGTTTGATTAAACAAAATATACTGGACGCGTTATTTGTAAAAGAAATTTGTTTGACACATTCAAAATAAATTTGGAAATAAAACCTAATTATCTTTTAATTCCATGCTCTTTGGGGGGTCAATAAGATTTTCTAAGAAAGGGAAAATATTTTTTTCTTTGGTTTTCAAGATACAAAGATCACTTTTTCGTCTGTTTTATTACACTGTATGAAAAGAATTAATTTGTTATAAAGTTTCATATTTTCGTGACGTAAGGTTGTGCGGACCCCCCTGGGTTCCATCCTGGACACCAAGATTAATTTGAGGCAAAGAATCACTAAGAACCATTTTGTATAATAATAACTTGTATTTATTATATCAATTCAATTCTCAAAAACTCTAATAACATATAATATTTCTATTTTACGTCAAACAAAAGGGATTTACCTTTAATATTAAATTAAATTACGAATTATGAAATTAATCAATAATTATGCGCAAGATCAAATAAGGTCTACCAAAATTGGAGGTCCGAGAAATACACGTAACTCGAATTATTAGCTTTCATTAACTTTAACTAATTTTATTAAACTGACGCTTATTTTAAGCGTAAATAAATTATAGTTACCGCTTGGTATATCAGCTTTCTAGTTCTTCCGTAGAATAACAGCAATAAGGCTTCACTAACGTAATTCCATGGAATCTTCTAAATTTGAGGCTATTACTGCTGGCTCAATAGCCTTCATACTTGCTAGCTTACAACGCTCTACTTAAATACCCTATCTACTTTGCATATCCCGTTCACTTTTTGGAGTTGATTAGAAATATACGCGAATTTATAATCCCCAAAAAGACGCCTAAGAATATTAGTGGAAAGGTTACGTACAGATTCGTCACAAGGTTAGGTGATAAAAGCCTTAATCAAAGGAAAATAACAACTGAACCTTAATTGTTTCTTTCTATTTTTTCAATACCTCTTGTGACGTCATTTTTCAATTTGTTTATTTAAATACTTATTATCGCTTTCTCTTTTTACTTTTACAAGATTTATTGGACACTATTTAAGATAATCGTCTTAGAATAGTTTTTGGTTTTTAAAAGCTTTCATTGTTATAAGTCTACACATCATCAATATAAGTTTTAATTCAATACAACAAAAAGAGTTTCAATATTTTTTTATTTCACTTAATTTGTAGTCTGTTTAAATCAATTTTCAGGAAAAATTAAATAAGTTGTTTTTTTTTCAATAATGTTAAATTTATTTGTACATAAAGAGGGAGGGAAATTTCCTATTTTTTTAATTTGACAATTCAAGTGCGTGTATTTTTATTTATTGTACTGGATTAAGAGAGTGCTAAAATTAATTAAACCATTATTAACCATTAAAAACGAAAATAATTCTATTCAATATTTAAATATTTTTAAATTTGCATAAAATTTCATGTCCTTTTATATGTATTTTTAAAATATAATTTTAATTTTTAACTCTGAATCTCAATTTAGTAGTAATTAGATTGGACAATAATGCTCATAAATTGGCAAAGCTACCAAATAAGACTCATGGAGTAATATGTTTTAACTCTGAAGCAAATGTTCTAAAAATAAAAATAAAATAATCTTAGTACAATATTCTGTCCATGAAAATTTTCCTTTTCCTTCTTGACGCATTACTTCAGAGAGGGAGAGAGAGCGTTGTGATTTCTATATTCGTTCTATCGAAATTCTGTTTTTGAAACTTTTCCCACTTCGTTTCTTTGTCAGATAGGTTTCTTTTCTCTCCGTTCAACCCGAGGTTGTACGGATTTTTCAAGGATAAAACTCTTTTTCCTCCTCTATTTACCCCAGGGATAAGATCTTTCTTCAAATTTCTATTTTCAAACATTAATTTACAAAAAACAATACCACTTTAGTTACCAGAAATATTAATTAAAAGCACTAAAGAAAACATTTCTGATTTAAAGAACTGTAAAAAACTAAGCATACATAATTTTACATTACATAATTTTGATGTGAAAAAATAAGATGAGTTTGATATTTGAGATGGATTTTAGTTTCATTCGAATAGAGGAGGAAATAATGAAACACGAGTAACTAAAATGATATCTATCAGAGTATTTCTTAAAATGGAAGTACAATGAGACCCCACTAACACGGGGTATACGTTCCATCAAAGTAGAGCGTAATATGAAACAGCGATAAACGAGGTTATCTCATCATGTAAATAATGGGGTAATGAGAAGATGGGTAGCAAATTGGTCAGGTATTTTACCATTAAATTTATTAATTATGTGTTTTATAACAATAAAAAACAAAATTTATTTCCTACAAATATAGAAACATTATAAACGACTATACATATAAAAATAAATAGAATTCTAAGTCAGTATGTTTACATTTCCGATCATTCCATCTATTTTGTATTTTCAATTTTTTTGCCTTTTTATCAAGAAGGTATATTGTCTTAATGGCAAATTGCGTTCAATTTTGTCGTCAATCCATATAGGAAGTCTTTTTTTCCCTTTGTTGTATTATTTCTAGAACGAATAATTCTAGTTGTTGAGCTTGTCATAGTTGCAGTTGCCTATGGCAGTATTTTTTTTTATTCTTAAGAATAGTCCTTATTGTGGAAATTGCCAAATTCAATGCAGCGCCAATTTAAAATTGACGTTCATCAGTATCTAATTTTTTAATCACTTGCATTTTAGTTTCTAGTGAAATGCTTTTTCTGTTTTTTTTTTCGTGTTTTTATTATCACTCATGATAAAAACTTAAAATCATAATACTTGTCACTCTATAGCAATCGCTATATTATATAAGTTTATACTTACGAAAACGTCAACAAATATTTGAAACGATAAAAATACGTTTGTATAATACCGCAGAAAAGAAGAAACACAGATAAACCGCTTCGGATATTGAAAAGCCTAACACTGCGTACAATTTCAGGAAATCTTAATATTCAAATAAAACAGCGTTAAACCGAAACAGCACTAATCAAAACAGCGTTAAGCGGGATCTTACTAAAAGAGATAGAAAAATATATTTCATCGCAGGAAAAACAAGAATACCTAAGAACAAGATTCTATCTAAAGAGAAATTAATTGAATTAAGAAATAAAAAAAGCTAGAAGGGAGTGGAAGGGAGGAATAAATTATCCCTAAATAAACAATTTCTTTAATAAATCTAAGGATAGATCAATCGGCATATCCTTCAGCATTCTCTATCTCTTCCCCTTTTATCATTTTAATAACAGCTGGTACCGGGATTTGTTTTCCCTCGTTAACACCTTACAAAAGAAAGAAAAGCAGCGTTGTTAGTGAAGAAAGTATACACTTTTTAAATGAGGGGGGAAAGTTTCGAAGAAATATTTCTTTCTTCATTTACTGGTTATTGCATTCTACTAAAAACAAGAACCATCACATTCAGAATATCAATTAACATTTTTCTCTAAGACCACCTAGGTTCCGTGGAACCCTAAAGAACCTAAGAACTTTGACAGAGGGTTTTTGCAAGTGATCATATTTGCTTAAGGTATCCGACTACGTTCGGAACCGTGATTTTGCAAAAGCGTATAAATGATTAATACTTATGACATTTAGTGTGTCAGTTACATTAGAAAACGTATATAAAATTGTTTTTAGTATAGTATTACAGTAAAAAAATATTTAAGTACAATATTTTGACCAAAAAAGAACATAGAATGACCAATTTTCAAAACATTCTCCTTTTATGGAAAATGCTTATCTTATAATAATATTTTGCCTGTATATAACTCAGACCTCTGTACAGAGGCTGAACTAGAATTTTTGAAACATATAACTTAGCAGTGGATTTATCCATATTTTACTACAACAGAGGGAGAAATTTTAATAAAAAAACGCCAAATTTTTTTTTCATTTGGTGGTAACTCTGAAAATAATGTGAATTTTTCAAAACGCTTAGTTCAGACTCTCTGTCTTAGTCTTTACTTTATATAAGCAAAATATTATTATTATTGAGGAAAATTTTTATAAAAGGAGAACATGTTGAAAAAGATTATTCTAAGGTAATGTTTTGCCAAAATATTGTATTTAAATTATTTTTTTTTGTCATAAGGTCCTTAAAACAGTTTTATACATGTATTCTAATCTAAGTGACACTAAATACCACGAAAAATATCCATTTATGCGCTTTTTAAAAATCATGATTCCGAACGTAGTCGGATACCTTAATCGAAGTGCCAACGTTTTAAATTTTACAAAAGATCGAATTCTTAAGCAATTTGCTAGTAAAAACAAGTGATTTAAAAAAAAATTTTTAGGACAATTCCTACTTGGATCAACAAAGAAACATTTTATTTTAGCTACTTTTTATTAAACTGTTGGAATTAATATAAATATGTATATACATATGACATAATCACAACATTAAGTGGTAATTAATCCTTAATAAATATCATTACAGTATCGTATTGTCATTCAAAACAATCGTGTGTATAAAATTTCAGTTCAACTGAATACTTTAAAACGTGGAAAAAAACCTTTTCAAGTTTTGACCAAGTCGCAAAAAGGATCGCTAAGTTGCCAAAAATGAGGCCAACGTGGCTGCATTTGTAACTTTTTAAATAATTAGTTTTAATCAATTAATGTTCATTAATTATAATTAAATTACTTTATTGTAATCCAAAATAATCATGTATATAAAATTTCAGCTCAATCGAGCGCTTTAAAATGTATTTTATTAACGATAGAAAATTCCACGAAGATAAATAAATAAATAAATATATAGAGAGTGCGAGCTAATAGTGTAGGAATTGAATAAATGTAAATACAGTGAAATGCGTTTAATACGAAATAATAGAACGGTCCCACCAAACTACTATGTATTTTCTTGCATTTTTTTTTCTTTTAACACGAAACGAAAATCACACTTAACACGAAATAATTCCATTTTGGGAATGAACAAAATACCGAAAACACCAGCTTTGCAAGCGAGACTTATGAGGAGTGGGAAAGGAAAGAGAGTTAATTCCATATGTTTTGTAAAAAGAAGGTTAGCTTGACTTTGAGATATTCTAGGAAAAGTCTGTGACACGAGCCAAGTTGTTCATTTAAGCTACTTTACCTCTTCACCCTTTACAAACGCCACGCAAAACATCTTATCTCTGGATAGCTTTGGAATCCGGTGACGAGTACATCGCAGTGTGAGTAAAAATCAATGAAGTTGGTTCACGTTTTTTTTTTCCTTAGAAGCAAAACTTTTTTACGAGCCCAGCGGCAAATTTCTCAAGAGGAATCAACTTTCTATTTCAATTCTAATGAAAATGGAGCTTCTTAAGGCTGTTGATTAAAAACAGAAGATCAAAACTTACATCGGTAAAGATTTTAGTACTGCTAAATTTTGTATTAAATTTCATTAAGCTCTTGTGAATGTTTTTATTGCATGGAGGATTTTTATTAAATACATGCATATATATATATATATATATATACCTAGGCAAATAAAATGTTTTTTATAAACTTAATTTTGTTGAATATATGTTTTTGTAATATCATTTAACATGAAAAAATATTTCTGTCTCCTGAGTTTTGTGTTAAACGAATTTCACTGCAAATAATTTATAGATAAAATAAAATCTTAACTTTAATAAAAGTTACGTGATTCAAGCCCGAATGGGTAAATCAGAAGGAGAAAGAGCAACATATCAACAGAGTTGAAGTTAGTCAAAATTTAAACAGGAACAGCTCCGCAATTTTAGGTTGTAAGTTTGCAGAATACCATTGAAGTTTCACTCACAGTTATAAACATTTTACTGCCTTTCTGAAGAATGTATTTAAAATAAAAATATTTCTCAGCGTATAGAGCAACAAAAACAAAACAGAAAGGCAAATTAATCTAGAATATGAAAGCAGACTGCGGAGAGCATCAATGAACCCAGACTTCGATAGTTTGTGTAACAAAAAGGCAAACACATATCCAAGTTATCAAATATAATGCAATGGTAGATGATACCTGGAGCAAGAATTAATGAGTAAATTATTATGAATAATAAAAATTTACGTAAAATGAATGAAAGACTGTTGTATAATTTGTAAAATGGAGACTGGTCCGCCGTTATGCGGACAGTGACAGTGGTCTAACGTACACACCCGATTTGCGGTGGAGGGAGCAGGGATTCTAGGGGGCCCAAAACGTGATAGTCTCCAAGTACGTATCTAGGCTTGGGGTCCAAAACCTGACTTTACAGGGTTTCTAATATTCTCCATTACAACACTGGGCATGGATACCCCCACCACCAATATATTCTAAAATATATTTTAATTTGGAAGAAAGTATAGTTATATATAATGAAACAAAATTACTTATGTTTTATTTCACTGATTACAAGAAAACCACAAAAATAATCAAATTGAATGCAAGAGATAGAAAGAACATTTTCAGTAAGGAATGAAATCAGAAGTCATGATGTCCGACGTCAAATATAATAATTTATTCATGCTTAGCTTTTGTATGCGAAAAATAAAGAAAAAGGAAGCAGCCAAAGTATTTCAGACAAAATTAATTTCATTAAATACTCATCAGTTAACAACAAAAAACAAAACTTCACATTCTTTTAGAAGGAAAATTAACTTGGAAAAAAACTTCCTCTGATCATTATCAGATACAAAAAGAAAGTATTTGACTTTTTTGAGCTCGAATATTTGTAAATTTTTTCCTCATACTTTTTATCCAGATGCAACGTCTTTTTAACACTACTTAAGAATTCAGATTTTTTTCCTCCGAGTTCTGTCGATATATCCTTCACCTTTCAGTTATGCGCTTTTTGGAATTCAAATAGGTGAAAAGAAATTCTAATCTTCAAGACAAGATCTTATCATTTGCTTTTGTTGGTTGAACGATTCCGATTAAGATATTTACTGGATTCGAATGCCTTTCTTCATGGAAGCATGATTTTGAGATGAATGTGCCATCAATATTATGAACAATCCGCCATTTATCTTCATCTGAAGAATAATTAAGACCTGATTCGAAAGTGGAAATATTACGGCTGGTGAGCAAGCCAAAGAAATTAATTCTAAACGAAGTTTAAAACAAGTTGAGATGTAGCGAAAATAGTTCTTAAGGCAGAGAATAATGAATGAATTTTCAATGCAAGCGTAGTTTTCAAAAGATAAGCATGATGCATTAAGGGCAGTCGGAAACCTCTATACCGACAATGTTAAATTGGCTGTTTTCGAGGTACATTTTCTCAAAATCTGTTATATGTACATGCTTGAAATTTTTCATATAATTAAAATACACATTTCTCATTATACTCAAATGAGCTTTTAGCTAATTTTGAATTTTTTCATAATTTATAAAATATTTTATCAAACATAGTTTACGTTAACCCGTTTTTCACATAAAAAAATTTGTAAAAAATAAATTTTGGGGTTTTTTACAAAAAGCTCATTTCAGTATATATTAGCCATCATTATAAATATATCATAAAAAATTTACATACCTGTGAACAGTAGTTTCTAAGAAAAGGAACATCGAACATCAAAAATTGACATTTTGAGAAAATTGATTTTAACGTATAATTACTTTTTAATTAAAACATTCCACCTCCATATTCTAAATCATCAGCATTTTTTAGTAGCTCATCATCTTCTTTCTTTCTTTTTAAGTCTTTTTTGCTTCCTAACTTCCTTTGTTTTTTGTAAACAATAGTATTTTGCTCGTAACAGCCTCTGTTTGTCGAGGCACTCCATCGCCTGTACCGTGTAATCACCAGGCTCAATACACATTTTTCTCAAAATTTCTAGTTTTGATACATTCCCCATATTAAATGAGGAAACTGCATCATATGTACCCAGTGACAAAACTTCTAATTGTACAAATGTTTTCTTCGGTACACGAGACCATATTACATTATTTACACTTTCGTTAGGATTTTGCGTACCTCCATGTAAACACTTTTTTAGCAATTCTGGATTAGCTAAATCCCTAAAAACAGGTCGCATGGCCTCCACAACATCCACAGGTAAACTATATTTGTGTGATGATAAGTCTCCCCAAGAAATTCTGCTTTTTTAAATTTGCACCACGTATCTGTATCAGAGGGACAAAATCCATGCTGAGGTTTTTCATCGGTTGATAGCTTGCGTAAAAATATTGCCCATATGGCTTGTTGCATGTCCTTCACGCTAGACAAATTTCTGCGGATAGCTAGACCATAATATGCTTGCAGACGGTCGATTTCTGCCTCTGCCAATCTATTTCTTCCGCATAAAGGCTTTCCGTCAGAAAGTTTTTGACCTCTCATCTTAGTTTTCAAGCGTCGAAGACGTGTCCCCATTCTTTTCATAACATGGCCTATGCATTCTAATTTCTCGACAGAGCAATGGTCACCATATACTTTGTTCTCGACAATAGAAGTAAACGCCTTGGAGTCCCCATCTCCTAAATATTTTGTGTACCGAACATTGTAGAGAGACTGGGAACGCTGAAAAATGGATAGAGCTCCAGCTACTTCCATCTTACCGCTGTAGCCTTCAAAATTTCTCTTACAATTTTGAAGATGCTTGGTTTTGTTCGGACAAATACAATGTTTTGAAAAAACTTCGACATCTATAACTTTGCCGGTATCAACACTTGTGACTGTCACCAAGCCATTCTTCGAAGAAAAACCACGCTTCTGCCAGCTACCATCAACAGCAACAGCAAGGTCCCTTTTTCCATCATTTTCATCAACGGCTTCACGAACAGCTTCTGCCATACTGTGTTCACAGGTTTCTCTTGTTGCCTGCAGTAAAATGTGGTTGTACTTTGAGAATTTTGTGGGTGGTGGGGGAAGATTCATGATACCGCAAAACATCCTAGCAGACTCAGCACCTTTACCTATGCATCGCATAGCATACACTAGCCGGGTATTCAGTTCGTAATTCTCAGAACTATCGCATTTCTTGGAGTTAAAAAAGTATAGTTATATTTACAAGAAGGACATTTTAAGTGAAACTTCACAGCTTCACCACAGTTACTTTCACTGAGGTGCAACCTGAGTCCTGTTTTTTCACACTTTATACATTTTACAGCTTCAAAAAACACACAAGCTAAAAGGTTAATGTCCACAATAACATTTCTGAAACCAGAAAAGCCTCATCCGAATATGAAATATCCATGTTTACAATTTTTCTCTCACTGGCAGATGGTTCAGTTTCATTAGTACAAAGCTTTGCACCATCAGCACGATTCTTTTCATCAGCAGAGTTCTTTGGAACAGTAGAATTGCTTTCACCACAACCATCATTACTTTTATTACATCTTCCTTTATTAAAAACTCGTCTTCGTTTCTTAAATACTTTAGTTGATGCTCTAGGCATGGTAAAGTCGATATATTATAGCAATTTTTTTGAAAGTTTAAGTTTAATAATGTTAAAGAATACTTGCGAGTTCAAAAATTACAACGCAGTTTTGAAAGTGTAAACAAACACTGATTTGACCGTTAAAAATACAGTGAAGTTTCAAATGGGTTAGGAAATAAAATAATAAAAGACTCAATTTATACAATAAAAGATAAATGTTTTGATTTATACCAGACGCTCAACTTTTAAGCCAAAACAAAAAACTTTGTTTACTTTTACGCTTGTCAACTGGGCGTGGCCCAGTTTCAACGATTATTTAAAAATAGATTTTTAGGGCTTCTACTTACCCTAGAGGTTAAAGTAAGGTATTTTTAGAAAGGTTAAAATCTGTACTATGTGGAAATGTAAAAATCTCAAATTGTCGAAAAAATCAAATTTTACCTTTCCGACTGCCCTTAATTTACATCAGCAAGGAAAAATAGTTTTCTTTTGAAACATAAAATATAAGGGAATAATAGTAAGAATTCAATGTATTGGAAATGCTTGGATTTTCTTAAAGTCGCATTGAGAGATGAAGTATTTTTATAGAAAATACTTAACTATTAAATGAGATAAAAACAACCAAAAATTATTTAAATATAATAGGACAAACATTTATCTAGGGAATGAACTAAAATTTTAGTGTTTTATCAAAAATATTAACATTTTAGAGCTGATCGTTTGAATATTAAGAAATGTGACATATTTATGAAGCTATTTTTAAAATAACAGGATATAACTAAAAAAAATATTTACACAGTAGGAATTATTTTAGTAGATTCGTTAGAAAGTAATTTAAATATCAGGTTAAAACAATTTCAGGGAAATAAAAATTCATAATATTTCGTGTTATTAGACTCGCTATGATACATTTGGAACCATTTAAATGCCCACTTCTTTATCATTAAGAACCTACCTCTGGTGCATTAAAGACCCAATTCCAGTTTTCTAATTTTATGCAACTGACCAGTAATTAGCCTCGATTAAAAGAAACAAAATAATATTTCTTTTACTGTCAAAAGATTGCTGTATTCAGTACAACAAAAAAATGTGTATTTTGATCAAAATTGGTAATTTCAACGGGTTAGGATACTTTAAACTAGTGTTACGCTTATAAATTACTGTTATTCCTCTTTTCTAAAAATTAAGAAGTAAATCAATACTTTTTTAAGAAGTGTTGGAAAGCTCAAATCTTATTTTTTTGACAATTTGAGATTTTTACACATTCAAATTGTATAGATTTTAACCTTCCTAAAAATACTTTACTATAACCTGTAGGGTAATTATAAGCCCTTAAAACCTACTTTTAAAATAATCTTT
This sequence comes from Trichonephila clavipes, assembly GCA_019973935.1. Lineage (NCBI taxonomy): Eukaryota > Metazoa > Arthropoda > Arachnida > Araneae > Nephilidae > Trichonephila > Trichonephila clavipes. The sequence continues at coordinate 727,263 of BMAU01017051.1, read as the reverse complement.
GAAACTGGACCACATCCATTTGAATGAAAAATGTAAACAGAGCACTTCGTTTTTACTTAAAAGTTGAACGTTTGATATAAACCAAAACATGTATCTTTTATTGTAAATTGAGCTTTTTATTTTTTTATTTCCTAGCCGATTAGAAGTTTCACTGCATACATTAAAATCAAATTATCTCAAAATGTAAATTTTTATGCCGATGTACCTTTTCTGAAAAACTACTGTTCACGGGTATGTAAATTTTTTATGATATATTTAAAATGATAGCTAATATAAACTCAAATGAGCTTTTTGTAAAAAACTCAAAAATTTATTTTTTACAAATTTTTTATGTGAAAAATGGGTCAAATTTCACTATGTTTCATAAAATATTTTATAAATTATGAAAAAATTCAATATTAGCTAAAAACACATTTCACTAAAATAAGAAAGGTGTACTTTGATTGTACGAAAATTTTGAAACAAAAAGGTACATCGAAAGCAGCCAATTTAACTTTGTCGATATAGAGTTTTCCTACTTCCTTTAAAAAAGATACGTTTATTACGCCATACGTTTTGAATTAAAAATAGAATTTTTCAAAGAACTCAAAATTAAATATTTTACGCGGATTTGAAATATAAGGAATAAGTAAAATTTGTGTGATTTTTTTCCTTTTGGAATAATTTCTGTGAAGTAACAGACTACTTCAGTGATGATTGCTTGTGCGTAAACGAAATAATTAGTTAAATGATTATTCTGTGAAGTATTTGAAATACTTGGAATAAATTTTGTATTCTAAAATGTTATTGAATATGAAAAAATTAATACTTGTGTTGCAATGGTATTAGTTGAGATTGAAGTAATGGTTTCTCTCAATTCTGGTTTAAGAATGGTAAAATTCCGCAACCCCAAAAATATAAATTTAATTTCTTTCGAAGAGTAATAAGTAGATGATACTAATTGTAGACTTCATACTTTTTCACAAGAAATAAGTAGTTAAATAAAAAATAATAATTTTTCCTTCTTTTGAACAATTACAATTTTTTGGAAGAGATTCATTTGTTCTGGAAAAATCTCGAAAAGAAAGTTCGACACAAATTATTTATGTACTAGCTGCAAGGTCCGGCGTTGCACGGGCTATCTCTACTATTATAAATTTTCCCTTTCCTTCACAAAATCAGAACTTCTAATACTCATTTTCAAAATGACTTCCTCCCCCCCTCCACTGCTTAGCCAGGTGTTGATCGGGCTTTCTCTTTTCCTCATGACACCAGCAGTTCTGTGTGTGTGTGTGTTTGTACGCGTACAATGTGAGTGATTTCTAAAATTATGTCAAAAAATTTCCCTGTTTCGAAATTTGTTCCATGCCACTTATTTTCTTAAATAGACAATGTACTTTTTAATTAACAAAGAATTAATTTCGTAATGAAATAATCCTTTTAAAAACATGTCCATATTTATTAAAATCAAATTTCTATAAGTAATAAGTGAAAGAAAGTTTAACAGATATCAATTGAAATGATTGAGTTTTTCTGAACGTTTAATTAAACATATAAATATATAAATTAGAAAAAAAACAGTATGGGGACAACCTATATATATATATATATATATACATGTACTGAAAAAAACATTAAAAAATGATCTGATAAAAACATTTTGACATTTCATTTTAATTTTAACTTTTTTAATCTACTAAAAAAATTTTAAACTTTAAAAAGTAAAGTGATGCGAAATGGAAAGTCTCTTCCTCTTAGCTTCGAACCTGGGAACTACCGTTTTATAAAGCAGCGCTTTAAACAGCTGAACTGTCCTTACTCCGGGGAAGCGCATTGAATTGAGCTTTAAAATAAAGGTAGATTTTTTTTTCAATACGCCGTTTCGTTATTCGTTAATGTAAGGAAAAATTTTTCGTGCTTCATTTTTCAGTTAATGCTTTTAAACTTCATATATCGATTGCAAACAACGGTAATTTTTAAACAAAAAACTTTAAAAAAGTATTGTTTACATAATTAACGCAACAGGGAAAAAATTGACAAACACATCGTTTTTTTAACCGTAATTTTAAAGGTATTTTATCAATTTCTGTACAGATTACGTATAATATTATTCTACACGCGGAAAAAAAGAAAAGCATGAACTTTTTTTTAGTGTAAATCATTTTTTTCATTAACGCGAAAGAAAGTTCAAGCGGAACAACTTATAATTCGTATTCAAAAAAGGGAACCAATTTCGACTCATTTTTAAAAAATCATAAAAAATACAAAATATAATTATTTTGTAAACTAAATTATAGCATATCGTGGCGAATTAAATGATGTTTACAAATCTGTAATTATTTTTTGTGTGAGTTTCATGAAAAAATTTAGATCGTCTTTTAAAAACCTCTGAAAACAAAAGAAGTTCCAAAAATGTAAAAAAAAATTGTAAAATAATTAAATTGAAAGAAAGATATATATATATATATATAATTTTATTATATTAATTTTTAAATAAATTTATTTCTATGCAAAGTTTCGTTGTTTTGTAAAAACAGAGTTTTTAAGGCGAAGTTAAAGATATCTCTACAGATGGCGCAACGTGCATAGTAAAATAATAATTATGCATTTTAATGAGTTTTAAGGTTTTTAATTAATATCTTTTTAACTAATTGGAATATCGGAATATAAATGGTTTAAACGGATTTCTGGGATCATTCCCGAAATTTTGGTACCTTCCGCTAGTTTCTGCGTCTTGTGGTTCGTGAGAAAATTGGGCGACATCCCATACCTACATAGATACGTTTGCTTACCTACGAATTTTAATATAGATAACAGATGTAAAGCTAAATTTTAAGCACAAAATTGGTTTTTATCTTCTATGATTATCAAGTAAATTTAAAAGAAACAAACATTTTAATGTGTTTTTAAAAAAGTATTATTACATTTTTTCCCATCAAGTATCTTGATGTCCATTTATTTTTAAAAAATAAATAAAATAAAATAAAATAATTGATACTGATGACACAACTCGTACCTTATTAATTCTTTTTGGAATACAAGCAAAGGAATGTTGAATTCTTTTGCCCTCCTAATCAATGTAGTTCGTTCCAGTTCTTAAAAAGTTACAAAAACGTTGCTAATGCACGAAATTCAAATGATTAAGAATAACTATAGGTTTAATAGAGAGAAAAAAATAATAAGGTAAATAAAAGAATTTTCGAGGAAAAATAGAATTGCTTTAATTTATTTAAAAATCTTCCTTCCCCCCCGCCCAAAAACAAAATGTGTATCCCTTCAAAAATAGTTTACAAAATTAAATTTTTTCAAACAATGCATTTGGAAAAGAAATGTTTCCATATTTATAATATCATTTGAAGTTTAAAATGATAAAAAAAAATTATTTTTTAAGAAATAAGGTTTTAAAAAATTGTCTTCACAAAAATAATAAAGTAACACAGAGGAAAAATTCCGACCCATGTAAAAATAGTTTCAATGCAAAGATTTGTGACCTACATTAAAAACAACTTTACAGTGAATGAGGGAATATTAACCTGGCACTGATCAGCTACACGAGGACTTTTGGCGACGTATGTCGTAATTTTGAATCATGGTCAAGTCACGAAGACAACACCTGAGCTGAGCTCCCTTTCTAACTACCAAATCAACGGGAGGACGTTTGAGCTCTCGACCGATTTAATGTGCATCGCCCCCCTATACGGCGGGTCTTCAGTGGTACTGAGCTCAAACTCGTGACAAGTCAGCCACAACAGCTTTACAGAAAAACACAAAGGAACAAATTATACAGGAAAAAAGCAATCCAATTTTACAGGATGTATTATCTTCGCATTATAGTCAAAGATTACTTTACTGGGAATATGGAACGCAATGTTTGAGACGTCAAGGATTTTACTATATAGAAAAGCAATATTTATAGATACAAATAATTTCTGTAAAACAGACTTTGCAGATATATGCGAGGAAAAATTTTTACGAGTAAGTCAGTAAGATCTTACTAAAGTCGCACTATATAGTAATACAAGTGCTGCTGGCGACGGACTTAGTAATTTTGAACCTTCATCAAATGAGGAGAATGACACCTCAGCTGGAAATCCCCTCCCCTTTTCAAACTACCACACCAAGCAAACGCCAGAACTTTCAACCTTGAGAGATTTAACTTACATCAGGCTCTCTACACGGAGTGTCTTCAGTGGTACCAGGACTGAAAAGCGCGATACGCCAACCTCGAGTTAGGGATCGTAACCACTAGGCGTTTGCGGCCACACAAATTTTACGAGAAAGGTTGGAAGAATTTCAATTTGAACAATAATTGAAACCTAGAATGTAAAGCTGAATTTTGAAATATTGTAAAACAGATTTTACAACAGTGCCGGTATATCCATCGGGCGCTTGGAGAGATCACCCAAGTCCCGAATAAGCTGGACTTAACCAGATTATCTGGTTATAAATTTTGATCCGCCAGGGCCAAGTAGCCTGTAGATTTTCTACGCCCAGGAACCGAAATGAGGTTACATCATCACTGCCTTACAAGCATCTTACTATGCAATTATTAAAGAAAAAAAAACAGAACTTTGTACAGCAAACATTACAGAGATTCAGTAGAGAAGCAATTTTTACGATAGTTAAAATGATTGATCATCGAAAATCAGAGAAAAGTCGTGGTTTACTTTATGAAATTTCCTGATGGTTGTACTGTGTTATATATTTTGCTTATTATTGTTTTAGAAGCTCTATTAATGCAACGCTTACGTTTACGTGATACAAAATATGAGAATTAATAGATTTCATATATATTGTCTGAATAATGCAATGTTCTGAAGAACACTGTTTCAATACAATGCACATTCAAATACAATAAAGAAAACATAAGAAAATTGCTCAAATAAAAAAAAATGTTGTCATAAAAAAAGATTTGGATGAAATATAATAAAACCTTTAAATTATGTATAGAAAGGTTTAAAGATTACGTGGTTTCTATAGATAATAATGATGATGTCGCGTCCATGACGGGACCAAATAAAACAGTTACATAGGTCAGGATGACTGTTCTGGCAATCTGTTCAATATGATCCACAAAGAGGTTTGTTGACAAAAACAGGACCCCTATTTCTTGTAGAGCAGCAAGAATAGCAGTACAGTCAAAAATATGAGCATGTGTTAGCACTCTGTATCTGATCAGTTATCACAATTCCTATTAGTTCTTCCACCATCCCTATCAGTCCTCATTCCTCTATAATGACCTGTTCATAGCCTAGCAATTATTTTTGTTATAAGACGGTTTGCACTTATATCAGTGCTTCTCAAACTTCCAAAACTTGCGACCCAATATTCAATCATAATTTTCATCGCACCTCCTTTCCTTCACACAATAACAATGCATTGAATTCAGTAATACTATACTTTAATGCTAAAGCTACAATATACGATTCTGTTAACGAACTCTTTAGTGCCACCGACGTATATAAAAGTCATGCTCATCTAAAACTTTATTTTCTCCCAACGTATATATACGTCTGTCCATAGTTCACTCTTATCTGTGCACTGTTATTCATAAAATTATTCCAAAGGCTTTGGAATGCAATAAAAGGATATATACAGTGTTTGCGAACGATGTACTTATTTCAGAGGATTTGCTTATTTATTCCTATTCATCCCCCTCCCCCTTCCGATACATCACGTACGCGCGTCTACGTGGAAAGCGGTGGCATTAGGGAGCGAATCGTGTAACTTTTAATTAGCAATTAAGAGTATAAATTATAAATCACACAAATTATCAAATGTTAATTTTTGTATATAATTTCATATGACAAGACCATGGGGTCACTGATAATTATTTACTAGCTTTTAACTTAGGAGTGTTAAATTAATTTTAAAATAATTTGTGCAGTACTGTAATATATCAGTGTAAATGTGTATACTTTACTTTTTATTATGTCAGAATGTATTTTGTTTTTTTTGTGTTTACTGTTAATAAATTAATAATATTTAAAAAATAATCTTTTGCTTTTGACTTTTCAATATGCTCGCGCCCCCCTCGTGAAGTTATCATGCCCCCCAAAGGGGACGCGCCCCACAGTTTGAGAAACGCTCACTTATATTATTGGAATTGACTTATCTCTCAATTTGAAATTTTAGACAGCATTTACTTCTAATAAGGTAACATTGACAAATTGGTAATTATTGAGATATTTAGCCCAGAAGCGTAACTTACACCCCCGCATCGGGGGAGGTCAGGCCCCTAGAGAGCCCAAAACCCCTGACTGATGCATGCACGAATTTGGGCTTGAGGCACAAAATCTGATTTTGTGTGGGGGGCAAGTATTCTCCGTTGCGCCACTAATTTAGCCACTTTCACCAGTTTATTCGCATTTTCATTGCCTGCAATGTCAACATGTGCAGGCTACCATTAGAGAAAGCAGGCTTATTTAACTCAAGTAATCTAAATAGACAAATAAAATCTCTTCGGTAATCTATGAATCTCCACGTAGAATTGCCTGGAAGGCTGTACTATTTCGGTTATGGAAATTTAAATAATACGCACAAATTTTCTGTAACAAATAAATTCCACAAAGAGCAAGCAAATCAATTTATCTCTATTATGTTAAAAACTATCTTTGTTAATAACTCATCTTTGTTAATTGTTTTATTTATTATCGTTATGAAATCATTTTTATTTATTATTCCGCCTAAGTATTCATAAATTAGATGTTTCATTTACTTTAAACATTCTATCTGTTTTGAATCTTATTACGATAACTATAAAAATAAGTTAAATAAAAAGAAGTAAACACTTTGGCTCCAGAGAGATTTATTAATTTTTTTCATTTTAATGTTTTAAACTTCTCGTTGCGCCAGGTGGGACTCTTGAAAGAGGGTTTTTCAAAAGACGCATTTTTTACAAGGTGAGAAAAAAATAGTGTAAAATTAATTTTGTTTTGAAAAAAAAAATGATTTTTTTTTAAATTAGCACTTTTTTTTACCTTAGAAATTATAATTAGGTTGAAAACATTTGGAGTAGAATTTATTAAAGAAAGGTTTATTTATATATATACAAGCTTTAACATTACGGTTAATTTTTCATTTTAAAACTGGTTGGAAGTATTTAATAATCCAATGAATGTATTCATGGCGCTCTCTTTTTACAACTTAAAACTATAAAAAATTTTCGTTTTAAAAATTTATGGATATGTTATCCTCATATAGTATTTATATAAAGGAGAAAAGCGACTCACTCGCTCATTCATTCATCACGAGATCTGTGAAACCATTAGATCCACAGATATGAAATTTGGTGAACATATTTCTTATGCTTATAAATCCACATGAACGGGTGATGCGGAAATCTATTGCCAAGATAAGTTTAGGGGGTGCATAGACAAAATAAAATCGTAATTTTTCAGCAATCATACCTACAGATGTGAAATCTGGTGGGAATCATTTTGTTAAGAATAGAGACTTTACAGAAATAGACTCCAAAGTTTGGGATACGAGGGTTTTCAGGATTCATAGATAAAAAATACCCATTTTTGAATTTATTAACCGTACAAACTTGAAATTTTGTCAGCATGCATTTCTTGTTGAGTAGAGAGCCACTAGGAAGGGGCTATAAGGAAATTGACCATCAAGAAGGGTCACGGGGGGCTTAAAAAATAAATATACTTTAGTTTTAGAAATTTAAAACCTTTTTGAATTAAGGGACGAGGGTTGCAAGAATGTTTTCCAATAGATAGAAAGTTTAATTGTAAGAATTGTATATGAATAACACCCACTTGTGTGTGTGTGTGCACGCACGCAGACATATATATAAACAGTATATATAAATATATTCATATAACATGATGAAATAACCAACGAAATAAGTGGGCAACGGCTAATTTGTTAATAAATAACAGATGAAATTGTAGGAATGTTAACATAGCTACAATTCTGCAGTAAAATTATGATGCAACGAGTCTAACAAAATAGACAACAGATGATTTGGACTTAGATGAATATTTGCCTTGAGCTCGAAACAATTTAGTGATGAACTTAACCTCAATTCGAGAAATGGAGACAGTACCGATTTAAGATCATTCCGAGCCCTGACCGCAGAAGTTCTAAAAGGCCCCTTGACACTGATGGATTGAAATTTATAACCAGAAAATCTGATTAAGTCGAGTTTATCCGGGCCGCTGGGCACCCAACCCAACCGCCTAATGGATAGACCAGTACTGGATTGAGGAGAAGTAGAGAACGTGGATCAAGTTTGAAGAAGAATGGGAATTTTGGAAGGAAAAATATAAAAAAAAATGAAATTACTACTATTCGAACCTTATCCCATTCTTTAGACTCAAGCCGCTAGTATCTACTGATTATTTTTAATAAACTAGTTTTATAATGCCAAAACTACATCATGAGAAATTTAAAGAAACGAATTTTTATTAAAATGTACTGATTTCTTGTATTACAAACAATATAAGTATTCTGAAATTTAAAGTATTTGCATTTGTGTCCTGAACATCTTTCGTACAAAAAAGACTGTATTTCGTTTATTGAAGGAATCATCCAATAATGTTTTAATGTGACGTTAAGTTATTATTAATTAGTGAGTTATCTTAGTAAGTTCTCATTTCTTAGTAAAATTCCTTTTATCAGTAAATGTTTCCATCCATGATGAGACAAAGACATGAATTTTTTAAATAGTAATAAAGCTAGAAATTTTTCAAGCATTTCGTATCGATACAGGAATTTAAAATAAAAAAATATTGAAAATTTGACTCTTAAACACTAGAAAAAAAAATTTCCCTCAGTCCTCCATCTTTTTCCGTACTTATCTTCCAATTATGTAGGAAATGTGAATAATGAAAGAGACCTCACTATTTTTTACAAAAAAGTAAATATGAATAAAATTCAAATTAAAAATTAAGAAATAGAATGTAATAACATTTGCATTCGTTATCTTTTTGCATCTCTAATGATCAAATTTGAAGGAAAGTGAGTTGCTGGGTATAAGCCACACAAAGAATTAAATTCAGCTATTAAGATATCACTCTATCATACATATTCTAATTTTATTTTTTAAAAAATCCTTAAACTCTTTAAATTTACAATTCTTTTTCATAAAATCATACATTTACGAGATGAAATCATTTTGATTTAATGATACATGTTGTGAATATGTTTTATTTATTGGATTACAAAAGGTTTCATAAACAAAATTTTAAAAATCGATTTTAAACAAAGAGTGGATACAGTAAAGTATTCTCAAGATTAAGTGCTAGTTGCTAGCAAGATATTCTTATAAAAAATAGTGTTAAACAATGAAGAAGTTTAGGTGGAAACATATTTAACGAGAAATAATTACTCACACGCTTTCACTTTGAAGATGTGATAATTAAACTTCGTTCATCCTGGATATCGTGCAAAATGTTCGCACAAATTAGTGGAAATTAATGGTCTCGTACCATCACAATGGTAATTTTCTGAATTAATTAATAAAAAGATGTACACATTTCCCTAAATCATAAAATTTTAAATAATTTCTTATCAATCGAAAACGATATTACGCAATTAGTAACGAAAGTTAAAAATTTTAAGATCTTTTTTAACTTTATCTACTCATAAAGTTTCCCTTGTGAATAGATAATGCTGCCATGGTCATATTGCGAAATGTTTCCAACAGAATTTTTAATATTTGGAGGCATAGGCAAACATTTTTTTAACACTGATATTTAAATTGATTCAAAAATCACGAAATGTTCACCCTCGTAAATGTTTAAAATTTAAATCAACTTCTATCAATAATTAAAAATGGTTTTAGATAAAAAAAAAAATCCCAAAACACCTTCACAAAAGTATTTTTTTTTAAATTTTCTATTGCGTAAGTATAAATTTGCAATTGAGCCTTACAAAATTTTTACATTAAAAAGAAGCATACTTTACTTTAATTCGTCATATACACCAAGTATTTAAAGTTTTCAGGAAGTTATTAAAGTTTCGGTACGTTATTAAAGAGAGGGCACCCCCTCTCCTAACTACCACACCACACCAACGTTTCTGCTTTACAATAAGGTTTTTCTATTGCATTATACATTACATTCGTATATATAAAGTTTTAAGGAAATTATTAAAGTTTAGGTATGTTATTAAAGAGCTGGCACCTCTCTCTCCTAACTACCACACCACACCAACGTTTCAGCTTTAAAATAAGGTTTTTCTATTGCATTGTACATTATAATCGTGTGATATATTTAAAGTATGTCATTAAAGTTTTGTGAAGTATGTTACAACAAAGGATCACATCATCGGTAGCCTATGACATTGACTTGTATATTATTATATATTAATTATATAATAATTGTTATTATTGAAATAGTATCTTCACTTTTCTAAATAATGGTCTTCTAAAATCATTTTTAAAGGGTTATTTCAGACGGTTATTGTCCATTTCTAAATAAGGAACTGCTAAAAAGTAAATTCTTTTAAGAAATATTTCATCCCACATAAGAATTACACTCCAGACCCGCAACGAGTGTTTTTGCGGCCCGGTCAGTATATTGGCTCACAATAATATATAATAAAATACAGTAAGACCCCGCTTAACGCTGTTTCGATTTAACGCTCTTTTATTTTGATTGCGGGAATCCCCGAAATTGCAAGCAGCATTAGGCTTCCCGATATCCGAAGCAATTTATCTGTGTTTCTTCTTTCCTGTGGTGTTATACGAACATATTTTTATCGTTTCAAACATTTGTTGACGTCATTGTAAGTATACATTTATGTAATATAACGATTGCTATAGTGACAAATATTATTATTTTTAGTTTTTATCATGGGTGATAATAAAAAACACGAAAAAAGGGCAGCAAGAAAAAGCCTTTTCACTTGAAACTAAAATGCAAGTGATTAGAACATTAGATACTGGTGAACGTCAATATCAAATTGGTGCTGCATTGAATTTGGCAACTTCAACAATAAGGACCATTCTTAAGAATAAAGAAAAAATACTGTCATCGGCAACTGCAACTACAATCTCTGCAACTAGAATTACCCGTTCTAGAAATAATAAAATAGAGCAAATGGGAAAAAAGACGACTTTCTATATGGACTGACGACGAAATTGAACGCAATATGCCATTAAAAACCAAGACTTAAATTTTTATTTATTTTTATATTTGTAGGATTCGCCCGGAAGTTTAAAAAATTGTATAGGTGGCGTGGCCATCGAGGGGGAGGAAAGAAGGAGAAGGAGGAAAAAAGTGAAAAAGATGAAAAAAGTCAACAACATGGCGGAGCGAGAGGACGTGGCAGAATGAGCGGGATAGTGATTACGTTGGCGAAGATAGTAACAAAATGGTGTTAACAACTTAAAATTAAATGTATCATAGTTAGTTTTTCCTTTTATGTTGTTTTGTGTTGTGTGTGGCTGTCTCTGGAATAAAACTCTTTAGCCATTAAATAAGCAGCGACTTTATTGTACCTGGACTTTTGATGAATGTTATATTTAAAGAGAAAGAACCTACAAATTCTTAATTATATGTATATTCGTTTATTGTATTTCTATATTTGTAAGAAATGAATTTTTGTTTTATTGCTATAAAGACATAATTAATAAATTCAATGGTAAAAAATATACCTGACCAATGTTCTACTTATTTCCCCCTAACCTCATTATTTACATGGCGAGATAACCTCGGTTAACGCTGTTTCATATCACGCTCTACTTTGATGGAACCTATACCCCGCGTTAAGTGGGGTCTTACTGTATCCAAATTTCTCCAGAAATAGAAAAGATAGTAGCAGAGGAAAGATGTCGAGAGTCAGGACGTGCATATTAATTTTTCTTGTTCTTTTATATACTTATTATAATGCATTATTCGTAAAAAAGAGTGTGTGTGCTTATAACCACACGATAGAAGTGATAACTTCAAATTTTGTAATGTTATTAAAGGAATTAGTTAGATAAATAAAGAACAATGAGTCATTAATATTGACTCATAGAAAATTTTTTATTCATATGTGTGTATTCATAGAGTAATATTTTTTGTGAAATATACAATCATATTTGTGAATTAATTGAATTCTAAGAAGAAAACAATAGGTTTATAGAAGCTGGAATAGATTATTTTAGATTCAAAATTATTTAAATATCCAAAACTGCCTCCTTCAAGCATTGTTCCGTACTTTGTCGTGCTTTCATTTGGATCATTTGACATAATTAAATTGAATTTTGATTTTAAAAAATCTACTTAAAGGCTTTGAAATCTACATTAAAATCCCCACTTAAAATAATAGACAATTTGTTCAGAATGGTTGATCCGGTTTCAGTGTACGCAACTACAGTTTTGTGAATGAATTTGATATTTTTCTTTACAATTTGATTTGGAGAAATATAAATAGAAACCCTTAGAATTATTCATCCATTTTCTGCTCTACATTTCGCTGCACCAGTTTTTCCGATACATGACTCATGAAACCCAAATTATTCAGTAGTATTTGATGCTACATCCATTTCTGAAGTGACATAAGTTGTCGTATCTCCCTTATTTTTATACATAGAAACTCCACCAGCTCTGTGATTCTGTCTTTGGAATTTAGCAATATAATGAAAATTTGGAAAATCTATGTTTTCTTCCTTATTTATCCAACTTTCTGTTAAACGTAAGATAATTCCGTGTTGCATAATACTGTCATTGAAATCCAAAGCATGTTCACGTAAACTTTGACAGTTCAAAGAATATACTGATATTCCTTTTTCTGTGAAAATGAAATTTGTGTAGATATCTGTGTGATTGTTTTAAGAGTACTTAGTACCCCAAAAGTGACTGAAATATCGTTACTTGTATATGTATTTCATCTTATTCTTTGCATTGTTATCTTTAGATAGATATCTTTAGATCACTTGTGCATGTCAAAAAGTTAGAAGTTGGATAAAACTTCACTTGAAAACAAATTAGGCAATTCGGCCAAGCCCCCTTTTTAGAAAAAAATGCTAAAAAAAGCGTTTCGATAAAAAAAAATCTATTTTATAAAGAAGAATAATAACTATAAAAAAAGAATGTGTAACATATAAAGCCGGATATTACCGCGATAATACAATAATGTATTTTTTTTTCTTTAAAAATGTGTACAATGTAAATTTTTGAATTAAAACATTTTATATTAATAATTTCATAATTTTAGTTTTTATTCCTCATATGTTTTTCATGCAAATATAATACTTCAATAATATTTGAAGAAAAGAAACTAAAATTTCTGTCATAACAGAAAAAAAATTTTTAACATTTTTCTTGAATTTTTTTTTTTTTTTTTTTTTTTTTTTTTTTTGCAATTGATAATCTCTAAAAATTGATAATTTATAAAAATGTATGGATTGAAAAATACGAAAATGCAATTATTTTAAAGAAAAATATATAACTAATATCTTATAAGGGCATTTTAACTTAATGTAAGCTTATTATAATTATTTTTTCGGAATTATAAACTTTGAAGTGGTTTTTCTCAGTTTGTGTTTTTCGAAACATTAGTGTATTCAAAATGCTGCTCCTTCCCTAATTATTTACCAATTGCTTCCATTTTTTCCTGCATGTTATATATAAAGTATGTAAATAAATTAGGGATCCATTTTGCTGTAAACTGTGAATACTTCTTTTTAAAAAAATTAAAATGTAAGAGATATTGGCTTTTTCCTTGATTTTTAGCATGCATTTTAAATTTTTTACAACCAAACTAAGTACGATGTTGTAAAATCGATCCATAAAAATGTTTAGAACATCCTTAAAAATATTACAAAAAATTTTAGGTTAAAAAATTAATAATTACAAAAGGAGTAAGATTTTAACGTTTTCTTCAAAAAATTTAAATTTTTAAAGTGTGAATAATATGTAAAAAAATTTCCTCTCGTATAATTTTTTTTAAAAAAGAAACATAATATAAAATTCTAAAATAAAATCTTTAAGTACATAAATAGAAAAGATTGTTCAAAGGGTAGCAAGTCCCCCTATTTTGTTTTTCGATAACCGTTTAAATTTATTGTGTAGATCTCTGAGAGATGTAGATTCTCTTAGACCATGGAAAGTTTTGGATCGGAATTTCCCGTAACAATAAAAAGTCCTACAAGATTTGTTGCTCTTGATAACGCAACATATACCAATTGTTGAAAATGTATTTTCTCATACTTATAACAAGTCTTAAAGGACTTTTAATATTGTTACGGAAAATTCCGATCCATTGTTACGAGCGTTACAAACCCAAGAGTAACAATAATTGGGTTTTTAAAACGCATCATTCAGGTTCACTCTCCAGAAAAATGTGCCCAAAGAAGTTATCAATTTAATAAACCTACGTTTTTATGAATTTTATTTTTCTTTGCGGTCCACCTTAAGTTGAACCTTGTTTACTTGGCCTAAGTTAGCCTTTGAGTTTCACACCCTTGATACACACTATTTTCTGTAATATCTAGGAACAACAAGACTTAATAGCGGAATAGTAGAATATCGCCAAATTGGCTACTTTCATCTCCAAATTAGATTTAGTTCCATTCCAGAAAACACGCGTGTTCAAAATGAGAAACCCAAGACAATCAAAGAGAGTGATTTTTGCCATTTGGCATCCTTATTAAAGAAGCCAAAGAAGGTTGAAAGAATCTGAAGATGCGTAAAATTTTGTCACAAAAACAAAATTAAGAGTTTATCCAACAAACCACTAACATTCATGAAACATGGAGTACATTATTCATTTCCAACAAAAAGAAGATATTTTGTGTCATCATAATCTATACTTGAACCTTGACTGAGAACGCGAATGCAGAATAAATCATCCATTCAATACCATTCTCCAAATTCAAAACATAAATGTCAGGGCATCTGCTTTTCGTTCGGAGGCTTTTACATGCAGACTACACACACAATCAATTTGTTACTTCCGCAGCCGTGTAAACTTCCGCGAATAAATAAACCTTCCTTTTATTTGGATGTGGTGTAGCTCGTATACGCAACTCGGAAGTATCTTTTTTGTGTCTTTCGCAGCGTGCGGTGGTTGCGTAAAGGAAAATATATATTTGTTTGAACGAAGGGGCCAGCTGTTGTTTTTCGTCGATGAACTACGTGGGTTATAAAACAGAGGACTACGTTTTGGCGGGAAAAATCTAAGGGATGGGCCTGGCACCCTTTGAAGGCAGAATACTAAATCGATATTGGTCTATTTGCGAATTGAATGTTTGTGGAAGTTGTTTCAATGCAACATGTTCCATGCGAGAGAAAAGATTTCAACAAATATTTATGGGATAAAAGCAAATGAAATCTGATAAAATTTTAGGGGATGCCTTTTCATAGGTTTTATATAAAAAGGAACAGAAAATAATTTAACCACAGTAGTTTATAAGTAGTAATTAATTATTTAAAAAACTTATCGAAATTGATTGGTTCCGTTGATTGGAAATAATAAAACAAAAGAGTTTTATAAGAAATTTGAGGAGAAATCTCACATCTTTGTTTCATGATGAGAAGTACACGGCATCTGAAAATATGCCTCCAACGCCTAGTTATCACGCATATTAATTTTATATTTGTAATACCACCTTAAACTCATGGGCACAAGACTGCGCTTTCTAGAATACGCCCAAATCCCAGTGAGTGAGTTTTGGGTTTTATGGCGCAAGAGTCAATTTAGGCTAAGTTGCGCCATACACATTTTAAGTTAATTAAAGTATAAAATTATAAAATAGTATTATAAAAACAGGTTTATATAAAAATATGCAAAATGACAGACTGTGTATAAAAAGTTAGTTTTAAAAGCAGAAGAGAAAATATAAAGAGATAAATCTCAAAATAAAAAACTATTTCTAAATAATTTAAAAGTGAACAAATCTTGGTGAAGGAAATCCCCACCAAGTCCGACAAGTATGATTACAATTTAAACAGTCAATGTTTTACGAAAAATAATTAGTTCCGACTTTTCCTGAAACGTGTCGGAGTTAATGCGCGCATATATTTGTCAGGATTGTTTCGGTAATATTCCGTCATGGCGAATTTATCCTTAGGATTCGGCTCAAGTTCCTCCTCCATATCATACATAATCATGTCTTCGTCATCTGTAGTATATTCTGTGGGTGCTGACTTTCTGGGTTTATGTTTAGCCATTTTTATTTCTATTTCTGGTTTGCGTACTTTTGCGCGTTTTCTTCTATTTTTTTAAATTCTGTTTTACACTCTGTGGGATTTTAGAAGGTTCGCTATTGGATGCAGTAGCGGCCTACTCAGGTAAGGGAACTGATGGTTTAACTTCAGTTGACAGAGTGGCAAATTCATTAAAAGTTGTTGGAACTGGGCATGTTTCTGTTGATAAAGATAAGGCAGAGGTATTTAGGCTATTGTCAGGGGTACCAGCAGAAGAAGAAATGGGTTCAGGTAACCGAGATTCAATTTGTGTGATTGGTTTTATTGAAGATGAGGAAGGAAGTAGATGTGCTTGAGTTGATGAAGATGATGTGAGACAGTAGACATTTAAGACGAGGTACTTGGCATCGGATTTGCAGAAAATATGGGTTTCAGACATCATAGAGGTGGGCAGATTACGCTTGTTATATTTGGATCTGTTTGTGTAGTTGTGGATATAGCTGTAGGTTTTGTAACTTGAGCATATGTTAGGAATAGCTGAGAAACTATTAGTTTGCTGCTTCTGAGTAAGAAATATTTTTATTTGTTTTAATTTCCTGAATTTGTTTTTCTAACTTCCATTTTGGGCATAATTTCGAATCCGATGCATGAGATTGTGAGCAATTAATACATTTCGGCTCTAGAGTACAATCCGTGGAAGAATGCCCAGCTCACGCACATCTAGTGAATGTCAATTGACCTCGGCAGGAAGTTTGAGAGTGTCCGAATCTCTGACACTGAAAACAGCGCAGAGGACTCGGTATGTATCTGATTTTGCAGTTTAAATATCCGGCTTTAATAGCAGCAGGTAATTTCGGACTATTGAAGGTTAAAATTATATGCTTAGTAGGTAAACGTGTTGAGTCTTTTTTATTGTAATTCTTCTAACCTGGGTAATACCCTGATCAGAAGGTCCTTCGAGAATCTCTGTTTCTGAAGCGCACAAAAGGTCTGGTTCAGATATGACACCTCGACTAGAATTCAAAGATTTGTGAGAGTAACGGTTAAAATGTAGTCCAAAAATGTTTTTGCCATCAAGAAAGATTTTGATTGTACAGCAGAGAGATGCCGTTTAAATCAATAAATCACCGGAACGTAACTTTCGAATTGATTTCGGGTCTCCCCCTATTCTTTTAAGAGTCTTTTCTATGTCAAAGGGAGACTTCTTCGACATTTCGTTGTTGGGTAACGACAAAATTAAAAATCGTGAATGCTTTGCAATATCGTCAACGTTTTGGTTGGGTAAAACAAGGCTTTTACCCCGGCACAGCAGCATTGGATCCATAAGAACACGTACACAACTTCGTTCTGGCGTGCCTCCACCCACCACGGAGTCTAACAAGGGAGGCAGTGTGCCGGTCATCTGGCAAATACCAGGCACGGCGCTTACCTAGAGTACACCCAGAATATAGTGATACAGCATCAGGGTGAGGATCCAACGGGTAATCCCACCACTACTTATCTGCAGCATTAACCCTACAACAATGTCTCTTCGGGACACCGAAGAGAGGTATCAGCAGCCGATTGAAAGGAGCGGGCTCAGTCCTTCCTCCCGTCTACAGCGAAGCGTTGTCCAAAGGTATTCCCAGTACACCATTTTCCTCCTCACGGGACGCCACACACAGCAAACATGCAGTTTGGCTAACCAACATTGTTAATCGAAAACAAATAAAGTAACATAGTCAAAATATTTAAAGAAAAAAAAACGAAAAAAAATAAATTAACGCAATACACACAAAATGTAAACCAAAATATGTTAATACGAAATTTTTCTCATTAGAAAAAACTAATTGGGACTAGATACTATATAAAATATTTGCCTGCTGTCTGAACGTGAAAAAAAAAGGAGAAATGGGATGACAAGAAAGAGGGTCGAAAATAGAGAAGGATCACTAGGGTACCCCGGGTTCGTGAAGCCCGTGTTTACCAAAGACAGCAAACTTCTTGGTGAAATGGAAAAGATCACTAGGCCACCTCGGAATTGTGACACCCGTACTCACCTAAAGAAGGTGAGCCCCCTGAAGGGGCCCAAATCCCAGATTTTTGGGGATACTGACCTTGGCGTTATGACGCACATCTCATTTTTGCCTTTTGAACCTGACTAGGGCACTCGTTCATTTGTGTTTCGTTTCACTTTCTCAAGCTTGAATAACTTCCTTTGGAGTTTACTTTTTAAGAATCGATTTTCCTATAAAGCCACCAGTATGAAAATATGAGGAGTGAAATTTTAAAATAACGTTAATAAAAATGCTTTACGCGTGCTTCTGCGCATGCGCTAAATCTCTGTTCAAAGAAAGAAGGAAGAGTTTAAACCTTTCCTTCTTTTTCTAAAATTGCGATCGTTCTTTTCTTTTCAAAATCAATCAAAAAGCAATTGCAGAATCGGAAAGATCACTTATTTTGTCTCCATATGGTATAAGTTTTTTTTTACAAAACGACGAAATTTTGTATTTTTTACGATTTTTTTAAATGAGCCAAAATCGATGCGTTTTTATGAAAGGAGTTTTTCAACCGTTCTGTATGGAATTTCTTACCATTGTATTGTATCGAAATTATGTACTAAAAAGTTCATACTTCCCTCTCTAGAATCAGTGATTTAAAATACAAAATGTCAAAAAAAAAGTTTTTTTGTTTTGTTTTTTTGCGATTTTTCAGAAAATACTCTTAACTCTAACTAAACATTTAATAAATTCGTTATTTATAAAAATAATCTCACGGAACTTTTTTTCCATGTAGTAAAAGATACCATCCATGTTTTGCTCAGAGATTGAAAAATTGCTTAAAAATTACGGATTTAAAAAAAATTTCGTGTTTTTCGTTTAATACCCTTTTTACAAAACATTCTTATAGCATATATTTTCTTATATTTTTTTGTTTAAAATACCGTTATCTGTTATCTATGTGGGAAATTTGGAAAGTATAATTTAAAAACTAAACCCGCAAGAAAATTAAAACTAAAAAAATATTCGCAAACTACGTTTACTAGTATTTTAGCGTAATTTTAATTACACTTCATTCCTTAGCTCTTTTGACTATAAAAATTGAAAACAACCAAATTTGGCAAGATGGGAAGCAGATTGCACAAGAGAAAGAGTTGCCAGTGAGAAGTTTCATAAACTCAGTACGATTGACACTGGAATGTTACCATACGAAATTATTTTCGTTGTAGATAAACCAGTGCTTCTTAAACTTTCAATACTTGCGACCCAATTTTCTATTATAATTTTCATCGCCCCCTCCATACAACAACAATGTATTGATTTCTAAATTTACGTACTAAAAGCTACATGCTTAAGGTACAATATTACTTTAATTATAAACGGCACAAATTAACAAGATAAGTATTAAATTTTATGTATAATTTTGTATTTGACAAGCCCATAGGAGTCACTAGTAATTAGTAATCCGGTTTTTAACTTAGTATTGATAAATTAATTATCAAATACATTATGCAGTACAGATGCATTTATAAGTATATTATATCAATGTAAATGTGCATTTTACTTTTTTATTATGTCAGAATGTATTTTGTTTTGCTTCTATTCAGTAAATTTGCAATTTTTTAAATCTTTTACTTTTGACTTTTTGATATGATCGCGTCCCCTTGTAAGGTTATCATACCCCCAAAAGTGGCGTGCCCCACAGTTTGAGAAACGCTGAGATAAACCCTATATGATAATTGCAAACATCGGCGTTGCTGAGGGTTTAGTCAATTGGGCCGCAGGTATATTGTCACACATTGAATCGGATGATGAAAATAAAGTTCTGCAGGTTTGGCTCCGATATTTCCAAACGGCGTTGGTGTTAAAGCACAAGAACAAGTGGCTGGTTATGCAAATTCAAAAGGAATAGGTATAGAAATGGTTCCTAGCATTCGTAGATCTGTAACAGTTCCTCTCAACCGAAATAGATCGTTTCAGGCTGAAAGGAATCATTTCCCACTGAAACCAGCCTACTCTTTGACAATTCACAAATCGCAAGGGACATTTGATGAAATTGTTTACAAATACAGCTAGACAAATTCACAACATTCGATCTAAGTAGCCTTATCAAGCATCTAACCTGAAGAAGAGCTTCAAATTGATAGGCGTCAACGTTTTTAACACGGCAGACGAAATTACGAAGCGACACTTTCATTACGAAAAGAGTTTACCAGGCTTTCTACTGTTCATCTTACTACAATTGATCAAATTATGATCAATAAAATCAGAGGTGTCCAACACGCGGCCCACCAGTACGTAAGTTGCGGCCCACCGACTTTTTTTAAAAAAATTTTAAATATCAGGTTTTGAAAGTTTTTTCGTTTTGAAATTTATTTGAGGGGAAATATATATTTATGTATAAATCTATAATGTATTTGCCGGTTTTACTTGTTCTTGTCTTAAAATATATACTTTTTGATAGTAGAAATGTCCTTTATATTAAAATAGATTTATATTTTATCAAACAGTTACATTTGATTTTTCTATAATAAATTACTTTTTCAATAAATTCCGACTTGCATTATGTATATCATTTACTATGGATGGTACATGATTCTCTGTGTTTACGACTTTCATTTCTCCTCCTCCTTTTCTGTTTGGAGTACCCAAAACCTAGAGTCAATCAGAGATGTTTTTAGAAAGTTTAAAAAAATATTCAGGATGGTTTAGACAAAGGGCAACGTATACTGAATCGTTTGCGAATGACAGCACTATCAAATTTCAACAATGAGTAAAGAAAGATCAATTCAAAAGGAACACCGTAATTTTCAAGAAAATGGCAACTGTAATAATTTAAATATTATTTGATATTATTCCACTATTATATTATATAAACATTATTATATTATCTATGTCCGTATTCATGAAAATTAATGAAAACAATATTAA
The DNA here is from genome assembly GCA_019973935.1 of Trichonephila clavipes. Taxonomy (NCBI): domain Eukaryota; kingdom Metazoa; phylum Arthropoda; class Arachnida; order Araneae; family Nephilidae; genus Trichonephila; species Trichonephila clavipes. Next base: position 706,280 of record BMAU01017051.1, on the reverse strand, counting down.
TAATTCATTCTGTTTTAAATTTTCGCTCAATAAACGTTTTTTTTGTTTCGTTTTTAAATCTTATTTAAAGGTACATATTTTTATGTGCGGCCCGCCAGATTATAATATTTTTCCGAAGTGACCTTCAAGGTTATTTGGTTTGGATACCTCTGAATAAAATGAATGTAGGGGATATGGTTCTCTTTTCTCTCAACTGCCAAAGTCTCCGGGCACATGTACGTGATCTCCATGGTAATATTGGGGAAGACATGCATATTTTTTTGTTATCACAAACATGGCTTAGCAATGTGGAATCAATTGAAATTGAATCTTTTAAAAGCATAACGCAGTATGAACCAGATTTTGTGAGAAGAAAAACCTAGTACGTTAATCAAACTAAATATAATTTCGGAGATATATGTGCCGCGAGATGCACTTTGCCTAACGGTAAACCCATTGTTGTCGCCACAGTTTGTATTTCTCTCAATCAGAATGTTACTGACATTATAGCTTATATCTATGAGACACATTACTAGCATACACAGAAGGTGGTTCTAAGCTAATGAGGAAACAGTATCATGCACTTCCACTTATACTTGTTGGCAATTTCAATATTGATTTAGATAAAGATGAAGGATTGAGATTAGCACAATATTTTAAATCAGAGCTTAATTTGGGTTTTTTTTTCTGTTAAAGCAAACGATTACGTATAATACAACCATTGATGGGATGTTTTCACGATTCATAAATCATGTATCTACCGAAGTTCACGTATCATACTTTAGTAACAACAAGCCTATTCTCACATTGATTAATAATGGTGAGAGACTGTAATTAGTACTCACAATGATATTAATAGTGAAGTAAATGAACTCAAAATATACACATGTAAAATGAGTTACATATATTTATGTAACATATTTGATGTATATTATTATGTATATATATATTATTCTACCGAGAATCAATATGAAAAATGTGAATTGAATAAAGAAAATACATGCATGATTTCAATATTTCATGAGATGCGTTTATTTACTCTGTTTGCCTACTATGTAATCAAAGACTACCGTACATAAAGAGTAAACTGCAGTCGTGCGTAGGAGACGACATACAAAGTTATTTTATAATTTTTTTCTTGCCAATATGGCATCGTCTTTGGATTTAAACGAAAGTGATTCTAATGAGAATATCTGTTGGAAACTGATGAACACGACAGTGACTGTGATACAAATATATCTATTTGTGATGAAGATAAAGAAATGGAACAAAAAGAACAATACAAAAATAGAATTCATATGGAAAAGCCTTTTTTTTTCAAGGAACATTTCGAGCAATTTTACAAAGATTTCTAATTTTAACTATAACTTTCCTAATTTTTTAAAAACTTTTTTGTAACCCAAACAGTTTGTAAGTCAACTTTTGTAATTTTATACAATCCCAATGAAAGAAATTCTTTCTTATAATGTTTCCTCACTAGTTGTAAACTGAAATAAGCCATATATCCATATGAGTTTACAACAGGAGCCCAAACATAGCATTTATCCACTAGAGGTTACGTGGCCTATAAGGGGTTAATAACAGGATACAATTTCTATTATTCTTCATGACAGTTTTTGATGCAGTCAGGACTCAAACATGTTATTCTATTCTTATAATATCATCACCATGAATGAGAAAGTGACTCGCTATCTTGTCGCCTTAGAAGCAACACGAAGCAAAAAATGACCGATTCTAGAATTCTGAGCTTCGATCAAGTGACGAAGACTAATGGCAAGTCACTCTTCTTATTTCTATACCATGTCACCGCAAGAACTTTGATCCCCGACAGTTTTAAGCCATCATTTCTCAAACTGTGGGGCGCGATCCCCTTGAGGCGTGATAACTTTACGAAGGAGGTCGCGAGCATATTAAAAAAATCGAAGACAAAATATTATTTAAAAAATTAATTGACTAAAAGTAAACAAACAAAATACTTTCTGATATAATAAAATATAAAATACACATTTGCACTGATATAATACACTTATAAATGTATCAGTACTGTACAATGTAGATTTTATTATTAATATAACAATAGTATGTTAAGAACAAGTTTCATAATTATCAGTGATCCCATGGGTTTCTATTAACAATTATCTAGATAATTTGTACGGTTTACAATTAATTCTTTTACTGCCGATTAAAATTTACGTGATTCGCTACCCATTGCCACCGTTTTCCATGTAGACGAGCTTATCTTGATGGGGTTTTTTAGGGGGAGGTGAAAAGGAATAAATAAGCAAAAAAATCCTCTGAAATAAGTAAATCCTTCGCAAACACTATCAAGATCCTTTTAATACATTCCAAAAACTTCGGAATAATTTTATGATAGCACTGCACAGAAAAGATCGTACTTCGGAAGACGTAAATATACGTCCAGAAAATTAAAACTTTGACTGAAAATTAATACTTCGTCTGTGGCACATAAGAGGTTAAAGTAGTATAATTGTAGCCTCAGTGTCAAAGTATAGTATTATTGAATTCAGTACATTGTTATGATATGGAGGGGGTGCGATGAAAATGATGATTGAATAGTGGGTCACGTATATTGAAAGTTTGATAAGCACTGGGGTTTAATGTTTATCAGCTCCGTTACACGACATGTTCTCTAGTAGGAATCTTGGCTTGCTTGAATATGTCGTATGACTGAACACTTCAGGTCATGAGGTTGCTAACATTACCACTCGGCTATCTTGGTCCCCACTGAGATAGAGTTGCTTCAAAAGATTGAAGGAAGCAGATTTTTGGAGAAAAATAGATATCACATTTCTTTAACCACCGTCACCACAACAAAGGACTCCCAACTACGGTTGAAAATTATGATTTATCTCATGTCTGCGTGTGCATGTGCGCGTGTGTGTGCTTATTAAAAGTTTTAAGTATTCTAGAAAAAAAAGAAATGATAAACGTGGAGTAATTTCGATGATTTTAATTATTTCATGTATTTTTACTTTACAACAGTACATATCAAACTTTCAATATTTGCGACCCAATATTCAAACATAATTTCCATCGCCTCCCTTCTCTCCATACAATAACAATGTATTGAACTCCATAATACTATATTTTGCCACTAAAGCTGCCACTAGCGGATATAAACGTCTTGCTTAGTGAAAGTATTAATTTTCCGAAGTACGATCTTTTTTTGTGCATTGCTTTCCATAAACTTACGAAACAAAAGGACCTCGACAGTGTTTGCAAAGGATTTACTTACTTCAGAGGATTTACTCATTTATTCCTTTTCTACCTATTTCCCCCAATATATGGCTTGTGTGGAAGGTTGCATTGGGGAGCGAATAGCGTACAATTTTATCCGCAGTTAAAGTATTAAGATATGTGACTACCCCAAAATCCTCGGTTTGGAGAAAATTTTCGAAATTTTTTTTTATGTTTTTATATTATAGCCCATACGCTTAAGATTCCAAAAATACTTTATTTTAGTTCCTACGATATTTAGAAGCTAAGTTATAGCTTATTTAGTAAACCGGAAATGGAATTTTCAAAACCGGAAATGGGTGTTTAAAGAGACATAAAAATGTAAACAAAAAGTTTGAACATCTTTTTCGTGACTTTTAAGCAATATAAATATCTAATATTTATGGTAAATATAGATCAACGTATCCTTTACTTATTTATTAAGTATCCGTTACTTATTTTTTTAATCTGGCAATTGTTTTTTTTTAATTCAAGCTTGTTTTACTGAATGGCAATAATAATATCGTTTATAGTTTGTTTACATTGTTCATTCTAAAGCGTTCTTCTTAATTATTACTTACTTTTGATAATTTTTCAGTTAATTCATTCATTTTCATTTAATTTTAACGTTTTATTTGATTGTGAGTAATTTCAAAATGCCGAAAGCTAGATCGAAAGTATCTAGAAAGAGAAAGTTTTATGGTAATAGGTTTACCAAGTTAGCACTTAACAGTAATTAATAGTACATCTGCAAGTGAAGCGAAATTGAGCACTTTTGACAGTTTTGATGTGCCGGAACCTGAATTTCATGGTTCTACAGGGCTTTGATGGGAATTATTTCAATCTTGTGTTGTCCGGAATGTTATGCAACTGGATTGAAACTGGCAGAAGATTCTAAAGAAGGACTTTGCTCTAATTTGTGTGTGGCTTGCAGTTGTGGGTTCATGACTGGCTTTACTTCTACTCCTAAAGAAAATAAGAAATTCTCTCTCAATACTTTATTGGTATTTGGATTGAGATTGATTGGCAGAGGATTCACAGCTGGTAAGAAGTTATGCACTTTAAATTTGCCATGCATTTCTAAAAATACCTTTAGAGCTCATGAACTCAAACTGCTGGAAGCAGTACAGTTATGTTCTGAAGAAAATATGAAAGCTGCATCTAAAGAAGTGCAAAATTTAAAAAAAAGTACAACTTGTGGTGTTTCGGTAGATGGCTCATGGCAGCGGAGAGGCCATATGTCACTTAATGGCTGCGTTCAGTTATTTCCATTGATACGGGAAAAATTTTCGATCTGGAAGTAATGACTCAGTATTGTAAAATGTGTGAATTGAATGTGAAACGTGAGCATGTATGTTCAAATTATAAAGGATCCTCTGGAAACATGGAAGCTGTTGGAGCTTTTAGAATTTTTGAAAGGCCACTAATCAAACGAGACCTGCAATACACCGAGTACTATGGTGATGGTGATTCCAAGGGCTTTTTACAAGTGAAGGACATATATGGTGAAAACAGTGTCGCAAAACTTGAAAGTATAGGACATATACAAAAAAGAGTAGGCTCACGTTTAAGGAAACTAAAAAAGAACACCAAAGGACTTGGTGGGAAGGGGAAATTAACTGATAAATTTATCGAAAAACTGCAGAACTATTATGGGATTGCCATCCGCAGCAATGTTGGATGCCTCGAAAAAAAGCAATCTGCTGTAATAGCTGCCTTCTTTCACTGCTGCTCTAGCAATCAAAATCCCATGCATGGGCAATGTCCAACAGGGAAAGACAGCTGGTGCAAATATAAACAAGCATTACGTGATGGTAAAGTATATGTGGACAAAATAGCAGGTCTTTCAAATTACGTGATTGAAGTGATAAAGCCTACTTATTTAGCACTCACTCTGTGATAAGGAGTTACTAAAAAAATGCCTCCATGGCAAGACTCAAAATAATAATGAAAGCTTTAATAATGTATTGTGGTCTGTTTTGCCGAAAGAAATTTTTGTTCATAAAAAAACTTTGTTTTTGGGTTCATACATGACTGTCATCTTATATAATTCGGGTTATTTAGGGTTATTGCCTGTATTTAATTATTTAGGTATAGGAATTGATCCAACGACACTTAAGAACTATATGGGAATTGACAAGGAGAGAATTCAAAAATCGAAACGCCAGTCATTACCCTCAACAAAACTCTCCAGAAAAAAACAAAAAGCCAAAAAAAAGTCCAAATTAGCTAAAATTGAAGCTAAAGAGGGCTTAAGCTATCAATATGGGGAGATTTGAAAATGTTTAGTGAGTAGAAAAGTAATTATTTTGAGTTAAAATTATTAAATGTGTTTTACGAGAAACTGTTATTAAATATTTTTATTCACGATAAAACTCACTACACAAAATATTGTTAAGGTACTAAATCTAAATTTTCAGAACATGTTTTATGTAGTTATACCTGTGTTAGGAATCAAAATCTAATCTCTGTTTATATATTTATGTACTTTATTGCTTTTTTATGAAAGAAAAAGCATTAATTTTTTAAAAATTTGAGTTTTTGCATAAAATTTGGCATATTTAAAAAACTTTCAAAAGCATTACAAATTTTTTTGATTCCTATCACAGATAAAGATGTTGTTTATGTACTCTATAAATATTATTTGAATACATTTATTAGAATTTTGAGTACAAGATTAGTCGTAACTGCAATTTTTCACCAAAATTTCGCTAAAAACAAAAAATTGTTATATTCTACAAAACTCTCCAGAAAACAACAAAAGGGTAAAATAAAGGTCAAATCAGTTTTACATGAAGCTAAAAAGAGCTTGAGCTATAAATATAGTGAGTTTAAAAAGTGTAAAATTAGTAGAAATTTTTTCATGTAGTATTAAAATCTTTAAATGCATTTCCTGTGTGAAAAAATATGTTTTTAAATTTTTTTCTTCACGGTACAGTTCACTACAGAATTTCTTTTTAAGATATTGACTTGAAATTTTCAGAAAGTGTTTTATTTAGTGTTATCTGTATTTTAGACTATAATCTAATCTCTGTGTATATATTTATTTATTTTATTGCACTTTTTGTGAGAAAATAACATTAGTGTTTTGTAAAAAATTGAGTTTTTGCATAAAACTTGACATATTTCAAAAACTTTATTTACAAATTTTATAGCTATCAACACAGATAATGATGTCATTTATGTACTGTATAAATACACTGCTGGAAAATTGCGAAGGACGGATCACAAATTGCTATGTAGCATAACATTAAGCGAGACATGAGGCCTAGTAGGATAAAATATAGTTGCCACACTGTTCAGACATTAGGATAAAGAATATTTATTGTTCTGGAAAGTACAAAATCTGTGAAACATCTGAAAGAAAAAAAATGTTCATTTGATCTGCGTACGGAGAAATGGAACAATTCCCCAAAGCATCCCACAAATTTTCAATTGGGTTTAGATCTGGAGAACGCGCTGGCCATACGAGACGTTGAATACCCTCGCTGTCTAGACAATCCTGAACAGCGAGTGTTCGATGACATGTTGCGTTGTCGTCCATAAAAACAAATTTATCACCGACAGCACCACGGAAAAGACGAACATGAGGAAGTAGAACTTCATCAATGTATCGTTGGCCCGTCATTGTCCCATTCGCAACCACATGTAGGCGCGTGCGGCCATTGATCATGATGCCGGCCCACACCATGATACTGCATGTCGGATATCGGTCCTTTTCCTGGATATTTTCTGGACGATAAGCAGTACCACTCTCGCGCCAGATCAGTTGGCGTCTACATCCGATGACAGACTGAACCTACTCTCATCTGAGAATAGTACGGATGCCCAGTCCTGTTCAGTCCAATTGTGATGCTCACGACACCATTGCAAACGGGCAGTACGGTGCTGTCTGGTCAATGGGACACACACAACAGGTCTGCGTGCGTATAGTCCTCCTCCCCCTCAAACGTCTGGCAACAGTTTTCGGGAGATCTGCTTTTCTGAGGCAGCAAGAAATTGATTTGCCACCTGCTGAGCTGTGATGCGCCTGTTCCTTTTTGCTGATATAGGACGATAAATCTGTCTTCTGCAGGCGTCGTACTTCTAACACGACCTCCTCCGTGCCGCCTACTACATTCCAGTAGTTTTAAATGACTCCCACAGCCGTGAAACAACGCTGTGAGCGATGTCGAACTCCCCCTGGCAACATCTGTTATTTTTCGCCCTTCTTCGATCTTTCCAATAATTCGGCCACGCATAAAATCATCTATGTGATGTCGGGAAGACATGCCAAAAATTTTAAGTGCGTCTATTAAATCTTTCCTGTAAAACTTTGACTACTTGAAACAACAACTGTCCACACGCGTCAAAACCTTTAAAGCTCTTATGAACGCTATCACGTGATGAACAGACGTGGAAAAAAATTTTGCATACTCATACGTCTTCTTACTAATATCCCGCACTTAATCTAATTTTCCACATTTTGCTTCCTTTCATTTTGTGGTTGCTATGGATGATAGTGTCATCCGTCCTTAGCAATTGTCCAGCAGTGTATAAGAATATATTAATTAGAATTTTCAATACAATCCTTACCGCAACTGCAATTTTTCACTAAAATTTCACTCAAAATTCCCAATATTTCAAAAATTACTTTTAACTTTGTGAGAACTGTATTGGAATTCTTACTTTTATGTCCCATTTCAAATAAAAAAATGTTTATTTAATTGAAATTTTATATATTTCAAAAAAAGTGCTTCGAAGGTATAGTCACATACCTTAACTATAAACTGGACAAATAATGGAGATGTGTTAACTTTAAGTATACATATAATTTTATGCATAACAAGCCCATGGGGTCACTGGTATTTAATAAACTTGTTCTTAACTTAGTATTGTTAAATTAATTATAAAATACATTGTGTAGCACTGATACGATTATAAATGTATTTTATCAGTGTAAATGCGTATTTTTTTTATTCTGTCAGAATGTATTTCGTTTGTTACTTTCAGTGAATTAATAATTTTTCAAAATAATCTTTTGTTTTAGACTTTTCAATACGCTTGCGCCCCCCTTGCAGAGTTGTCACACCCCCTAGGGAGGCACGCTCCACAGTTTGAGAAACACTGCTTTACAGAATCTGGCATCTTTTGGTGGTTATGTTTTCCCCTTCATGTTACCATCTTCCCTTTAAAAAAATGACAAAACTTTTTTTTGAACGTCCTTCTTATTATAAATATTTGAACATATTTATTTGATTGTGTGAATATACTTTATATATACTTCTCTTTTACTCTCTCATTTCGTTTTAAGACACCATAATACAATTTAAATAAGTTTTAATTGGTCCAAGTCAAAAAATGTTTTCGACAATGAATCTTTCTCTAAAGTCTTAAATATATATTTACAGAAATTGCTCTACTTCTCCATTAAAACTAAAAAATATATTTTTTTAGGTAAAGTCAATATTGCCCAATTTTATTAATTTGAGTGATGAGAAAGCCTGAATTATTTTAATTGTCTGTATATTTGCAATGAACAATGTATTTTCTTGTTTTAAAAAAATACTAAAAAATCTCTAAGAGTCTCTATATATTTTTTTCATCAAGATTTAATAATAATAAAAAAATCAATTGTTCCTTATATAAAAGAACACGGGAGATAAACATAGAATCTCTTTATTTCTGTGTTCAAAAGATTTTCTTAAGAATTAATAAGGAAATATACAGAATTGTAATTAGGATCATAACAATGAAATAATTTCAAAAGGTTTTCCATTCTTTCCTTCTTTTATTCCTCTTTCAAGTGTTTTTTTATATTATTATTATTATTATTGAAGAGCAAGGAGAAAACCCCAGAAATAGATCGAACATTCTTGAAATAAATCCAAATGAAATTTTTTCGAGACAAAATTTATTTTTCATCGTTAATTCCTTAAAGAGGTTTCATTTCTTTGTTATCTAGAAAAAAAAGCACTTTTAAGAAAATAAATATCAATGCTAATTTTTTAAAGAGAAAAATATTTGGTTTCCATAGATTACTAATAGTATGTATGCATATTTTATATTTAAATTCCGATTGCATCAAAAATTATAATAAAAATATAGTTGTTCCTTCACACTAGCCACTAATTTTCAGTAATTAGTAGATTTTCTTTTTTTATTTACATAGAAAACTGTCAATTATGTTACGTTGATATTCATTATAATTTAAAATTTCATGAATATAATTAAATTTCATTAAATAGTGTAAGATTTAAAAGAACATAACATAATATAAACGTTTGAAAAATGAAATTTTATATCAAGCATTACCGAATTTCCAAAACGTTTTAATTGTCTTTTGACACAAATAGATAGAAAACAAAAACGAAACCGTTTTTATTTAAAGCACATTGTTAAATCTAATATATATATATTTGTTCCTTTTGAAAGTTTTCATGAAAACATATGCATTCTGTCTCAATTAAGAAATCCCTAAATATTTATAATTCTCTATTTGAATGGTAAACAGAAAATCCTTTATCAAAATTTAAATCGTATGGTAAAAGTTAGTTAGTTTATACAATAGCGTATTCGATATTATTTTTTTCCAGAATTTCAAAATCAACCTTTGTTGAAAAAATTTTCTCTAGTATCTAGATAAAGGTTAAAAAAATTATGATACGTACTGCCACAAGTGTAATGAAGCTAACATACTTCAGTTATTTTGCCGTTAAGAAAAATGTGAAGCTAATTTTTATTAAAGTGAAATAAAAATTTCGATTCTTTTAGACATTTTTGGCGATGGGTGGACACTTACTAAATAGTTAGGATAAAAGAATCAGGTACATTTAGCAGCTTATTTAGTATTAAATTTAAAAGGAAAAAAAAACATACTGTATAGAAATGACAGTGCTCGATAAAACGGAGCCGTGGAAGAAGCTTGGAACCGACAGATTCGAAGGTGCAGCCAGAGAGAGAGCTTGGGTTATGAAATGTGTGTGTGTTGCAATGAACATTGTACAACTCACTACTAATGCGATGCTAAATTAGTGACGCTAATTAATTATTTTATGACTTTAACCCAAAATTCTAATTTCTTTAAAACCCAGTTTCTTAATTTAACATCGCATCATGACTTAAGTTAAAATTAATTCTAAATAATAAATTAATGAAACTCATCTCACAATAAATTATACACTGATCGTATAGTTTTAACAAAATTATTAAATTTATTTAAGTATCTATAAATTTACTTCACAACAAGATTAAAATTTAACTTAGCTTGAGAGAGAGATGAAGTGTGTTAGGAGAATGGACATGGTTGACGCCCGGAGTCCCGCGGAGGTTTCGATTCTCAAGGTCTGGGATCTGCTCAGTCTGTGTCTCTCAGTGTCTCCAAATCGGGCTGCGTCCCATTTTGACATGTGTGTTAAATCTCTTCCTCAATTGTTCTACATGTTGAACCCTATAATTGACGTTAGAAAAACGCTCTATTACTCTGTAAGGACCTTCAAACTTAGGTCTGAGTTTTGGAGATAAATTAGATTTAATATTAGGCGTCTTAATAAAACACAAGAACCCGATTATGTAATCATAATGATGTTGTTTTGTCGCTCTCGTACTCAGATGAACATGCGATGCCTCCTGCTCTTTTAGATTTTTTAAGACCTTATTAAAAATTAGCTCTAAAGACATTAAAGTTTTTCGACATATTCATACTTATTGTGTGGTGTGTCGGAGTTTTTCTCGTAAGTGTAAGATATTTGGATATCTCTGCCATGTTCTAGGAAAAAAGGCGATGTGTATGTAGCTTCATGAATCGCTGAGTTTAATGCTAACATGGTGTGCGGGAGTTGCTCATCCCTGTCATTTGTATTTTGCGAAATTGATGCCAGGATATTGGCTAGCGATTGATTGGGTCTCTCAACCCTCTCGTTGACGTGAGCAGAATAACTTGATATGTGTCTTTTCTGAATGCCCATAACTCTGCAAAATTCAACAAATTCAGAACTCTTAAAATATGTAGCGTTATCTATACGACTATTTATGTGGGCAACCCCTGTGTACAATGTAATTATCAAAGAAAGCTTTAGAAATCGTACTCGACTTAATATCAGGAAGTGGAACAATATGGATGTATTTTGTGAATGCATCTATCATAGATAAAACATAGCTATATATATGTATTACCTTTAGGCGTGGTTTTTAAAGGACCGAAAATATCAATATGACACGTTTCTCCCAGTTCTTGACTTTGTTCTACTGGCTGATGAGGTGCTGGTGGAATTTTGAAAGCGTTTTTTTTTAGATTAACATACAGTGCAAGAACGAACAAAATTTTTAGTATCTTTGTACATATTCTGCCAAAAGAAGTTTTCGCTGAGTCGATGATATATATGTTTTAAAAAATTTAAGATGCCCTCCATATTCTGAATGGATAGATTCGAGAATTCTAGCTTTAAGACAATGTGGAATGCAAACTTGTTTCCTAGTGGTAGACCTGTGTGATCTGGACGGGCGCTTGGACAAATGACATAACAAACCTTCCTCATTAATAAAATAATTGCTGACTTGTGGGCCAACGTCATTTTGATCAATTTTTTGTATAATAGGACTTAAAACAGGATCCTCATGCTGCAATTTAATAAGATCTTTAGACTCAGGTAGAGCTATTGTGAGGTTGTTAATACAACGGGAAAGATGATGTGCGACTGAATTTAAGGAACCTCTGATGTAGTGTATATCATAATTAAATTCTTCCAGAGCCAATTTCCAACGCAAAATTTTGGAAGAAGGATTTTTATTAGAAAGAAATACTGCGAGAGGTTTATGATCAGTAAAAACTTTAATTTTATCCCCAACAAGAAAGGTCTAAAAAAATTTAATGCTGTATATATTGCGAAGAACTCCAAAACTGTTGCGTTATATTTAGATTGCGAGGGATTTAATTTCTTTGAAAAAAATATAAAGGTTTGACTTCAGAGTTAGGATATTTTTGCTCTAAAACTGCCCCGATTCCGCGAGATGAAGCGTCCGCCGTAATTTGTAATTCTGCGTTTGGATCGGGTAGTGCTAAGACCGGTGGGTTAATTATGGCTTTCTTAATATCATCGAATGCTTCCTGCGTCTCAGATGTCCACTCGAATGGAGTGTCTTTTCTGAAAAGATTCGTTAATAAAAGTGCTCGTTTTGCGAAATTTTTAATATATCTTCTATAAAAATTACAACACCCTAAGAAAGATTTAATTTGCTTTTGGTCCGTTGGAACTGGAAACTCATTAATTGAAACGGACTTATCTTTATCTATAAGGATACCTTCCGGCAGTACTACAAACCCCAAAAATTTACAACTCTTTGTCAAAAATTGACATTTACTCGGATTAAATTGTAAATGAACTCTTTCAAAGCGTTCAAAAACCTTACCCAATAATTCGAAATGTTCATCTATAGTTTTAGTAAATAAAATAACGTCATCTATATAAACCAAGGCTCCGTTGTGTAATTAATCTCCCAACACCTCTTGTGCAATTGACTGAAATTTTTAGGCGAGTTTTTTAAACCGAAACAAAGTATTAAATTCATATTTGTCACCGTTGGGAGTAGAGAATGCCGTCTTATGCCTGCCTGCTAAGTGAAGTGGAATTTGATTAAATGCTGACTTTATGTCTAAAGCCGAAAAATAGTTTGAACCCGAAATTTCATGCAAAATGTCGTCCAATGTTGGAATAACGAAGTCTTGAGTCAAAGTTATTTCGTTCAGTTTCCGAAAATCTAAAACAAGGCGCCATTTTTCTTTTTGTTTGACAAACAAGGCCGGAGTATTGTACTGGGAGTTAGATTTTGAAATAATCCCTGCCTTCTCTAAATCAGCTATCTGACGTTGAAATTCGTTTCTTAAATTAAATGGAATTTTGTAAATCGGACATTTAATGGGATAATCATGTTGCAGATTAATTCTACGATGCTCAGTAGCGGCCGCAGATAATTCTACCGTAGAGCGAGCGAAAGCACTTTTGTGCGAAATTAAAAGTTGAAATAATTTATTTTTTATTTTGCTGTCCAAACCTGAAAGGTTAAATTCCTTCTCCGTGAGTGGGGGTAGAATATCTTGAGAAAATCAGAATAAAAGTCATCGTAACTATTGACAGTAATTATTTTCATGTTTTTGTTAAGGGTGATTATGTTATCAGAATCGTTTCTAATTTTTAGATTGGTGTCATTTGTTTGTGGATCGATATTAATTTGCGAAGTAGTTAAGTGGATGTTTTTATTTTTTAACTTTGCTGAACTCTGAATAGTGGCCAATGACGTCGAATTAGGTAATGTTTCAACATGTATGCGAACATTTGTGACAGAATGGGGACCCACACACGTTTTGTGTTTTAAAAATCCATGAATAAAGTTAGTCTGTACGGCACGCGGAGGAAGCGAAAAATTGATAAGCGGAATTGAAAATTTATTAATTAATAAACGGTTTTTACCCATGTCTAAAACTGCATTCCATAATTTCAGAAAATCGTATCCCAAAATAGCGCAATAATTATCGTTAATCTCTTGCTTCGTTATAAAAAAAATATGTTGAAAATGAAATTCCCCCAATGACAATTGTATTTCATAACAACCGATAATTTCTACTGTATCTCCGCTGACCGCTTTAATTTGAATTGAAACATTAAATTCCTTAAAATTTTCGCTTTTTATTTTAGTGAAAAGTGAATTGGACATTAATGAAACAGACGCACCTGTGTCAATTAAAATTCTGAATCTAGAATCCTGCACACTAGCGTTGACGATTGGTAGATCAAAATTATTGTCTCTAGATTTTATAGGAAAAACCGTTTTTCTACCAATTGTGTAATATCTAAAATTGGCTTTCTCCGCGGAAGTTTAAATTATCATTTCTCGTATTGCGTCTGAAACGAGTTACATCTCCTCTACCATGGGAAGTGCTCTGTGAAACATTTGCCGAATGCCTGGGACTGTGTAATTATCGTGAAAAGCCGATTCGTGGAAATGGACGCGTCGTTGGTCAAAAGAAAGAGTGTTTGGTTGACGGAAAACATAAAATTCGCCCGTGGCGTTTCCCCAGGGGGGGTTGGTAATTCATTTCGCGTTCATCCGCTCTCCTCTTCCTACATTCCGCTTGCTTATGTCCCTCAAAGCCACAATAAAAACATTTGAAGACAGTCTCCCTTCTGCGAAAAAGACCCCCACCTGTTTTGCGAGCCGTAACTGAACTGGCCTCTTGTAAACGCTCGACCCTTAAATTTATTTCTTCTAACTTGTTTGTCAATGCCGAAATGACCGATGTTTCTGTTTGTAAAGGCGACAAACCAGTTCTCTCGTCATTAGCAATTTAATTAATTTAACGTTTTGTTCTTCTATCAACGCAGCGTTTATCGATTCCTCAAGATTATTGGGGTCTCGCGCCTAAACAAATCTGCAAATATCGTTTCGCAGACCACTGATAAAACGGGACTGTAACAGTTGATCATTAGCGTTCCGCGCCGCCGTGTTTTGAGCCGTATTATTTGAATGAAATATCTGTGTTCCTAGTTTGTTGATGCGTGCTGCGAATTCTTGCACGCTTTCAGATGAACCTTGAATGCATGATGAAAATAGTTGAAGCCGCGTGGACAACGGAACGGTCCTCTCAAAACTCGAAATGAGAACTCTAGCGATATCGTTGAATTCTGTTAAATTACTGTGGGTTGGGTCGGATCTAAAAATTCTTCAACTATTCCCGCCAATTTTAGTTTCAGAATAGTGACTTTCTCGGAGTTAGACCACTTGCCTAAATTTGCAACATCATTGATTTTCTCCAGGAACCTACGTATTCCCAACGATTCACTTCCGTCATACTTTGGGATCAAATCAATTAGATTAAATTTTTCAGACGCCGTCTGCGTCAAAAGGGGGTCGGATTGTCGCGTACGTGGCATGTTTAAAAATTAAAACAAGATTTCTAACGAGATTAAATTGCAACAGAAACAATTAAATTCTAACTAAAACAACTGGATTCAAGCACTCGTGCAGGGTAAGAGAAAATTCATAATCTCGGAAAATTAAATAAAACTTTTAACCAATCGACTATTGCGTAAATACATATGTGAAAAAAAATTCACCATCAATATAAAAGAAAAAGCACCAGTACCTGTCACATCGTGCACTCTCCTTCAGGAGTTGTAGTTTTCACATCCCCAAGTATCTAAATAATAAAAAAAAAATACTACGAGAAAAAAATTTCACAACTGGAAAAATTGGGTAATAGATACAATCAAAACACATTAGCACACAATTAATTTTTTTACATGTTTAACAGATGAAGTAAGATTATCAGTCGGTGACCCAACATCTCGTTTAAATTCAAACTTAAAACAACATCGTGTCTAGGAAAAGAAATAGTCACAGCATCAGATGATGCAAAGAAAAAAATTTCGACGACTGGTCACGGCACCAGATAATGCGACGCTAAATTAGTTTATTTAATTTTTATGACTTTAACCTAAAATTCTAATTTCTTTAAAACCCAGTTTCTTAATTTAACATCGCATCATGACTTAAGTTAAAATTAATTCTAAATAATAAACTAATGAAACTCATCTCACAATAAATTATACACTGATCGTATAGTTTTAACACAATTATTTAATTTATTTAAGTATCTATAAATTTACTTCACAAAAAGATTAAAATTTAACTTAGCTTGAGAGAGAGATGAAGTGGGGCAGGAGAATGGACATGGTTGACGCCCGAAGTCCCGCCTAGGTTTAGATTCTCAAGGTCTGGAATCTGCTCAGTCTGTGTCTCTCAGTGTCTCCAAATCGGGGTGCGTCCCGTTTTATTTGACGACTTTTCACCCGAAAATCCTAGAGCGGACTATTTGCCTTGCCCACTTAATTGCCTCTGATTGGTCCAGAACCAGCGCAGAGTTACCGCACAAGGTTCATTGCACTTTCGTTTGCGCGAGAAATTTGTTGACGCACCCCGCAATTTATGGATCTAGTGACCCCGAAGGAATTCCACCTTCCATTGAGAATTCCAAAAAAACTGACTTTGAAATTTTGAGGTCTGGTGAATAATCTGCCCTGGCCTCCCATCACTACTCAGTACAGTAATTATCTGGACTTGCCGATAGGTGGGACTGAGTGGTATTCGCGTAAGTCGGTTTATAATTTCGCACATGAATACATATAAATATAATACATGTAATACATAAATATATAATAGATGGGACCGGAGACGAAAGAAAATAATGTAGAAAAAAAATGTTTAATAAATTCTTATATAAGACAAAAAAAAATCGCAAACCGAAATTATTTGGATGTAGAACAGGGGTGTCAAACATGCGCCCAACTACAATCATTTTTGCGGCCCTGCTAGTATATCGGTACACAATAACATATAATAAAATATCAAAATTTTTCCTGAAATCGGAAAGGTAGTAGCAGAAAAGAGATGTCAAGTGTCTGGACGTAAGCATAAAACATTCGCAACAAGTTTGATATCACGGGGCATGGCGCCAAGCAGCGATTGTTGTCGCTGGAATGTAATCTACGATGGTGGCCTCACGGTAATTTAGTGAAACACAATAATTTTAAAGAATTGTTTTGAAATACACTTAAAATGAAGAACATAGGATGAGATTCAGAATAACGAAAATCAATCAATAAGGAATGAATATCAATAATATAATAAAAAGTAACATGTTCCAATAATAGTAGTTTGCAGAATATAATAATATTATATTATATAGTTCAATAGTAATTATATATAATATTCATTTAGTATGATTTAATAATAATTATTATATATAATAATCAAATAATATAAATTAAAAGTAATTATAGAAAAGAATAATCATAGTATTGTAATAAAATAAAAAATAATGCAAAAGAATACTCATATCACATAATAGTTACAAAAAATAGAATAATTATAAATAAGTAACATAATAATAATAATAATAAATAACATAATATGTAATAATAGTTATAAATAAATATTAAAAAAAATCTATGATAAATAACGAATATTATATGATTATTGCACGTTTTATATATAACTTTATTAATAAAATAATTACGTAATACATAATAAAATTAATAATGAAAATCAGTTACAAAGTTCTGAAAACTTGCAATACTCCAAAAACTGCAAGTTCCTTCAGCGAATTTCATCGAACAAGTAACGTTCAAAAAAGCATTTATAAAAAGTAAAATAGAGTAAAAATAGACGATTTATAGCAATAATTAAAAGTACAACACCCATTATTTAAATATATATATATATATATATCCAAGTACTGACCAATAATATACTCATGTCCATAAATTAAGGATAATGAAGTTCAGGAAAAGAAAAGGACAGAGGCAAAACAAATTTGACTTATTTGTAAAGTCTATTTATTAAACAAAAGGTAAAGAGCAAAAAAGATGCTATATGTTTGACATAAATAATAACAATTGCAATTTTTACTCCCTGGAGCAAATTTCAAAAAAGAACCTATTTACAAAAAACAGTATAACATGGTTAGTATAATGGTTAATACGTAGTATGTCTCCCGTACGATGCAATACAGGCCTTAAAACACCTAGGCATGCTGAGTATCAAATTATCAATCTGATTTTCGGGAATATTACACCACTCACACACACACACACACACATCAAGCAATGCCCTCCGAAGTACCGGTAGACAGGTGGGAGGGGGTTGACGGGCTGCAATTCGTCGGCCAAGCATATCCCACACATGCTCTATTGGATTCAAGTCCGGTGAGTATGCTGGCCAATCCATATGGGTGATATTCTCCGATTGAAGGCATTCGTCTACAATGTTTACACGGTGAGGACGGGCGTTGTCCGCCATAAACAGAAATTCAGCACCCATGGCACCCCGAAACAAACGTACATGTTGTTCCAGAATGACATCCCGATAGATGTGACCTGTCAGCGTTACACTCTGAACGTGTAGGTCAGTTCTAGAACCAAAAATAGTTTCTCCCCAAACGAGCCATCCTGAACCACAGTAACGGTGTCGTTAAATGATGTTCTCTTGGTGGTAACGGGTACCTGGCGCTCTCCATATTAAAGTCCGATGAGAATCAGACAGCAAACTGAAACCTGGACTCGTCGTAAAACATCACATAAGACCACTGTTGTGGTGTCCACAATGCATGCTCTCTACTACAGGTTAATCGCAGGTGATAGTGAGTTGCGGTAAGTGGAACACATCTGACAAGCCTACGAGCATATAGACCAAGCATGCCCAACCCGCGGCCCATTTGGAGAATTTTTGCGGCCCAATTGAAGTTTCTGTCTATATTATTTTAGACATTTGGACTACAGACGTTTGAATAGAAAATATCGTGTTTTGACCCACCCCCCACCTCTCACCGTGCAGTTTTTACGGAAACAAATTTTTTCCTTCATTTGACTTCCAAGCAATTGTAATAACAGGTGTTGATGGATGAAGGAAAGCAGATGAGCTTATGTGTGTTATTCCTCTTTCAACGAGAACTTCGTTGAGAGTGAGTAGTGTATTTAGTTTTATTTGTCAGAGAAATAATTTATGTCTATATTTTTAAGTTCATATTAGTAGTCTTTTTCTTGTTTTATTTGGCAATGAAAGAATCCGATGATGGATTTAATGAGTTGTCTCAGGACTGTCAGACCAAATAGTAGAAATGTAAAATAATTACGGCAGCAGAATAAAAATGTTTAATATTTTAACCTTCTGAAATTATGTAACTTTTTCATTTTATAATATATATTTCAACATGGTGCAATAATTAATATCATACAATAAGAAACTAATCATTTGGCAATAACTTTTTTTGACAAACAGCGTAATAATTACAAAGCTGTTCTTTACTTAATTGCTCTTTTGCATTTGAAATAAAAATTTTGAAAATCTAAATAAATTTTACGCAAATATAGTGCAACACAAGTATAATATGTGAAGATGTTACGCACATAGTTGTTATACTACGTAACCTCAGATGGCAGCATAAATCTACAGTAGAAAAGAACCTTGTATGTTAAGAGATATTCTTCCACCAACAAGTGCAATCGGTCGACTTTCAACTTTGTTGTGACTGTGATCCAGTAAAAGGTAAACTTTGTGTTTTTTGATCATATCAATAATTGAATGTTGATCATATCATATTTTGAATGCTGCACAATAGTAAAATATTTTGAATATTTTTTTTTATTTTGATATGCGCGGCCCACCTCAGTTTAGTAAATTTTTATGTAGCCCACCAACCAATTTAGGTTAGGCACCCCTGATATAGACGAATGTGACCTAAGCGTCTGTGCACGGTCTGCCTTGAAACTGTCGTACCGGTAGCTGAAGAGAGCTGACGAGACAGGTCTGATGCTGTGCTTCGTCTGTTTCTTTTGGCAGTAACTACCAAATATACCGGTCCTCATTCAGCGTTGCAACTCGGGGGCGACCTGTGCTGTAACATCTACTCACATTACCATCATCTTGGAATCGTTGCCAAAGCCTGGAGATGACACTCTGGGCGATTCCAAGTTCCTCGGATACGTCCAGCTGGGTATGTTCACATTCCAGTCGTCCAATAATTCTACCACGTAAAAAAATCATCCAAATGCTTCATTTTTGTCATAACTATGTGGTTATTGCACTGAAAGGCTTTTAAAACGCTTGTGAACAATTTTACTTCTTTGCCACTATTCCTTATATACCCCTCTCTTAAACTGTCGTCATTTTGACGTACTATCCGCACCATCTGGTGGTTTCCTGTAATTTACATATTCTTCTTCAAGATGTGTAATAATTCTACAGGTGACATTTTTATTTTAGAGTTCAATTTCTGTGTGATTCTGATTTATCCTTAATTTAGGGGCATGAGTGTATTAGAAATAACCGTTTTCAAAAATACCACAAAATAAAGATGAGGACTGAAAAAATATAGCAATTGCACTGAAAATGGCTAAATTTTTAAAGAAATTGAATTAAAATGATTAATTAATAGGGTTACCGCGCGGAAATAATAATAATAATAAAAAATAACTAATGAAAATTATTTCTAATATATTTTATCCCCATGGCAACCACATCGACAGACGATAAAAATATTATGGTAACCATAATGTAGTGTTATCGCCCATCTTGGCGAACATACACAACTTGGCATGTACCCCGTTATATCAAACTTGCACCAAATATTCTTGCTCTTTTATTTATGTTTAATATAATGTATTTTTCAAAATAAACTTACGTTTCAATTATTGGGGTGTTTTTTGCGGTCCAACTATATAGTTAAACCTTATTTTTTTGGCCTAAGCTTTCCTTTGAGTTTGACACCCTTGATGTAAATGGTTTTATAAAACCTAGGAAATTAGTCTGCCGGCTTAAAGATTTTTTTTCCTTCTTCAAAAATCCCACCTAGCATGCTAATATATATATATATATACATATTATTCCTAGTTTTGATGAACAAATACGCTTATCGTTGGAGTCTATATTTTCTAATATTTGTGTAATCCTTTTTTAATTAAACTGAGGCGGCCTTCTGCCAAATTTTCCCAACCATCCTTCGATATTCTGATTGAACAGGGTCTAAAGAGACTCAAGTTCTACAATGTCCACTCTTGTATTTCTATGAACTCATCAATTGTCAGCTCCTGATCGTAGGAATCCATGAATTCTTGAACGTCATCACCATCCACTTCTAAATTTAAGAGTCTTTGCCTGGAAAGATCACCAACTTCTTCAGAGCGAAACTGCGCACGCTCAGGATTCGTAGACTGATATTCATATCTGGGAAAACAAGGTCGTAAATATGAAGAAAGTGCGTAATATTTTGATATTTTTTAAACTCGTAAGTTTGTTACTCACACTGTATTTGCATATCATACTTTAGGGGGTTCAAAATATACTTTTCATATTAATTATATATATATATATATATATATATATATATATATATATATATATATATATATATATATATATATACTCATAAAAAATAACCCATAATATTGAATGATAATAACTTTAAGGAACATAAAAAATCAGTTGATAATACTTCGGTTTGGTTTCATTTTTTATATGATGAAAAGAATATAGTGGCACAATGTAAGAAATGCTCTAGTGCAGGCGTGATGAACCTTTATGGATCAACGTGTCATTTGTTTTTAAAGAAATATTTAATAAGGTAGAGAGAGAGACTGCCGTCAAATAACTTTTACTTGTGATTATTGGGAAAATAATATAAAACTAAATTCTTACAACAGTGGTTCTCAAACTTTCACTACTGGCGACCCAATTTTCAATCATAACTTTTATCGCGCCCCCTAAGAATAATAATGTATTGAATGTAATAATAATGCACTTTGACGCTAAAGCTACAATACGATCATAATTATAAACCGTACAAATTAACAAGATAAGTATTAAATTATGTATATGTTACTTTTAAGTAATATATATATATATATACAACTATTCTAAAAAAAGGACGCAGATAACCATACCAGTAAGTTCGAAGGTCAGCTAAATTAATATTTTAGGTTAAAAGAAACGTAATAAAAAAATCTCTCATCGTGGGATTACAGCAAAGCGAACAAAATATTTTTTTATTCGGTTATAGGATCAAAGATGGCTAATGAGCGTTTGATGTGGAATCTTTTATTTTTGATGATCACCAGATGATAAAAATAAATTACATTAGTGTAAATGTGTATTTTTTTATTATGTCAAAAAGCATTTTGTTTTACTTCATTCCAAAAAAATTATTTTTTAAATCTTTTATTTTCAATATGCTCGCGCCTCCCTCGCAGGTTTACCGCGTCCCCCCCGGGGGGGGTGCGCCGCACAGTTTGAGAAACACTGTCTTACAACATAAAATTCTTTACTTATTACGAAAAGATACTTTCTGCACTGTGTAATTAATTGTAAATGTTTTAGTTATAAGTGTAATTCAAATTAAAGTAAACATTAGTGTGATTTCTGTGTCTACAGATTGGATGACAAATATTTTATATGAGGATTGTAACATTGGTAGAATGCATGCTTAATATTAGAGTTTTCTGCCAAACGGTTTCTAAGCAATTAGTTATTTTTGAAGTGGTTCACTTTTTTGACAAGAGGTTTTGTGATTTGTTTCAAAATACCGTTTTACAGACGATGTTTTGCATACTACTATTCCAGAACATAAAACACATAATAATGTCATATTTCTAGATTTACCAAATTGTAATTTCTCTGTTACACTTACTATCTTGCACTTTTTATTTTTTTTGCTGAACTAGTCATGCTAAATAACAGTTAAAAATCTTAAATATAACACACAAATAAACTTTAAAATACAGTTGTGTCAATGAAATTGACTATGTTTTCCGTAGACAAACTTTGCATCATTAGCAATGGTAGTCCAGAATTATCTAAGGCAAAACAATAACAAACGAGTGCGAACGATCGCTTGCAATTTTTCGTAATACTTCCTGATGAACTTAGTTATTTTGAAATAAAATGCAAACCATTTTAATTGCTGGCGTGACCAAAATATTGTGTCACGTGTCATCGATGCCACACGTGCCACTGGTTCACCATTCCTGCTCTAATGTTATTAATGAATGGAGGAAGTACAAACGGGGACTCCATACACATTTAAAAACGAAACATGAAACAAAACTGTTAAATAGAAAAGAATCTAATTGCGATGAAGATACAAATTTTAGCACACTTTCTAAGCCCAAGGATCAAGCCATCAGGGATTTTAGATTATTTTGAAAAAAAGACAATTCGGATGAAATTATTCCACAAAATTACGTTACAGGCTTAAAGACAGTGCAATTGATGCATTGTTTTTTGAAGATCACAATTCAAACATTTGTACTAGTATCACAGACTCAATAGCGATATTTACACTTTTTTGTGATTTAAATAAATAAGATGTTCCTTCACTTTTTTTGTGTGTGTTCTTTATATACTCTTATAATTTATAAATTACAAATTACTTTTTGTGATATTTACACTCTAATAAAACTGTAAATTATATAAAACAAATAAACACCTGCGTTTTCGCGCTTTTACTAAAATTTCTAATACCGGTATTAAAACCAGTATCCCTGTATTAAGATCTAAAAAATACCGAATACCGGTATTGAACTTTTGGTTCGATATTGCAATCCCTAGTTCCCAATTATCATCACTTTTGGTTACTTATACTGCAAAAAAATGGTTTTATTTCGGGTCTAAAATCATCAAACCAAATTTATAAGTCTTTTTCAATTCTTACAAAAATTCATCCCTTTTGAGGCAATATTAAACTTAGAAATTATTTTTAATTTGCTTTTTCCTAATCGCAGTAAAATCGCTTTTTCGCCGATTCCGATAAAAAATTTTTTTATCCATATAACCACGATCCCCCCCAACCAAACAATTTAAAAATTTTAAAAAAGTGCATAACACGTTATTATATCAGAAATTGTCTTAACTTTAGTTTAAATATGAAAAAAGACGTTTTTTTCTGAGAACAATTTTGTCTGTTACATTTTTTTTAAAAGGACTGATATTTTCCCTTGTCTCTTGAAGCAAGTTTAAACGACCATTTATTTCTTAAGGCCGTTTTCGCCATAAGCACAAGATTATGGATTTAACGCGGAATGCATTTGTGATGACCCCTTGGGTCACACCTTGAACACCAAGATTAATTTGAGGCAAAGAACCACCAAAAGCCATTTTGAATAATAATATTATTTATTTTTGATATAATTTCCTCAAAATTCTTTGATAACTAATAATATAATTATGTTACGTCATCTAAACGGATTTTCCTTTATATTAAATTAAATTACTAAGAATACGATTCATTACTAATCTAGATCAACTCAAGTAAGGTTTACCGAAACTAGGAGATCCGAGAAACACACGTATTCGAATTCTTAATTGTCATTAACTTTAACTAAGTATCTCAACCCGACGCTTAATTTAAGCGTACGTGAATTATATTTACCGCTGGCTTATATCAGCTTTCTGGTCCGTCTAGCAGCACGACGTCTTCACGAATCTAATCTCTTTGAATCTTCTAGTTTTACTTTTAACGTTGTTGGCTTAATAGCCTACCATCATCTCTCTTGCTATCTCGCAACTCTCGACTTAAATACCTTATCTAATTTGAATATCCCAAACTTCTTTTTGGAGTTGATTGGAAATAAACGCGAATTTATATTCCCCAGAAAGACGCCTAAGAAGATTAGAGGAAAAGTTCCGTACAGATTCGTCACAATCCCCTCCAAAAAGAAAACGGGATTTATTCGAAGGTCACAAACGGTCTGAAAATAAATTACGTAACCAATTCCTAGACTTGCTTTACAGTCCCGACGACTTTAATATATACATCTACCAATCGGGTACTAAAAAATCTCCTTCCTTAAGGGAAAGAAAAAAATTACGACCTAAAAGTACTCTTTAACGGACGTAACATTTACAGAATTAAATATCCCTACACTGCGCCCATTTGGCAAAGAGGCGAGAGAAAAGCCACCTAAGTGGAAAAACCTGCCTGCGTGGTTTCCTTAACTACTTAAAAATCTACTTAAATATGATAACACATATTCAGACTTGCATCTTGCTTCTATTGTGGAACAATGATCTGGGTCAGCTACCCTGAAATGAGAATTTCTTTGTGTGAAAAACAAACATCTATAATACATACAGATTCCTTCATTTTTTTTACATAACATTTTCATATATATCAATTGAAGCATCTGATCCTTAACATTCCCATTCCATATATGCTGCGCTTGTTAGTATTAAATGTTAGCTCTACCTAATTACGCCGCGTCCCCTAGTCACCAGATGTAAGATAAAATATACACATATATATACATACAATTTCAAACATTTTTCAAATAACAATAAAACAAACAACCAAAGGAATTGTCGCATCTTAGCGAAGTCATACATCGAAGTAAACAAATGCAATCTTACAAATGTTTTCTCCATATTTATACAAAAAATTAACACAAAAGCTGATTTTTCTCATCAAGAAAAAACACACACTCATTGTAGTGTCCACTTTTGCTTGGCTTCTTAAATTAAAAATCCGCATGTGACTTGCTTAATTGCAATAATTCTTCCGACCACTTGTTCGAAAGGAGAAAAGAAATAAACGATACAACCTGATAATTTTCTTTGCCCTTTATTCGCTTCTATCCACTGGATCTCCATCTAAGGCTTCCATACTGAGGCTCCTTCTCCTGATGTTCTGTGGAATACTTGCTAATCCGCTGTTCCTCCGCTCCTCTGGAAATCCTTCGGGTTGTCTTACTCCACTGCGTAGGTAGTAGGGACAAGGTCTCACTGCTGTCGTCTGTTTCGACCGGACAGTTCTCCTCTCAACTGCCCTGTTGGTTCCATCTTTAATTATCTTTGTCACCCGGGCCTTGTAGTATTGTCCACTTCCTTCGTGCCTGCTCGCTACTGTAGGTGACTTGTCCTGCCTGGAATCTCTTGGATGAGAGGGACCTGCAATGGACTGTGATCCCTGGGAGGGGTTATTATGTCTTCTATATTTATAATTTTGAGATGAAACCGAGGACGAAATTGCTCTTTTTATCCCCTGTTTTGGCTCAGGGGTTGGTCTTTCTGGTCCCGAAGTTCGGACCCCTGCAGATATCTTTTCCTGCAAATTTTGGACCTCTTTAAATCCTTCCTGTCCACTGGCCCATTTGACCCTACTTTACGTTTCAATCTCGGATCCACCAATCCGGAATTACCCTTATTTGATTTACGACCTATATTTTCCTCACTCGAGGTTTTCCTAGATCCTTTGAATTTTCCTGATTGCGATCTACTTGACCTATTACTCGACCTCTGTCCTTCATATAGTGTCTAAAGATGACTGTCCGAACTAATGGTGTGGGATTGTCGTGGACGTTACACTCGCACCTGGTCGATATTAACTGTTACCCTTTTACCCTTCTTCCAAATAATTAAATTGTTATTCCGAAACTCCAACACTCTATATAGCCCTTCCAACTTAGGCATAAACTTTCCAACCACTCATCTACCCACAGCCCATATAAAATGAGTTTGTACCAACACCAAATCATTTACCATGATGTTAACTTTCCTCCTTTTCCGATTATAATATTTTTCCCAATTTTTGTGTTGTTTCCGCATATTCTGCCTTGCTTCATCGAATAATTTCTCAATGTTTCTTCCTACATATTCAGCACCCTCTGTGACATTTATCAATTTGCTAAAAGGTGTTAGAATTTTTCTACCTATAAGAATAACTCAGCCGGAGTTTTATTTGTTGTCTGGTTCACTGAAGTGCGCAGCGTGAAAGCGAATTCATGAAGAAATCGGTCCCAGTTTTCGTGATTTTCTTTTACAAAACAGGCTATCATCTGGACTAAATTGCTATTAAATATTTCCGTTAAATTCGCCTGTGGCCTGTATGTTACCGTTTTCATATGCTTTATGTCCATCCTGTGACTTAAGTGTTCAAATACCTCTGATATAAATTGGGGGCCGTTATCACTGTTGGGTCACAAGTAAAAACTCAAGAAAAAGTCTCTCTCAGTAAGTGGACTGTTATTTATTTACTTTGTTGCTACGCTCGCTCGATTTGACTCCTTTCTCGATGGAGTCAGAGGTTACACAGAATAGTAAGACACTATGAGTGCAAGAGGGCGCTCTACATTTACATACGTACACTGAACATGCCGCCCGGCCTTGCAATGTTTTTCAACATGCAAGATTTACATAGAACATTTTAAATACTTCAAAATACAAACAAAACAACATACAAATGAAGACATAATCATAAACACAAACATTACTATCTGATATATATGCTACTTCACACAGAAATACAATGCACTTCAAAATACAAACAAAACAACATAAAAATGAAGACAAAGTATAAAACCATATTGATAAATCCCTTATTTCTCTGCTGCAAACTATTTAGATAGTCTAATTTTTTAAAAAAATTACTATTCTACACAGGCAAACATTACTATCTGAAGGGTTATATATGCTACAAAAGGACGAGATTCATCCCCCCTCTATTTGGATAATCACGGTCACACTACTGTTTTTAAATACAATTGGTAGAATGTTCACATCATTAAATGGGTCTCTTAAATATACCTGTAGTGGTTTTGACTTCAAAACATTTATCTACCTTTTAGTATTTTATTTCTTTTGAAACTTCACTGTATTTTTAACGGAATTCTTTCCTGGATAAATATTGTTGATTTTACCTAATGACCATTGACATGAAGGTAAATTATCCTCTTTTATTATAACCATATCTCCAATTTTAAACATGCATTCTTTTTCTCAGAAATGTCCCTTTTATTTCTCTGCTGCAAACTATTTAGATAGTCTAAATATAACATACTCCATCTTTTGAGAATTACAAATTAATTGAATTATGTTTTGTATTTTTCTGCCAATTATGCAGGCAACAAGAGAAACTATTTTCAATTAAATTAGTTAAATCATACCGGCTCAACAATTGATGTAATTGATCTAAAATTGTAAGAGAAATTTTGAAGGCCTATCAAAAAATGAGAAATGTTCGAGTCAATACATTTCGAAATTATCTTGCTCTGTCGAAAATTAGTCAGGTCATGTTAGATAATCTTCGGGACAAATGAGGGTCAAAAACTTTCTGACGGATTTAATTGGCAGAGGCAGAAATCGACCGTCTCTATTTGGATAATCATATTTTTTACACGGTCATGGATTTGTCCCTCTGATTTAAAAAAAAAGCAAGACTTATCATCACAAAAATAGTTTACCTGGGATGTTGTGGAGGCTCTTCATATGTTAATCTAATGTTACCTACTGCTCTCTTTAAATACAAAACTTAAAAATTTAACGCCTGCCTCCAGAGACCTCTATTGTTTAAAATTTGGGGCTCTAAAAATGGGGATTTAGAGGAATTTTTAACTAAAAAGTAATTATACAAAATCTATTCCTTCAAAGGCCATATTTTTGTAAAAAACCCCAAAATTGCAAGTGCCTCATCAGGTTTACACATGTACATATAACAAATTAAACATTTTTTAAGTTCTATATTTGCACCCACAAAATTTGTTGTATTATCAGAATACAACTTGGCACATTTACCTCTTCTAAATATAAAACGCTTAAGTGTAGCAATAAATGCATTAGAGGTTAAATCAGTCACAATATCTAAGTGCACAGCTTTAGAAACAAAACATATAAATATACAAACATAGATTTTGTTATATACACCTTTTCTCTGTCCTTTATACTTAATGTAAAAGGGGCCACAGAAGTCCACACCTGACACATTGAATGGATAATTTTTGATAACTCTATCCTTTCGAAAGTCAGCGATTATTTGATCAGTGCAAGTAGGATTGGCCTTACAACAAATTACACAATTATGAACAACTTTTCTACAAATATTACGGCCATTCAATATCCAAAAATTTTGCCTGATCTGATATAACAAGGATTGTGGACCACTTTGTAAAAACTTTTTATGAAAATACTCAACTAATAAATAAGTCAATTTATATTTCGAAGGCAAAAGAATTGGAAATTTCTGGTTATAATTCTCAATCGACCTCCAACTCTCAAAATCCCTTCACTATCAATAAATGGATTGAGTGTTTTTACTCGACTGTTGGAAGGTACCATGGCAGAATTTTGAATACCATTTATCTCTACTTTAAACTCTTCCTTTTGCACTAATTTCAATAAAAGCTGTTCAGCCTATTTAATTCTCCTAAATCTAGAGGCCCAATTCTTTTGCTTTCTTTGCTCTTACAATTATAAGCAAATCTACAAATAAAACTTAAGACACGAATAATTTTAAAATAGTCATTACTAAGGTTAAGTAAATTATTTACAAAAGAGTCAGTAGCAGAATCAAGAAAAAAGTTAGCAAAATCCCTGCAGTTTTTAAGTTCACCTGGATCCTTGATCACTGCAAAAGGAATTTGTCGTTGTGGGTACTGGTTGCTCATCAGAAATTTAGGACCATTCCACCACAACTCACAGGTTTTAAGTTTTAGAGAATCCATTCCTCTGGAAACGAAGTCGGGAGGACTGTCCTCTGTTGCCACATAACGCCATTGTTCACTGGAAGTCATCTCCTGGATTGTAGCAATCCTGTTAGCCACAAAGGTTTTTAGTTGATATGACTCCTTCCTTATCCATGACAAAACTATCATGGAGTCACTCCAAAGAAAAGTATTAGTCACATTTAATTTTAAAGCTTACTTGACACGATGCACTAATTTTGCTAACAGCACAGCGGTACATAGCTTAAGTCTGGGAATCGTTGTTTGCTTGGTAGGCGCAACTCGATATTTACTGGCAATAAGATATACGAGCATCTTTCTATCTGATGTTATGGATTTGCAGTATACGACAGCTCCATATGCTGACTGGGACGCGTCGGAAAATTCATGCAGCTCGAACACTTCCGGTTGCTCTACCACAATGCATCGATTGATGTTGATGTCATTTACTACCTGAAGTGATTCGAAAAATTGTCACCATTCTCTATTGATTGTATCTGGAAGCCAATCTGTCCAATCAATCTTTAGCATCCATAATTTTCGAAGGAAGATTTTCGCCTTCGCCACCACAGGACCTAAAAGACCTAGAGGATCATATATCCTGGCGATGGTTGACAAAACATCCCGTTTGGTATTTAATTCGTGCAAGTCTATTTTTACTCTGAAGGAGAAACAATCATGCTTGGGGTTCCAATAAACACCCAACACTTTTATCTCTGATGAATCTGAAAAATCATAATTTTCGGAAACCTCAATCAATTCCGTATTATTTCCGCACCACTTATGCGAAACCATACCTCCTTTAGCGAAGATATTGATCAGTTGATTTTTCAGTTCTTTTGCTTCTAGTAAGGTCTCTGCACCGGTAAGTATATCATCAATGTACATGTCACTCATCACAACTGAAGACCCTAATGGAAAATTCTCTGCTTCATCTAGGGCTAATTGTTTTAGCGTACGTGTCGCTAAAAATGGTGCACTCGTTGTTCCATAGGTCACAGTTGACAACTCAAACTTTTTTATTGGTTCGTCCATGTTCTCTCTCCACAGAATGCGCTGAAGTTTACGCTGATCTGGATTAATGCAAATCATTCGACACATTTTTTTGCACATCCGCAATGAATGCAAATATGTGCTTTCTAAAGCGAACCATTATTGAAAAAAGGTCATTTTCAGCAACTCCCCCATTGTATTGTAGAGCGTTTAAAGAATAACCATTTGTAGTGTTGCACTCGACGCATTAAAAACTACTCTCAATTTGCTTGTTTTTTTTATCAGAGCGATAAACACCAAGATGTGGTATGAAATACATTCCACACTCCTCTTTCTCACCTCTTGCACATGGCCTAGCTCTTTATACTCTTTTAAAAAATCTCTATATAATTTAAATAGTTAGGCTCACGTTTTAATCTATTCCATAAAGAATTTAATTTTTAAGGGCAATATCTTTTGACTTGCCTCAACAATTTGGATCCTTTTTAAATGGCATAGATACTATATATCTTCCCGTACTATCTCTAGTATGATTTTTGTGAAAATGCTCCTCACAAATTATCGTTTCCTTATTTTTTATTGTCCCAGGTTCAACATTTTCGATTTCCCAAATCTCCTCATTGTCTTTTTTAAATTGACATTATCTTTGATTAACCCACAGTGAGGTTTATTTTCACTAGAAACTGGAATACTCCCACTCGCAATATAGCCGAAGACTGTATTCTGAAAAATTAATTTTGTATTTAAAAGATTTGTTTGTCCTGGTAAAAGAATTTTATAAAAGATTTCTGCTCCCAACAATAAATCAATATTTCCCGGAATGTTGAAATTTCCATCCGCTAATTTCCTCTACTGAAATTACCCAAACTAACGTTAAATGGTTGAGAAGGAATCAAATCCGTAATTCGCGGCACTACAAAAAATCTGCATTAGTTTCATAACTATTTCCTCTATTTGCAATTGTTGCATTAACGCGCGATTTAATCGTTAACTCTGAATTATTTAATCCTGAATCTAAACTGTTTATTTTCTCTCTTTTTAAATTGAGTCTATTCATACACTGTTGCGAAATAAAATTGCTTGTTGAACCACCGTCCAACAGCACTCTGACCTGCATTTTTCCAAAGGAATCTCTAATGAAACAAATCGCGGTTGAAAGTAAAATGGATTTTGATTTTACTTAATTCGTTGCAGTAAACAGATCTCCTACACCCTGAGAAGAAGACTCCTCTTTCGAAATCTCCCCTATGTAATTTATGGGTTTGAACACAGATGCCTTCGCTGCAAGTTGACTCATCGAGGATTCCTCTGTTTGTGACTCTTTCTGCACCCCCAATGAAGAAGGTTGAATGACCCTTTCACTCGTAAAATTTGAGTCTCCAGAGAAACACAAAGAAGAATGATACTTTTTTTGCAGCATTTACAAAGAACTTTAGATTTACAAAACTTGACTCTATGCAAATTTAAGCAATTAAAACACAAGGAATTATTTTTAACTAGTTCTACCCGTTTATTTACTGATAATTGCTTATATTGAGGACATTTATTTAGAAAATGACTATCAGTTGACACAAAACACATTTTTTGCCCTTGACATCTGAGAAAAATACTCTAGACATATTTTTAGAATTTTGATTTTTGCGAAAATAATTAATACTCTCACTCAGTGGTTTTCCTCGCGATGAATAAAATAAATCAATTTCTTTTCCCAACGTTAAAGGATCAAACCATTTATCTGCTTGTCTAACACTAATATGCGATGCGGTTTCTTTATCTAAAGTACTAAATAATTTGTTTGAAACTATTAATTGTTTTAATACCTCGAAATTTGAAACATCTCTCAATTTTAAATAATATTCTCAATTTGTTGTTAATCTACTCGCAAACTGGACATGGGATTTACAATTTTGCCGTGTTGCTTTCATAAAATTCTCTAAACACGATTGAGGAATTGGCTCAAATTCTTGGAGTATTATGGACTTTATTTTATCATAATTTTTAAGATCTTCATCTTTCAGATATACAATGATATTTGCAGCTTTTTCTAGTAATAAATTTAACAAAATTTCAGGCACTTTTGGCTGCAAATGCGCGTTCTAATGATAAAAAAAAAAACTCCATCCCTCAGGTTTGTCGGGAATTTTCACTGTAAGTGTGCGGATACATTTAATTAAAGAATGTAAAGAAGAGGAATCATTACAATTAACTTCAGTATTATTGTCTTTATCATTTGCTCGTATTCTCCCTATCTCTAAATCAAGCTTAGAGTTTTTTCTAACTCTAATTGCTGACTTTCGTCATACTTCCTTTCTGCGATAATTAAATTTGCTTACTCATGCACGGAATCAGGATCGTTTTTTTATCGATCACAGTTTTTTATAAGAACCATGCAGTCTAAAACAGTTAATTTATCACTCACACGCAACTCTAATTCAGAAGCGATTCACCTCAAGTATTCTTTTTTTGCTACTTTAAACATCGTTAAAGTTTAAAGTTCGATTTTTCAACGAAAAGTCAAAAAACAACAGCACATACCTCGTATTTTCAATGCATAGGTCTCTCCGGTTGAGACTGGACCAGAATGTTGGGTCACAAGTAAAAACTCAAGAAAAAATCTCTCTCAGTAAGTGGACTGTTATTTATTTACTTTGTTGCTCAGCTCGCTCGATTTCACTCCTTTCTCGATGGAGTCAGAGGTTACACAGAATAGTACGACACTCTGAGCGCTAGAGGGCGCTCTACAATCACATACGTACACCGAACAATCACTAATTAAAGAAATCGGAGTTCCGTAACGTGAAATATAATTCTCAAAAAAAGGCGTTAGCTATGGCCTGGGCCGAAGCTTTCCGTAAAGCAGTGTTTCTCAAACTGAGGGGCGCGCCCCCCTGGGAGGCGCGATGACCTTACGAGGGGGGCACGAGCATATCGAAAATAAAAGATTTAAAAAATAATTAGTTTAATGGAATGAATTAAAACAAAATACTTTCAGACATAATAAAAATGCACTTTTACTCTGATATAATTTATAGGCGCGCGCGCGATATTAAGTCAGCAAAAATAAAAACTACTTCAATACCTAATTAGCTATCTTTGATCCTATAACCAAATAAAAAAAACTTTTATTTGAATTGCTATAATCCCATAATAAGAGATTTTTTTATTACGCTTTTTTTTAACCTAACAAACTACTCTTTCAGAGAAAAAACAGTTCCCAGAGCCAGAATCGAAAAAATTTAGGAACATAAAAAATTCATCACTGTCATTATTTTTGAAATACTGCACATTATAGCTGTAATCTGTTTGACCTTCTAAGTTATTGGTATAGTTAGTTATGACCCCTCTCTTATGTGTTCTCTGTTGCGCTTTTTTCCATGCAAAAGAGTTTTATGATATTTGGAAAACCACGGAGAACACACACAAGCACATGAAGGATTACTTGGCCAAGACATTTTTATAAATATTCTCAACATATAAAGCATAACGAAAAACGTTTCACACAATTTTTTTAGCAGTAACATACATATTATCATAATGAATATACTTTT
The DNA here is from genome assembly GCA_019973935.1 of Trichonephila clavipes. Lineage (NCBI taxonomy): Eukaryota > Metazoa > Arthropoda > Arachnida > Araneae > Nephilidae > Trichonephila > Trichonephila clavipes. The sequence continues at coordinate 672,508 of BMAU01017051.1, read as the reverse complement.
TACCCGGAAGTGGTCGTGCGGGACACACAGATTACGAAATCGTTAATTCTGGCAAAACTGTTTATTTATTACCAAAGAAAAATTGAAAAGTCTTCGAAAGTAGGTAAGTAAACTTTCTCTTAATTAAATTATTCACTGGAATCATGATTTCTATCGTGTACAATAAAATAATTATAATAAAAGAGGATTGGGGTAAATCAATAACCCCGACCGTATCGAGTACGCGCCTGCTCCCGGGTTAAAACATGTTGAAGTCTTTTCGCTTTAAATATTAAAAAAATGCAATTATTCTTACTCGATATTTTATATTATTGATCATTATTTAACATCAGTGGCGCACACAAGTTGGGGGAGTCCGCCCCCCAAAGCCCTTGATTTTTTTTCCGATTGATTATAATTCTAAGTTTATAGTACGCAAAATTTAATTAAGCATTTGTTATTAATGATTAATTTTATTAATTCTAATTATTTATTCAAGAATTAGTTTTTTACTGTGTTTTGTTCCCGAAAATCGACAAAATCAAAAGGAACCTGATACAAGATTGGTGAACATTCAACCCCGGACCCTGCCTTGAAAAATTCCTGTGTGCGCTACTGTTTAACATCAATTCTAAATGCTAATTCTGTGAGGCTTAAAATTACAATTCACTTAAAACTAATTATAATTTGAGCAACCATTTTAAAAAAATCGTTTTACGTTTTTGTAAGAACTTGGCTTTGCTTCCCTTACAATTCAGCTATTATATCAATAATGCTTTATTTTCTTATAAATGAACTCGTGCAAAGAGCGGGTACTTCGGCCGGTATACTTTTAATTTATCAGTGCTGCACAGAATATTTTATAACTAATTATTAATACTAAATTAAGAAAAAGTTTAATAAGTATTAATGACGTCCATAAGCTTGTCTTGCAAAGCAAAGTTTTTATAAGGAATGCTTATGATTAGAAATTGACCCTCTGAGTTCTTTTTCTATATTTAGCAGATATTTATATTTTGTCTTCTAAGCAGCAACCGCGTTTTGCAATATGTTCAATTTAAAAATTAGAGAAAGGAAAAATAACATAATAATTATCCTATTATTTTATTTATTTATTTATTTTGCTTAAAAGTAGTATACAAAATTTAATACGTATGTTACTAATTTGTATCGTTTATAATTAAGATCGCCTATTATAGCTTTAGCGTCAAAGGGCATTATTATTGCCTTTAGTACATTATTAATGTATAAGGGGGGGGTGAGAAAAATTGTGATCGAAAAGGGGGGGGGCGCCAGTATTGAAAGTTTGAGAAGCACTGCCGTAAAGGAATAATCTCACTCCACTTAGTGAAATGATCAGTTATTACTAATACAAATCTATATCTTTCGGGTCGGCATGCGGGGTAGGGGCTTAATAGGTCTAACGTTACAATTTCATTGGGGTAATTCGATACTATCGGAATCAAACGACCAACTGGTAGCGCGTTTCTGTAATTAAATTTTTGACACCGGTCACAGGTTGATACATATTCAAATATATATTTCCTCATATATGGAAAATAACATGTGTCTCGCATTTTTAAATAGGTCTTCTTCTTTCCTAGACGGCCTGCTAATGGCAGTTCATGAAATTCTTTCATTATTGTTTCGCGAAGCGATCTAGGAACATACACTCTTAGTTCTCCCAGAGTTGTATAATATTTCGCGCAAAAGAGTAGACCATCTATAAGTATAAATCCTAATCTCGCATATAGTCGCATTAACAGAACCGTCGTCTGGGTTTACTAAATAACGTTAGATGTGTCCTAACTCAGGATCTTCCCTTTGCACTCGAAGGAGTTGTTCTCGGGAGCTTAAAGATAGGGCTCGAAGTGCTGCGCACAAAATTTGTGATCCATCATATTGCCTACTGGATTCCTAGACAAAACGTCCGCGACCATATTTTGGACCCCCTGGCTATGTTCCTATTCTATGTTGAACTCGGATAACTTGAGTGCCCATCTAATCATTCGACTAGATAAGTTTTTTCCATTAGTTTAGCTTTGTCAATGCCACGTGATCTGTGATTACTTTCACCGGCAGGGATCCTAAATAAGTTTTAAACTTATTTAAGGCCCATATCACCACCAAACATTCGCGTTCAGTAACAGTATAGTTTCGTTCCGCCTTATTGAGGGTTCTAGACGTGAATGCAATAGGTCTGTGGTTTTGATTAAGCACAGCACCAATTCCGACCCCACTAGCATTAGTAAATAAGTTAAACTGTTCTGTAAAATTCGGCAATTTCAAAACTGGTGCCTCTGTTAATGCTCGTTTTATCTTATCAAAAGAATCTTGTGCTTCTGTCGACCAATTAAATTTAGCCCCCTTTTTCTTTAACTGATATAATGGTTCCCATATATCTGCATACTTGGGTATAAACTTCTGATACCACCCCACCATCCCTAAAAATTTCGACACTTCCTTGCTATTTTTAGGAGGTTTCATTTCTGTGATTGCCTTCACTTTACTATGGTCTGTTTCGATCCCTTCTTTACCAATTACGAGGCCTAAATACTTCAATTTGTCTCGTCAAAGTGGCACTTATTCTTATTTAATGTTAGCCCTGCTCTCTCAACAATGGAAATCCCTGATTCAAATGATCTAAGTGTTCATTAAACGATGAAGAAGTGATGATAACATCGTCCATATATACCGACACGAAACACCCAATAACAGGTTTGAGTATAATATCTATGGCCTTCTGGAAATTTGGCGCCGCCCCAGGAAGGCCAAAAGGCATGCGGAGGAATGTGAACGTGCCATTGTGAGTGATAAACGCGGTTTTCTCTATATCTTTTGGATTAATCGCCAACTGAAAATATATAGCCACTTTTTAAATCCAATGTGGACATCACTCCGGTATGCGGAATGTTTGTTATTTGATCATCAATCACCGGTAATGGATATCGGGGGTATTTAATTATTGCATTAAGTTTGCGATAATCAATCGCGAATCGATACGCCTCCGGAGAATCCGGAGGAAGAAATATTATTCTTGCGCGTTAAAACTACTGGTGACGCGTATGGGGATTGAATAGGACGGATCGTATCCACTTGCAACATTTTCTCAAAGTGATAATCTATTATTCCTTGTTTGACCCTATCATAACGGTAGGGTCTTGACACTACCGGTTCCTTGTCTCCAGTATCGATTTCATGGTATAAAACATGAGTTAACCCCGGCTAATTTGAAAATAGCCCTTTAAAACCATTAAATAAATTCCTTAATTTTTGCTTTTGCCCTTCACCGAGCTTTGTATCTGATAAATCAATTTCGACTGGCTTTTCCCTTTTTGGTAACTGCTTAATTTGGTCATCTGGAATGATCAGTGATTTCTGATCGAAATCTTAAGTCAATTTGGACTCCTTCATGAAATCAATGCCCAGAATGCACTGGCACTGCATATTGTTAAGAATGTGAAATTCCTAGGTTTTCTGGAATTCTCGGATCCGAATCTGTAATTCGACCTAACCTAAGTGGCAACACTGGGCTCCCTGGGCCGTCACTACTCTATCTTTCGTCTTTTGACGAGGTCGATACGAAAAATATTTGCGATAGACCTCTTCCGATATGAAAGATTTCTCCACCACCATGTCCCAAAGTGCTGTAATGAATGTCTCATTTTAAAGAATAGGGACATACGGTAAGTCTACTGGAGTCATTCGTAATGAGGATACCCTAATAGTTTGGTGTTCTGTATCTGGAGGATATTCCGTACATCGCGATCGATCACCCCCATACTCGCATCGATCGCTTAAAAGTTTAAATATCTGTTTCGATCATTCTGACCCCTGAAAGTACTATTCCTTGAACCACCCTGTCGACCGCCTTGATTGTGGAATCTTTGATCCTATTGACCACCCCTGCGTTGACCATCGAATCTCTGATTATCCACAACACCTTGACTCTCAAATCTATTGAACACTCTCCGTGTTCTACTATCGTCAGCATATTTATTGATACCTCTCGTTTCCCTCCAATTTTCTTGTCGATTCCTGTTAGGGAAACGATTGTTCTCGTTTGGTTGTATATCTCGGGATTCCCAACTCGAACCTCTGATCTGTCTATTTAGAAACCGTTCCTCATACTTATCAATAATTTGTAGGAGGTTAGATGTGGTTTGCGGATTCCTAACCTCTACATAATCCAAAATCTGAGGTTCTAACCTACTAATAATATGATCAATCAATTTATCCTCCGTCATTTCTAGTTTTAAGATTTTCTGAATCTTCAACAAATCATACACAAAATCAGACGGCTTTTGGTTATGCTTTTGAGATGATGAATAGAAACGCGTTTCTAGCTCCGACCGATTTCTAACCACGGGGAACTGTTCTGACAACGCTTGCTTTAAGTGCGCGTAATCCGTCGCTTTGTCTTCAACAACCCTATAACCTAGAACCACAAACCAATCTAGTGCCCGTCCTGTGAGATGACCATTTAAATATGCACAAGCGAGTTGTGTGGGTATCTCGTAATATGTTAAGTCAGTGCTTCTCAAACTTTCAATCCTGCCCCCCCTTTTCGATCACAATTTTATCGCGCCCCCCTTTGCACTTTGACGCTAAAGCTACAATAGGCGATCTTAATTATAAACCATACAAATTAGTAACATAAGTATTAAAATTTTGTATACTACTTTTAAGCAAAAAATAAATAATAGGATAATTATTTTGTATTTTTTCCTTTCTCTAATTTTTAAATTGAACATATTTCAAAATGCGGTGGCTGCTTGGAAGGCAAAATATAGATATCTGCTAAATACAGAAAAATAACTCAGAGGGTCAATTTCTAATCATAAGCATTCCTTATAAAAACTTTGCTCTGTAAGACAAGCCCATGGAACTCATTAATACTTATTAAACTTGTTCTTAATTTAGTATTAATTAATAAGTTATAAAAAATACTCGATGCAGCACTGATACATTAAAAGTATACCGGCTGAAGTGTCCGCTCTTTGCTCGAGTTCATTTATAAGAAAATAAAACATTATTGATATAATAGCTGAATTGTAAGGTGTGCAAAGCCGAATGCTCGACAATATTTACAAAAATGTAAAATGATTTTTTTAAAATGGTTGCTCAAATTATAATTAGTTTTAAACGAATGGTAATTTTAAGCCTCACAGAATTAGTATTTATATTTGATGTTAAATAATGAACAATCATATAATATTCCGATGAAGAATAACTGTATTATTTTTAATATTTAAAGCGAAAAGACTTCTTGTTTTAGTGGTTCGTCGCCAAAAGCCCTCGTGTAGCTGAACAGTGTGACGTTAATATTCAATCAAACAACATTTTTAACCCGGGAGCAGGTATGCACTCGATAGGGTCGAGCGGGATTATTGAGTCACCGTAATCCTATTTTTATAATTATTTTATTGTACACGATACACATCGTGATTCCAGTGAATAATTTAATTAAGAGAAAGTTTACTTACCTACTTTCAAGGACTTTTCAATTTTTCTTTCGTAACAAATAAACAGTTTTGCTAGAATTAACGATTTCGTAATCTGTGTGTCCCGCGCCGCCACTTCCGGGTAAAAAGTGTGTTCATTATGATTATATGAAATTGTGTAAAACGTTTTTCGCGTTATGCTTTATATGTATAGAAAACTCGTAAAAATAAGTCTTGGCCAAGTAATTCTTCAAAGTGTGTGTGTGTGTGCTCTTCATGGTTTTCCAAATATCATAAAACTCTTTTGCATGGAAAAATGCGTAGCAGAGAAATACATTACTTACAACTTCCCTAAATGAGAAACAAACACATAAGAGATGGGTCATAACTAACTGTACTAATAACTTAGAAGATTAAACAGATTACAGCTATAATGTGCAGTATTTCAAAAATAATGACAGAGATGAATTTTTTATGTTCCAAAATTTTTTCGATTCTGCGTCTGGTATCTGTTTTTTCTCTGAAAGAGTTGTATGTTAGGTTTAAACAGAAAGCGTAATAAAAAAAATCTCTCATCATGAATTACAGCAAATCAAATATAAGTTCTTTTATTTGGTTATAGGATCAAAGATAGCTAATTGGGTATTGAAGAAGTTTTTATTTTTGTTGACTTAATATCGCGCTCGAGCCTATAAATTATATCAGAGTAAAAGTGCATTTTTATTATGTCTGAAAGTATTTTGATTTAATTCATTCCAGTCAATTAATTATTTTTAAATCTTTTATTTTCGATATTCTCACGTCCCCCTCGTAGGGTTATCGCGCCCCCAGGGGGGCGCGTCTTACAGTTTGAGAAACACTGTGTTAAGTTATTATCCATATTCTCCAAAAATTCCTGCACATTCTCCACCCCCGAAAAATACTGCTCAGGGATGATCCGAAAATTAGATCCGATTCTAAACTCGGGATTTACTCGTTGGGTGCCACTGTGATGACCCCCTTGGGTCACACCTTGAACACCAAGATTAATTTGAGGCAAAGAACCACCAAAAGCCATTTTGAATAATAATATTATTTATTTTTGTTATAATTTCCTCAAAATTCTCTGATAACAAATAATATAATTATGTTACGTCGTCTAAAGGGATTTACCTTTATATTAAATTAAATTACTAAGAATACGATTGATTACTAATCTAGCTCAACTCAAGTAAGGTTTAACGAAACTAGGAGATCCGAGAAACACACGTATTCGAATTCTTAATTGTCATTAACTTTAACTAAATATCTCATCCTGACGCTTACTTTAAGCGTACGTTAATTATATTTACCGCTGGCTTATATCAGCTTTCTGGTACATCTAGCAGCACGACGTCTTCACGAATTTAATCTCTTTGAATCTTCTAGTTTTACTTTTAACGTTGTTGGCTTAATAGCCTACCATCATCTCTCTTGCTATCTCGCAACTCTCGACTTAAATACCTTATCTAATTTGAATATCCCAAACTTCTTTTTGGAGTTGATTGGAAATAAACGCGAATTTATATTCCCTAGAAAGACGCCTAAGAAGATTAGTGGAAAGGTTCCGTACAGATTCGTCACATATTTTGCGACAGAAAAAAATGCTTCAATTTTTATAAAAATTTGTGACATTCTAACTTATGCATTTGTTTATAATATAGTTTTTTTTTTGGGGAATTTCAAAATATTTCAAGAATGATTAGTTTTTCCTTTTAACAAGTAAATGGATAGATCATTTAGCATTAAGGTATAGGAGAAAAAATGCGAAACACATCTTGTACCAGAAAAAAATGTGTCAACTCGGATAAAAATGAATAGTATGATAAAATAAGTGATTCTCTACAGAATAATGAGGCCAGAATATTATATTAGTGTTTGAGTACTTTTAAAGCTGAAAAAATATTCCGATTTTGGGTACTGTTCTTTAACATTAGCCGAAAACAACCTTAAACAGAAAGCTAACGCATTCACTTTCGTATTAAGGTATCTGACTACGTTCGGAACCGTGATTTTGCAAAAGCGCATAAATTGATAGTTTTCATGATATTTAGTATCACTTAGATTAGAATATTTGCATTTTGAGTACATTTTGACGAAATAAATGTGATATTTAGCAAAATTTTAATTCAATATTTTAGCAAAAAATTAACTTACAATAATCTTTTTTTCCCAAATTTACTCCTTTTGTGAAAAATGCTTCTATTATAATTATATTTTGCCTGTATATAGATCAGATCTCTGTTCAGAGGCTGAACTAGAATTTTTGAAATATATTACTTAGAAATGGGTTTATTCATATTTTACGACAATAGAGGGGAGTAATTTTAAGAAAAAAAACGCCAATAATAATTTCAATGGGTGGTAACTCTGAAAATATAATGTGAATTTTTCAAAAAAATTTTTTAGTTGAGCCTCTGTAGAGAGGTCTAAGCTATATACAGGCAAAATATTATTATAATAGAACAATTTTTCACAAAAGGAGAATATTTGGAAAAAGGATTATTCTAAGTTAATTTTTTGCCAAAATATTATATTTAAATAAATTGTTTTCGTCAAAATGTCCTTAAAACAATTTTATGCATACATTCTAATCTGAGTGACACTAAATATCATGAAAATTATGCATTTATGCGCTTTTTTAAAATCACGGTCCCGAACGTAGTCGGATACCTTAAAAATAGGTGAAATAAAATCTTACTCAGACCTATATTATTTCAAACCCTATCCTGCACTATTAAAATTGTATTTTGTGTATTATTAAGTTAACATACACAGACAAACTTGTTTTTATTCATTGTTCACTCTCTAGATAATCCGTTGACAAAACAGGAATTACATCTGGCAATTTTCTGTAGATAGAATCAGGAGTTCTTTACCAATGGTAGCATTTAATAGATTTATGACTACTTATTTGGGTTTCAAGGGCAGTCGTGGAACAGATAGAATTAATAACATAGAAGTGAAGGAGAACAACATTTATCAAATGAATTACTACGTGGTTATAGGGCACGATCATATTTCATGAGGCGATACAGTTTTAGTTGCAAAAAAGGGTGTGGGAAAGGAAAGTTAAATTCACCATTAAACGGGTTTATTACGGAATTGTGTTAAACAACATTCATTATATTGTGTAACCGTTATAAAATAATGTTAGTTTAAATTATACTAATTATATGATACATTTTCATTGAAAATTGAAATTTATAAAGGTTTTATTCAAAAAGTGGATATGTATTTCAGAGAAAATCGCAATTATTCAAATTTATGCCAACTTTAAAAAAATCGCAATTTGAAATACACATTTAAATTAGCTTAAATTGCTATTTTACATCAATTTCAATGAAGCATAGTACTAGATCGTATATTATACCAATTTATTAACCCTTTAACGGGGACACAGCTAAAATACAACTTTCTGTGATAAAGTACTTGATAAATGTAATGTTCTCATCTCTCTATAAACGTTATTTAGTCACAAAAAATATCTGATTGAGGTTTTTTTTCCTGAGTGGTGGCTAGACGTTATAGCCACTGCGCACTTAGGACATTTCACTTACTTTTCAGGACAGAAATAATGAATCATATCACAATAATTTTTTTTATGAAAAATGCTGATAACTATTTCATAATTTATGCTGATAACTATTTCAATAACAATTAAATACAAAGTATAAATCTAATTAAATAATAATAGAATAATTGTACAACATAGAGTACTAAATATATATATATAGAATACTTAGAATATAGATTGAAATAGGTATACATACATATTTTATATTTTATTTAATTTAGTATAAAAAGTTAAAAATAAAGTAATATTTTTGAGAATTAAAGTTAGTTATTTCGCAAGTTTGATGACATATTTACTGTGAAACTTTATAACATGCAAGCGTTTTCTCCGATCAGAAAAGCTGTAATGAAGGATTTTCGAACCCGAGAATCTTTTACTACATATTGTAAATAAAGTTTGTTTATATTTCCGACCCCCAACATTCTCACATAATTCTAAGTATTCTCACTCCAGTGAAGGAAGAGCGAAAATTTCTAGGTAATTTTTCTGTTCTATGCGAGCAGTGGATAGAGCCTCTATCCATATATAAAAGCTTTCCAAAAACCTATAAATAAAATCTTTTTTTTAATAGTAAATTTGCTTAATTCATTCAGATGAGAGAAAAGTATACAAAAGACGTGTAAGATTTTATTTCAAAGATCATAAATTTTATTTATAGTAATAAAAAAAAATTTGTAGATTTACACCAAGAAAAACTGTTTTTAACTACCCATCAGAGGATATGAACTGCAAAAAATGTATCTTTATGCCATCCGTATTAATTTTTATATGCGATTTAGCTTTAATTAACGCATATGGATAGAATAAATATTTAACACCCGCTTGGAGAAAAATTTTTTAACATGTGGCTTGACCTATTAGCCACTGCCCGCTAAAGGGTTAAAAGCCTGAAGTTCAGAAGTATGCATAACAAATGTTTCTTTGTCCAAAGAAGTTTCTTGGCTTCGTCCCCGTAAAATACATTTACGGTCTGTTGGGGAAGATACTTGTATCTATTGCTGCAAAGTTGCGTAAAGAGAAAGCAGCCGACGACTTCAATGATTTGAATGATGGTAGATTTATTAATGGACAAGGACGAATAGAGGATTACAAGAAGACAAAGCGATGTATATATATACAAAGAAATATAATAGATTATATTTACAATAACACAAAACGCACTCATCATAAACAGTCTTTACAACGTCCCAGAAACAGCTGCCTACAATTGTTTTGCTAGCAGGAACTCACATAGATAAAGTCTTTCTTTTATTACAGTCAAAATACAAGGAGATTCTAATCGTGACTGAGCTCTCTTTTGAACCGATTCGACCTTAGTTTCAAAATTCCTAAATGTAGCCTCATGATAATTTCTAGAAAAATCGACCCTAAAACCTTTTTGATGATTCCTCAACAATATTGTATTTTTCACCAAATCTGTCACCAAGGGCAATAGTCTTCAATCTGGTAACCCTAGTCACGTCATCTATGGTTGCAATAATCTTATTTTTCAAGTTCTGGGAACTCTGGGAAAGCGAATTTTGCCAATGAAATTCAATTTTCCTACAAGGATAGTGGTTCTGCAGAAAAAACATATACGTGGCGTGTTTCTCTATGAATGGTGCCGATGTTTCCCTACACTTGGAGATGATTTGGGTACAAATCCCTTTGGACATCATAAAGAATTACATCAATTCATGTCATGCCAGTTCACATTTTGCATCCAAAATAGAAGTTTATTAACGCTCAATTGATTTCCTCATCTTATAAATGGTCGAAAAACTCACCCACTTGTTCTGAAATAGTAATATTTTATCTTTTCATATTCCATCCATCCATTTAGTTTCAACCGAACAATTTCTTCATGGTAAATGTATTGTTAGGTCTTAGAATGTATTATTGAAGGGAAAGCATTCATATACCGGGAAAGGAATTTGCTTTTGGGTTTCATTCTTAAGTGTCTGTCAAACAAATGATTTTTAACTCAGCAAAATATGTCTCAACTGCTCAAAAGATTTGGAAATTCTTCTCCTGATGAATTATTTTGGGAAAGCTATTAAAGATCTAACCCTATCTGTCAAATCAAATACACTCCGATTTCCATCAATGTAATCAAATGTGCTGTAATACCAATATCATAAAATTGTTGTTAATTAGAATGTTCAAATATACAGACAAAAATAAACAGGAAAAGAAAGGCTGCTAACAGTCAGTGAAACAAGGAGAAAATTTTGAATGGCTGATACTTTTTAAAAGGTATAACTATAAACAATTCTTAGCTACTCGTATTATTAAATTAAAAAATGCTTCATGATTCGGCAAATTCTGAAAAAGTATTGAAACCTTTTTTTCTAGATATTGTAGAGTAGATCGCTGTTCGTGGATTTCATACAATGTCATTTCGAAAGAACAAAACAGTTCTTCAAGCGCGATGGATTTCATGGACGAAATTGGTCCTTATAAAGTACAAGATAAACAGCAGTAAAACTCGTACAAAAGTTCCAGAAGGTTCTCATATCTTTTACAGAGCTCAGAAAGAACTATCAGTGTCTAAAAATACCTTTACGTAACGATAAAATGTACCAGTAAGTAGGCACTCAGTCATAGACAGACACTCCGATTTGAACACTTCAATAGCTGAATTAGTTTCAGGAATCAGCCGCTGTGTGTTCACGCTTACTTTCCATTGTTTTCTCGAACATTTCATTATGTGAAAAGTCATGATGTCAGAGGCTTTTCCAGAAGCTTCGAGAACCCTTCTTTGAGAATTTTCGATAAAAACGCCCCATACCTTACGTAAGGGTAGGGGGTTGCTTGGTGACAAAAACGGTCACTAAGTCGCCAAAAATCATGCCAACTTTACTGTATCTCTTATATTTCATCAAGCTCCCTTTGAAACTCCGTAATAATGTAAGAGACGGTGTTGCCTGCAAACATTAATTTTTATCATAAATAAATGCAACCGAGTAATATTAACTTATTAAACATACAGATATAAACTATTTACACTATTGTTAGAACCCCCTCACACACACAGTATAGAGGGCGATGCTTGTAAAAGCCTTCTTTGTTTACACAAGAGATCTCCTGTACGTGATCGAGTGCAGACGTACTCCATATTCTATTAAAGTTATTATTTAATCTTACGCTTGTCTTCGATGCTTTACTCAATTGAAATTGAGTCTAATTTTGATGATATGAACGTTGATTGATCAAAAGCATTCTACCACATTTGAACCAATGATTTCTACCACTGATTGCTTGAATCACTGATGACTGAAATATTTTGGTACAACGACATGCAATCGGAAATTGAAACTACGAAGCAATTTGATAGCCTCGCCCAAAAAGTAGAAATATCATCGTCGACAGGGAATTCAGGTAAGCCGAATTTTTATTGAAACTGAATTATACCTGAATAGAAGATTAAAATGTCAGAAGATCTCTCAAAATTAAAAAAAGAAGCGTACTGTGGTACGTTCTTCGTTGACAAAATCTATACATATAAATAAAAATGAAGTGTCTGTTTGTAGTTTGAAATTAACAGCTTTTTACTAAATGCATTTAAAAGTATATACGGTACTTATATGAAAAAATCAATTTTTAAAATTTTTGTCTCTGTCACTATCTGTCTGTCTTTTTGTTCCGGCTAATCTCTGAAACGGCTGCACCAATTTTGACGAAACTTTCACTGGTAGATAGCTAATGTTATGAAAAATAACTTAGGATACTTTAAATATAGAAAAAAATTAGGGTTCCGCAAGAAAATAAAATTAAAACGAATGAAATGGAGAACAATATCCGTTTCAAATAGGGATTGTTTTTATTCATTGGGGATTATGTTTAGTCAGTAGGGATTGTTTTATTTCGCAAGATTGCTGTCTCAACGTTTCTAGCAGTTATATCAAACTTTTTTGTTTGATTAGTTTACTGATACTCGCGATTTTTCCCCTTCATGTCTGAACTAATGATTTTAAACAGTCTTCACACCATCGACACTGTCAAAGGTCATGCATCTCTCTTACCCCTTGCTTGCGGTTTCGTTTGTGTTCATTTCCCCCTACCCAGTCCACACCCCATCGATAGTGTCAAAGGTCATACGACTCCCCCTGCTTGCAGATTCGTTTCACTCTACTGCTACTTTGATAAGTTTTGAACTGTTGCATTCAACTCTTAGAACCATTCCAATGGTTTCATTCTCTCTCAAGAACACTGAGCAACATCAATTTTTCCATAACATAGACAGCATTTAAACTTGGGAAGTTTTTGGGTTTTACGTCATTTGACTTCTCACAATTAACATAAATAAATGCATCAGAAAGTAATATCAACGTATTACACATCCAGACAAATTATTTACATTATTTTAATGCGTTTGTTACACAAAATTTGAAACAATGTGTTAATTTTGCTGAAAAGAAGGAAGATGTTTTCAAAAATCGATCCATAAGAGAGTTACGGGGAGCGTTATAAGTAAAAAAAAATCTTTTGTCAGCTATTATATCTACAGATTATACTTAAAACTTAGCAAACGTGTTTTGTTTTCATCTGAGGTATGCAAAAAGCTATTTTTTGTTTGTTTAATTTGCAATTCACGTAAAATGAAGTCATTAAAAACTTCTTTATCCTTTAGTCTGTATTGCTTAAATTTTCAATTCACCCGTGGGAAGAACGGCATTACCAGCTAGTTAATAAATAAAATTGAAGGAACGATCAACAATGAAAATGAACCTGCCGATCAATTTGAAGCTTTTTAAAGCAATTAAATTATAAAGAAAGTAACTTAAGTTTATTAAATGCATTGATTGCAGATCGTTTGTCTATTGACATTATTACTGAATATATGGAAGCTTCGGAACAAATTAAAGAGAAGATTATATTTTGTAAAACGAAGCTTTCTTCTAAAGTAAAGAGAATAAATTCTGACTCTATCCAGGCTGATACAGTTTCTCAAAATATCCAAGTTATTGATTCCAATGGTTTGAATGTATAAATATAAATTTACCTAAATTTTTTTTTGCATATAAATAAGTATTCTGGAAATTATTCTGATTGGTTAGAGTTTTATAATTTATATGAAAGCTCTATTCACAATAACAATAGACTAACCAAAGTTCATAAATTTGAATATTTAAAATCATATTTGTGTGGTAATGCGCTTGCTTGCATTAATGGATTTCCAATTTATGATGATAATTATGATAGAGCTCTTGATCTTTTAAAAGATAGATTTGGAAATAAAAACATGTTTATTAACGCTCACTTGAGCAATTTATTAAATTTAACACCTGTTAGAAATCCTTCTGATATTGTGGGCTTAAGAAATTTGTATGATAGAACTGAAACGCAAATAAGGAGTCTTGAAGGCTTAGGAGTGGAAGGAGAATCATATTCAAACTTATTAACACCAATCCTGTTGAAACAAATTCCCTTAGAACTCGTTTTGGAATTCAATCATTATCAAAAGGATGAAGGGTTGGACCTGAGCGGTCTTTTGCGGTTCCTGAACTTGGAAATCCGAAGTCAAGAACAAGCCTCTAAAATAAACAGTCATCAACCATGTCATTATTCCCCTCTACCGCAAGACAGAACAAAAAATAAAAGCTCCTATTTATCCGGACAACGCAAGAAGCTGACCCCGAACAGAGAACAGTCCCGACCACATTCATTTTCCACCGTTCTAGGGAAAACAGAACCTAGAGGAAGCAAATGTTTGTACTGCAACAAAGGTCATGAACCCGACGCTTGCCTTTCCTTTAGCGCTGACGAAAAGCAAGAAATTTTAAGAAAAACGGGTATTGTTATTTGTGTTTGACGCCTGGTGATAGAACAATGGAATGTGTGAAAAAGGAGTCATGCCCTATTTGTAATGGGCCCCACCATTTTTCAATGTTTTCAAAATCGGCATGATGAAGATTTCTCTCCGAAAAGGGACAAGGATAATATAGTTTCGCAGTATTTAAAACAGAAGTAAATAGTGTATTATCACAAACATACGCCGCATTAATAGATGACCAAAATAAACAAGAAGTTGTTAGATTATTTTTAGATAATGGTTCACAGAGAGAAGTTCCGTTTTAAAGAGTACTTCTGAAAAATTTAACTTTCAAATTCTTAAAAAAGAAAATCTTTCCATTTGCTTGCTTAGTGCTAAAGAAACTGAAACAAAAACTTTAAACATAGTTAAAATAAAATTAAAAATACAGGGATGATCCAAATTTGTGCATTGATATAGAAGCGGTAGAGACAGAATACATTTACTGACTACTGATAGAAATATTGATAAAAAATTTAGATATTTAAAAAATGTACAATTAGCCGATTCTTATGAATTTAACGATAAAGAAGTATCAATTATTATTGGTGCGGACTAGTATTGTCAAGTAGTTACAGGTAGAATTACGTCTTAAAAAAATCTTGTAGCAGTAGAGACATTATTTGGGTGGTCTTTACAAGGGCAGAGTATACAGAGCATAAGGAACTTTTAACATTGAGTGTTATTGTTAATGAATCAAATATTTCGAAGCAGCTTAGTAAATTTTGGGATTTAGAGAATTTAGGAATATAGAAGCAGAGGTGTGATGAGGAAAATGTTGAGAATGATATAATGTCTAAATTTGAAGCGGGAATTTCATACCAAAATAAGAGGTATAAATTTATATTCCCTTGGAAACCTAACATGAAAACATTGTT
The DNA here is from genome assembly GCA_019973935.1 of Trichonephila clavipes. Taxonomy (NCBI): domain Eukaryota; kingdom Metazoa; phylum Arthropoda; class Arachnida; order Araneae; family Nephilidae; genus Trichonephila; species Trichonephila clavipes. Next base: position 656,818 of record BMAU01017051.1, on the reverse strand, counting down.
AGAAAATAATGAAGAAATTGCTTGGAAAACATTTCTAAAGTTGAGATCACGTTTTAACAGTGACAGTTCCTTATTTAAGGATTACAAATTAGTTGTACATAATTATCCATCTGAGAATATCATAGAACGCGTTCGATTTGAAGAAGAAAATCTAAAGCATAATACCTTTTATCTACCACATAGAGCAGTAATTCGTACTGATAAAACTACAAGCAAATTGCGAATCGTATTTGATGTGTCGTCACATGCGAAAGCACAGCTATCTTTGAACTATTGCTTGCACACAGGGCTAAAAAATTTTATACCTAACCTATTTTTTCTATTAATCAAATCCAATTGCATTTGTATAGCTGACATAAAAATAGCATTTTTGATGATTGAGATAGATGAAAGTGAGAAGGATTTTACAAGATTTTTATGGGATGAAAATCCAAAAATGAATTTAGAAAAGAAATGGCTTGAGTTTTTCCGAATGACTAGGGTTTTATTTGGAGTGAAATCAAGTCCATTTCTCCTTGAAGCTACGATAAAGCATCATCTTAAAGAATATGTGGATATTTTTTCTGATACTTATAACCATCTTAACAAGGCACATGGAACTGTTGCTTATTTACGCATAGAACTGAATGATGAAAATATTATTTCTAGTTTTGTAGCATCAAAAAGTCGGGTAGCTCCATTAAAAACTCTTCCGATCCCTAGATTGGAGCTCATGGGCGCACTATTATCAGCAAGCTTAAGCGACAAAATTGCAACTGCACTCAAACTGCCTATGAGTTCATTTTATTGGACTGATTCATCTGTAGTGTTGTTTTACAAATGTTCGTTGTCAAATGATGGTTCGTGTTTAACTAAAACTGTAAATTAGTTTTATTACGAGATGGTGATATTCGCCCACTGTTCCAAGATGGAAGCTACAACAACACCTGAAGCGGAGGGTTACATCAAAACAATGGTGGAGGTGCTCAGTCGGCGGATGGCATTCGCGACAAAAAATAGGTACAATTACGGACTGAACATCCTCCCCCCGTTGAATTACATTCAATCAATATACAGAATCACATAAATCAAAGAAGATATAAAACATAATAAACAAATAATGCTTTACATAAATCAAGAAAGAAACAATTTCACAAATTACATATTAATTGTCCAAGGGCAGAACACACACCTTCCCAATGCTGCGTTTAATATTGCCCTTATTAGTTTTTATTTCCACTACGCGAACCTTCCCATCCGTACCAGGAACTAGCTTGGTAATGCAACCTAATCTCCATTTATTTACAGGAAGGTTATCATCCTTTATTAGGACCATTGTATTTAATATTACGTTATCTTTGTGAAATTGCCCTTTGTTTCGTTGCTGTAAATTGTTTAAATAATCGCGAGACCATTTTGTCCAAATATGTTGAACTATTTTTGTTAATTTTTACCACCGAAAAAGTGTGTTTTCTGCCTTGTCTAACAAATTAGGTTCAGAAATGGAAGTAATGGGTCTTCCAATCAAGAAATGGCCTGGAGTAAGCACTTCCGTCAATATCTTCTGACAAAGGAGTGATTGGTCTAGAATTCAGAATTTCTTCAATCTGTGTTATTATGGTTAAGAATTCTTCCAAAGTCATCTTTAGGGGTTTCCTACAGCTCTTTTTAAATAAAATTTGAATGATTTAACTCCTGCCTCCCAAAGTCCACCAAAATTTGGTGCTCTAGGTAGCATGAAATTCCAAGAAATCCCTTCAGAAGAAAGATAAGAAGAAAGTTTTTCTTCGGGAAATTTTAAGAGATTATGTAATCTTTTTAATTCTCGATTAGCTCCAACAAAGTTTTTGGCATTATCTGATGATATAGTAGCACATTTCCCGCGTCTAGACACAAAACGCTTCAATGTAGCAAGGAAGGCGTCTGTGGTCAAATCCGAGACAATTTCGAGATGGACGGCCTTGAGGCTAAGCAAACAAAAATGGCTACATATATCTTTTGGTAAGTACCCTTTCTCTGGTGTTTATACCTTATGAAAAAGGGTCCACAATAATCCATTCCTGTATGCAGGAAAGGAAAACTAGGGTTTACTCTCTCTCGAGGTAAAGATCCCATAAGTTGGTTTGCTACAATAGGTTTATTTTTGAAGCAAACTACGCATTCGTGCACAATTTTCCTCGCTGTTGATCTGCCACGAAGTGGCCAAAATCTTTGCCTTGTACAATAAAGCAAAGCTTGAGGGCCTAAATGAAAATTTCTATTGTATGTATATTTATCATAATTAATTTGGTGAGAAGATGATCCGCTGGGAGTATAGCTGGATGTTTCTGACAATAAGTTAAATCCGAGTTTTGCAAACGTCCTCCAACCCTCAAAATTTGATTTCCATCGAGGAATGGATTTAAATAGAAAAGTTTACCTTTTTTGAATTACAACTACTCTTAGCTAGAAACTCGATTTCTTCTTGAAAGGCAGAGGCTTGAAGATTTTTAATAAGGCATAATTCTGCTTCATTCACTTCACTATAATCTAATTGACCAGACCTTTTTACACTAGGATTTCTAGAGTTGTGGAGGAACCTGAAAATATAACTCAAAATATGCAACTATTTAGTATAGTTATTAGAGCGTTTTGAAAGATCATCTATAAGAGAGAATTTACAAGAAGTTAAAAGCACACATTTGCGGGTTTAAGTTCCTTTAAGTAGTCACCGTCAGAAGTTATCCTTTCAAAGTTAATTGGGTTTGCTTCAAGTTCTTCCCCTAAAAGTCTGGGCCATGCCACCAAAGTTGTTTAGAAGAGATGTCCGAAGCATTCAATCCACGTGATATTAGATCAGCCGGGTTTTCATTAGAGGATACATGATTCCATTGGCAGTTCTGGGTTAGTCTCTGTATAAATTTTATTCTATTGCCGATGAACGTCTTAAGCTGCCCAGGGGATCACTGAATCCAGGCTAACACAATGTTAGAGTCAGTCCATAACATTATTTGCTGTATAGGTAGCGTCAAGGAATGTAAAACCTTTTCCAGGAGCTGTGACAATAACACACAAGCACACAATTCCAAACGAGGGATAGTGATTGGTTTCACCGGTGCAACACGGGATTTGCTGCACAAGAGTCTTGTAGATACATCCTTTTCTGAGATCGATTGAGCATATAGTACAGCACCATATGCTGCTGTTGAGGCGTCGGCAAATCCATGGATAATAATTCTGCCTTTTCCTATTACGAGTCGAGGGACATGGATATTTTGAATAACTGGCAGGGTAGACACGAATTTGTTCCATTCTTTAGCTATTGGATTGGAGAGAGGTTCATCCCATTCTAATTTGAGAACCCAAAGTTTCTGTAATATTAATTTGGCCTTAGTTAGAATTGGCCCCAAGAATCCAAGGGGGTCAAATAAACGTGCAATAATGGATAAAACTTCTCTTTTTGTATACGACTCACGGCAGTTCACAACGGTCTTAAAAGAGAAATAATCAAATTGTGGACTCCAAATGATTCCTAGAGTTTTAATTGTTTTTTGGTCTGATGATTGGCAATGGAAATCCCAAGATTGCTCTTCTTTAGGTATTGAATTCAATATTTCTGGAGTATTGCTACACCACTTATGTAGGCTCATACCCGCTTTTTTAAATAAACTAATTAATTCTAATTGTAGTTTTTGAAATTCTTGAAAGTCTGAACTACCTGTTAAAATATCATCCATGTAAATGTCTCTGATTGTAACTGATGCAGCCAAAGGATAATGTTCTCCTTCGTCCCTAGCTAATTGCTGAATGGTTCGGGTAGCGAGATAGGGTGCACAAGTAGTCCCGTAAGTTACAGTGTTGAGTTTGTAAGTTTGTACAGGACCACACACACACACACACATCAACACTGTCTTTCCATAAAATCATCTGCAAATTTCGATGATCGGGGTTAATTAAAATCTGTCTAAACATTTTTGAAATATCCGTTGTAAAGACAAATGTGTGCTGCCTAAATCTCAAAAGAATTGAAAATAAATCTTGCTGCAGAATCTCGCCTTTATACAAAATGTCATTCAAAGAAAGACTTGATGTTGTTTTCGAAGAGGCATTAAGAACTACTCTAAGCTTGGTAGTTTTACTATTGGGGCAAAACACTCCATGATGTGGTAGAAAATAAGAAATATTTGTTTCTAGAGGGTCAGCTACTAATTGCATGTGGTTTAAATCAATATATTCCTGTAAGAACGATTTATAAAGGGTTTGTAATTCATAATGTTTCGAGAGTTTTTTCCAAAGTTGATTCAAACGAACTTCAGCCAAGAACCTTGAACTACCTAAACAGTATGGATCTTTTTAAGGGGTAATTGCACAACATAGCGTCCTTCTTCAGTGCGATAATGAGTGTTTTGATATTGCGTTTCACAAATTTCTTCATCTAAACTATGCTCTATTGAGGATTCATCTACCTTTTCAATTTCCCAAAATGCTTGCAATTGTTGATTAAGATTATCTGAATTTATTTCCGCATTAATAGCTAAGCCACAATATGATTTTTCCTCAAATTTATCGAAACTCGCTACAACAATGTACCCGAAAACAGTCTCTTGAAACAGCCATTTTTCGTATGGCGATCGAAATTTATTGGGTCTTAATAATTCAAAAAAGAGCTCGCACCCAATAAGCATATCTATTTCTCCTGGTATACCAAAATCTTTATCCGCGAGATCAATGTTCGAAGGAATGTTTACTTTAGTTGCATCCATGCGATGGATAGATGATGTGGTAATATACGGGACGATTAATAGTTCTAACGGCGTTGAAAAGTCTCGATTTTTATTTTGAATCACCGTACTTATTTTTTGTTTAACTCTAAGGGTTATTTCACCTAACCCCGAAACGAAATAGACGCGTTTATTTTTTATTTTTTCAGAAGGAGTTTATTAGCCAGCCGTTGTCGAATGAAGGAAAGATGAGATCCTGAGTCTAAAATCGCTTTGCAGGGGAAAAGCTGATTCTCTGCCCCCCTGAGATAAACTATTGCAGTCAGGAGTAAAATATTTTTCTTTTCTCCCACACAGTTCGAAAACGTATAAGAGTGCTCTGGGGTTGTTGACCCTTGCATATCCGGTAGGGGTTTCAGTTCGTTAACTAATGTCGTGGAGAGGGGTAAAGGAATCGCTTCAAATATGTGTGACGTTTTTTACAAACGGAACAAGAGTTTTTCGATTTACAATCATTAATTTTATGATGTTCCTTTAAACAATTGATGCACAAATTAAGGCGTTTTATTTGATTAAATCTATCGGATACTTTCATATTTTGATAAGCGCTGCACTTATAAATCAAATGAGGCAGTTTACAGATTGCACTAGAATTTGTGAATTAAGAAAGATTTTACCTTTATGGAAGGGTACTTGTTTTGGTTTATGAGTAATAGGAGCAGAAAGATTAATACTATCTATAGTTTGGCTTCTTTTTTCTAAAAACATTATAAATGTATCTAATTCAGGAATTTGATTTGAATCAATTGATTGTTCGAATTGCTTACGAGTTTCTCGATCTATTATTTTCAGAATGATATTAAGCAATATAAGATCCGATAAATTATTGCGTTCAAAACCTAAGAGTTTTAAAGCTCTGATATTCTTGCTTAGAATATCTGTCATGGTTCTAATATCTCGAGCTGATTCGCTTGTTAACTTTCCTATTTCTAATATAGCATTAATATGAGTCTCAGTAAGGAGACGCTTATTTTCAAATCTAGTTTTTAATGCTGTGATGAGCGATTCAAAGGAATCATCAACTGCTTCAGGTAGTTTGGCATCACCTTGTTATGACGCTTTCAAATAATAAATTTTTTGTGACTCGCTCAAGTCATTGTTATTACTTATAATGTTATCAAATTATGATTTAAAGCTAGGCCATTCGTCGTATCTACCTCTAAATACCGGTAAAGGTATTTCCGGCAATTTTATTTCTAATTTCAGTTTAGAATTAGTTTGAGATATTGCATTTTCATGATTATGAACAGAACTAACAGAAGATTTAGCAATTAAAGAATTGAGAATATCTCTAATTCTTACCTCCAGCTCCTCTAGTCTGTCCTCCATACTTTGTATGTCAGCTTCTATCACTTGTAGTTCCGATTCACTAATATCCTTGATATCATAGTACTGATCCTTTAATTCATCAATCTTTCTGTTCATTTCTTGGACACGTTTCGGTTTAATATCAAGTTTTGTCGGAGTAGGATTCCCTGATTCTTCTACGAAAGTTTCTATCTTAGTTATGGTGCCTTTGATTGCACGCTTCGAATTATTAAGTTTATCCATTTTTTTTCTCCGGTTAGACGCTCCAAAAATGTAGTGTTGTTTTACAAATGTTCGTTGTCAAATGCTGGTCCGTGTTTAACTAAAACGTTGCGACCTTTGGACTGTAAATTGGTTTTATTACGAGATGGTGCTATTCGCACGCTGTTCCAAGATGGAAGCTACAACAACAACTGAAGCGGAGGAATACATCAAAACATTGGTGGAGGGGCTCAGTCGGCGAATGGCATTCGCGACAAAAAATAGATACAATTACGGACTGAACATCATCTATAACATGTTACTGGATCAAGAGGGATTTTAATAGACATAAGGTGTTTGTAGAAAATAGAATTAAAGAAGTACAAAAACTAAGTGCTCCCAAGGAAGAGCGTTACTGTAAAGGAAAGGATAATCCTGCCAATAAGTTGGGTTTTGCCCTTAAAGGACCTTAAAAATAACAGAACATGGTTGCATGGTCCCTAGTGGTTGACAATGAAACAAACAGAATGGCCAATTTTTTTCAGAACCTACAATTGAACCCGAAATAAACATAGATAAATTAGAACTGAGGAAATCAATTAATGTAAATACAGCGGTTGAAAAGAGGCACATTGAAAATAATTTAATCTCTAGATATTCCTCTTTTAGTAAATTAGTTAGAATAAGTGCTCTATGTTTAAGATTTATTTATAACTGTAAAGCGAACCCGGTGTTAAGGAAAATAGACTGTATGAGTGCTTCTGAATTTGATCATGTTACGAAAGTTTTAGTAAAACAAATACAATTAACTGAATTTCTAACTGAAATAAAGTGCCTCAAAAACGGGCAACCGATTCCAAAGCAGCAGTAACATATCATTTTTAATCGTTTTTTTGGATGAAGATGAAATACTGAGAGTGGGAGGTAGATTGAAATGTTCAATCCTATCTAAATTCCAAAAACACTAAATGATGTTGCCAAAAGCTCATCATTTCATCATTTCACTGATTTAATAATTGAACACAGTTACAAGAAATGTTTGCATTCTGGCTTGCAAAGCACATTATATTTAATAAGACAGATTTATTGGATCACATCGGGTCAGAACCGTGTAAGAAGTAGAATAAATAAATGCATTACATGTTTTCGCACGAAAAACCAGACAATAAACCATATGATGGGAGATTTACCACGAGACAAAATTGTGACTTCTAGACCCTTCGAAAAAGTTGGATTGGATTACGCTGGTCCTATAGGAGGAGATCTAAGCCATCCGTCATTTTGAGCGAAAATGCAACGAACTTCAAGGGAGCAAGAAACATTCTTAGTGATTGGAACGAAATTTGCAAGTTCAACACAATTTAGCTATTCAGCGCGGAAGAGGGAATCGAATGGAATTTCATTCCACCCGCTTCTCCCTATTTCGGTGGATTGTGGGAAGCAAACATTAAGTTCATGAAACGCATTTTATTGAGGGTAGTGAAATCACAGCTATCATGAACTTCAAAGAGTTAACTACATTGGTTACTCAAATCGAAGCAGTTTTGTATTCCCGTCCTTTGTCTCCACTTTCTTCGGACCCCAATAGTTTTAACCCTTTAACTGCGGGACATTTTTTGACGGGAAATACTACTTCATCCTTTCCTAAACCTTATACTGCTTCGGATTCTTTATCCTATCATTCCAGGTAGAAACTCATTCAACCCCTGCAAAATAAGTTCTGGAACCGTTGGAGAGCAGAATATCTCACTCATCTTCAGAACCGTGCTAAGTGGAGTGTACAGAACCCTAACTTGAGGGAGAATCAGTTCGTTCTTTTGAAGGATCCCAACACCAAGCCCTTGAACTGGCCTATAGGGCGTATTCGCGAAGTATTTCCTGGTAGTGATGGTCTTGTGAGAGAAGTTAAAGTTAAAACCGCATCAGGTATTTTAAAACAAGCCATCACAAAGGTAGACCTTTGCCTATTCCAGCAAGGTTTCCTGCAGATTAGAACAAAACATTTGAACATTTTACAATGTCTTTGAACTTTAACCCTTATATTATTCTTTAACCTGATTTTTTCATATTATTCCATTTATTTAAGAATTGCTAATTTGTGATTTTTCAATTATTGCTGATTTTTTAAGAATTGCTAATTTGTGATTTTCATTTATTGCTAACGCATGTTATTTAAGAATTGCTAATTTGTGATTTTTATTATGCAGTATTGCTAATTTGTGATTTTTCAGCGCATGTTATTTAAGAATTGCTAATTTGTGATTTTTCAGTATTATTGCTAACGCATGTTATTTAAGAATTGCTAATTTGTGATTTTTCAGTATTATTGCTAATTATTTAAGAATTGCTAACGCATTTTGTTATTTAAGAATTGCTCTAATTTGTGATTTTTCAGTATTATTGCTAACGCGCGCATGTTATTTAAGAATTGCTAATTTGAGATTTTTCAGTATTATTGATATCTCTCTCATGTTATTTAAGAATTGCTGATTTGATTTTTCAGTATTATTGGTATTGCATGTGGTTTAAGAATTGCTAAATTTATTTCAGAATTATTGATGATGCATGTGATTTAAGAATTAAATTCATAGGATTTTATTTTTATTATTTCACATTGCATGAATTTTATTTGTATTATTTCACATTGCATGAATTTTATTTGTATTATTTCACATTGCATGAATTTTATTTGTATTATTTCATATTGCATGAATTTTATTTGAATTACTTTTGAATTTTAATTATCTTAATGTAAACTCCCTACGAGTTTAAGTGGGGAGTAATGGCAGAACTCAATATGATCCTACGTAAAACATTTAAAAAAACCCTCAAGGATAATAGTAGTAGTAATACTAAGAATAATAATAAATATTAAATATCTTTTTCGCAGGAAATCCTTACAATAACAAAAGAATAAATGTCTTTAACATAACTAATGATCACTCATAACTCCCGAAAAATCTGAGCCTTTTACTTTCTTTGTCTTGGTCATCACTTTTTCTTTCGAATCTTTCGCAATCAATTTCCCTTTCCTTTTCGAAAAATTGTGAAACCGCCGACGATAAATATCGAAAAAGAATTCTCTTTGGAACATTCGACCGACACCCCTTTTCTCATAAATCCGGTTGGCGAAACAAATTTCCAACTTTTTATTCATTTCCAGTGTCTGCTCTCTTGTTGATTCCGGGTAATGGAACTTTCTGACACATGCGCAGAAGTAGGATGAGATGAAATAAGATTTTGCAGGAGATTTCTCGTGGGCTTCATTTGAAACTTAGGGTAAAAACAACATATTTTTCTTGCAAATACAAAGCTCAACGAATGCAAAATAAGTTATATTTTTTCTCAACAAAAGAATAACGGTGTAATGCGCAGCATGTAGAAAGATTTAAAATAACAATTCTACAGGGGATCTTATTTTCTTTTTACAAGAAGGCTTTATCACTTTACATATCTCAAAATTTTTCTTATTTTCTACAATACTTGAAATTTTTTTATTCTTGCTACCGTGCTTTCTAATGTTGAATTTTGTTTTAATAACGCATCTTGTTTTCAGATTGAAGAAACACAGATACTTAATTTTCAATATCTAGCATTTTTCCCTCACGAAAAGTTAAATAAAAGAACAAATTTCTATCAGTGAAGATACTTTATTTTTGGTACTCAATACTTGTCGTCGACAATTCGCATATCAGTTTTTCTCTTAATTTCTCATGCTCCGCATTTTGTACTGAAACACACGCTGAATGTTGGTTTCCCCGTAGTAATACAGTGGGTGATCGGTTAACTAACATAATCCGTTCCAAGACTATGTTCGCTATCCGAATTGTTCGTTAACCAATCATCAATTCACCATAGACTTCTATGTGAATTTGATTAATTCGTTCTGGAGACCCTAAAAATTAAATTTTAAAAAATGTATAATTTCTTGGTAAGTTTTTAAAAAAATAATAAATACATATAGTCTTGCATATTAATCAGTCCTTTTCATTTTTTGCTTATGGGGCGTTGAAGAACATGTCCAATGTCGATTGCTTTTCTCTCTTTTTCAGGATTTTTTGGAAGTAATTAATAGCATTGTCGTTGTAAAGATCCCCAACCTTACTGACATCAACTTGGTTTGGGTGTCATTCTAAGACCATTGCTCTGACAGCCTCCCACCTTTTCAAAAGATCTTTAATGGCAGATGTCGGCATTGGTCCTCTTTCGTCTTCCTCTTGTTCAGTAGGAGACACATTTCGTTGTGTTTCTTGGAGTTCTTCATTCAAAATTTCTTGGAGTTCTTTTATCGTCAGCTCATCTTCATGTCCCATTATGAGCTCTTCTATGTCATCCTCGTTCACCTCCAATTCCAGATCTCTAGCAGTTGTCAAAATTTCATCCATAATTTAAGGAGTGTCTCCCTGGCCACCTCCGAAAATGTGTTTGTTGTCCAAGCACAAAAAATCGTTCTTGAAAGTGTTCGTTATCCGAACACAAAATTCTTTCGTGAAAGTGTTCGTTAACCGATTTGTTCGTTAACCGATCTGTTCGTTAACTGATCACCCACTGTACTCTTCTTGTGGGAAAATAGAGTTGTATAGATAGAGTTCAATTCCCAGAGTGAACTTGAAAATTAAACCCTGGTAACCACAGTACATGTGATCAGGGGAACCATATTGGAATCTTTATCGTCCTTCGCGACGAATTTGGCAAAATATATATCGCCACGGATTCATCGATAAATATCGAGGATTGACACTTCTGGGAATTTGCATGAAACTATGTAAGGGATCTTTGAAACGAAGGCAAAAAACAATAGAGATCAGAATCAGCTTGTGCAGTGTTTGTGATAAGGCAGAGATTTTAACTGCTAGAGTTCCTGCTAATGCTCTGGAGCAACGGCTCGTAAACTGTGGTCTGAGGACATCTGGTAGCCTTCAGTGTTTTTCTAGGTGTCCGCAGAGGCCTCTAACTTAATGTTAAGATTTTCTACTTTTACAGATTCTGGAAGGTCACATGAAAAATTTTATGGTGTGCTATTATTTTGACTAGATCTCTAAATTACCCTCAATATCTACCAGAACACGTATTTCGATTAAGAATACTAATTCAGTTTCTTATTGTCGGAACTACATAGCCATTACTACAACGTAATATTTTTAAAAGATATATAACAGAAACACATTTCAAAGATGTAGAACTGAATTCATTGCTTTCTAATACGCTAACGATTGCATTTAAATCACTCAGCCATATGCTGGGGTTCAGGGAGGAGTGTTCAAATTCTTGGGAGTCTACGATGTCAGGCTGTTACATAAAGGGGAGGCTGAGTAGTTCGAAGGTTTAAGAGCTACTGTTCTAGAGAACCGTTTCTGAAGCACTGTAAAGCTGGTTTATAACCCCAGTGGCGTAACGTATACTCCCACTTTGCGGGGGAGGATGGAAGCAGAACCCTAGAAGGCCCAAGCCGGACTATCGACAAGCACGTTTTTACCCTATTTATGAAATATTTAGGGAAAGACCTGACATTGCAGGGGAGCCCTAACATTCTCCGTTTCGCCACTGTTTATAACAAATGCGTTTTCAATTACTGTAAATAATCTGTTATAATATTTATTTGTGTATATACATCAATTTTTCTTCGTGTGGTCATCTATTCACCCTTGAACCATTAATAAATCTGTTATTATGCAAGAAATTGGAGTTGTCAGCTGCCCACTCAAAATTTGCAACAGTGCCATGTCGGGTGACATACTGACACAAGTATCATTAACACGTTCTTTTTAATATCGCGTAGTACTGGTGAAGGGGTTGCATACTCTGCTACACTGCTGGACAATTGCTAAGGACGGATAACACTATCATCCATAGCAACCACAAAATGAAAGGAAGCAAAATGTGGAAAATTAGGCATCATGATCAATGGCCGCACGCGCCTACATGTGGTTGCGAATGGGACTATGGCGGGCCAACGATACATTGATGAAGTTCTACTTCCTCATGTTCGTCTTTTCCGTGGTGCTGTCGGTGATAAATTTGTTTTTATGGACGACAACGCAACATGTCATCGAACACTCGCTGTTCAGGATTGTCTAGACAGCGAGGGTATTCAACGTCTCGTATGGCCAGCACGTTCTCCAGATCTAAACCCCATTGAAAATGTGTGGGATGTTTTGGGGAGGCAAGTTGCTGGCCGAAACTATCCTCCGACAAACAAGAACACCCTCATCCGTGCACTCACAGATGAATGGGATAAATTGCCTGTACAACTGCTGGATAATGTTGTGCAAAGTATGGTACGACGTGTGGAATGTTGCATCACACTCCACGGTGGACATATCCCGTACTGATACCTTTCTTTAAGGTGCCTGCTGACTTTTAGATGTATTGTTCCATTTCTCCGTACGCAGATCAAATGAACATTTTTTTCTTTCAGATGTTTCACAGCTTTTGTACTTTCCAGAACAATAAATATTCTTTATTCTAATGTCTGAACAGTGTGGCAACTATATTTTATCCTACTAGGCCTCATGTCTCGCTTAATATTATGCTACATAGCAATTTGTGATCCGTCCTTAACAATTGTCCAGCAGTGTATTTCAAGTATTTTCTGAGAAAAAATATCCAATGGGCCAGATCAGGTAAGCCATTCTTCTTTACCACAATAAAAGAAAATTTGATTCTGGAATATCTCCTTTAAGGAAATACTTTACTAATATTTCTCGCAGAGAGACGCTGTGATTTTGGAACCATAACGTTTATAAGTAGAGGTTAAATATTTTCAATAAAATGTCGAATAATATGTCCAGCAGAAAATTCAAATATTTTTCTCCAGTTCTGTGCCCTTGTAAAACACAGGATTAATTATTGAAAATGCCAGTCAAACGCTATCTGGCCAACGTACTGGATGTCAAACTTTACATTGTAGGATTTGTCAGAACCCATTGATGGGTGTTCTGTCCATTGTACATTACATTGCGTGAAAGACATATCTCATCCTTTAATATTACGTCTTTGTGGAACTTTGGTTGCCTTCACTTCTGACTAGTTAAAGTTACTAACGTTGTAATGTTTTTCGGTATTCTCTACCAGTAAGATATGTTTAGGTTGTTGGTATGAACGAGAGAGTTCCTACTTTGCTTAGGGGTTTTTTATATGCTGCTATTTGAAAGCCCGTTATCTTCACTTATCATTTTTGCGCTACATTGCGGATCCTGGAGAGCTAATATTCATGCTCTTCTTCATGTAAATTCTTCTTTTGCTGTTCTACTCTAGCTGGTACTCCAGGTTATAGTATATTGGACATTTATCCTGTTTCCCTTAACCCATAGGTTCCTGAGGGATGCATATGGATCCCTGGGGATCCTTGTGACTGTGTTTGTCCGTGAAAAAGTGCAATTAATTTGGGGCCTGTGAAAGGCAAATTGTTAAATCAACTTGTAACTAATTTTCATTATAATGATAGTTTTAAAAAATTAGTAATGATTTTTACAAATCAAATAAAATTAGAGCACAAAATTAAAAAAAATTTAAATCAAGGGTTTTAGATAAGAACAAAAAGTACAAGTAATGACAAGCATCATACAGTGGAAGTCAGGCAGATCACAGTTGCTGTCGTTTATAGGCAGGTTTAAATAGAAAGAGTCTCCCTGTTAAGTGCAGTAAATTGTCTAAAACATGGCAGTATAAAACAGTCACAATCTAGTCAACAGTTTAATTTAGTTTTGAGCATTATCCCCAAAATTGAAGTGAATGCAAGAAATATTTCTTAGATTTGAACAGAAATCAGGATTACTCTTTGTATTGTTATGAAGATAACCATCTCATTGAAATCATAATGTGTTTCTGTATTTTAATATAAAAGTCATAATTTGAATTAATTTTGTTTCAGACAGCACAATATTTTATTTATATGTCAACATTTATATATATATGTATATATATATATATAATATATATATATATATATATATATATATATATATATATATGTACCATTCAGGATATCAAAGTTAAATGGGTAATTTTTGTAGTATGCATTAGTAGAGTTATTTCATTTGGGGATGCAGGGCTAATTTTTTGGTGTAAAAAGGGGTCCATGTGCCCAGTAAGTTGTGAAACCACTATTCTTGAAAAAAATATACGATTCAAAATATAGAAATGTGCAAAATCCATTGTACTGATATCATTGCTACTTAGGGTGCACTGGAGAGGAAGTCACCTTTGAAAGTTCTTAGTGACCTGGGAGACAGCGCGTAGGAACTTGGAGAATTTGAATAACCCTTATACGGGTTTCAGAGACCAATGCCTATTGCGGCGTCTTTGGCAACCGGATTAAAAAGTAATTACCCTTTGGCCAACCATTAGAATTTTTTTCTTATGTCATATTTGATTGCGCTGTGCAGGAGAGAAAGTCGCCATATTTTCATTTGATTGCAATATATATATTTCTGCATGGTTTAAGCCTTTACAATTTTGAAATATTAAATCAATACTCAATTTCATTACTGCATGTAAACTTTTTAAAAAAATAGCTGGGACATTACATTAAAGCAGACAAAATATTGAACCCGTATTTTGATAGAAAACACGCATTAATTAAATCGAAAATTATTGTTATCGTAAAATATGATGCTGTTTATATGTCAATGAAACCAAATAAGCCTTTTCTTGCATAATTCTACCTGGTATAACCAGCTCCGAGTTTTGATAACATTCTTTAAGGTATCCGAATACGTTCAGAGTACTTTTTGACAAAATAACATATTTAAACATTATAAAGGCTTTTTTAGGACTCAATACCAATAAATACTAATATTTAACCAACAATATTTACAATAAATTGCCTGAATTTCATAACAATCACAATTATAAGTGAAATTTGAACATTATTTTTGTAAAACTTCATAAGCAATTAGAGAAAAAAGTAATAAATTTATATTGGTAAAAGAATTACCAAAACAATCTAGAGGCATTTATCTAGAGAATGTACTAAAATTTTAATGTTTTTTTTAAAATTTGAAAATTTAAGAGCTGATTGAGTAAACGTTATAAGAAAAATAACGCATTTATGAGATCATTATTTAAATAACATGCCCTAACTCAAAAAATATTCATACAATAAGAAATATTTTAGTACATTCTCTAGAAAATAGCCTAAATATCAGGTTCAAAAAGTTTTATAGAAATACATTTGTAATATCTTGTGTGATTAGACTCGCCATGATAGATTTCGAACAATTTAAATGCCCACTTCTGGTAAATCAAAGACCCACTTCGGGTTTTTCTAACTTAATAAAATTGATTGTAACTTGGCCTCTAAGAAGCGTAGAATCAAAACAAAGTATATTTTGTAAAGCCAAAAGATAGCTGTATTCAATAAAATAGAAAACAAAAATATCGGTCTTGTCCGAATTTGGTCATTTTCAACGTGTTCGGATACCTTAACAGTACACGGAGAAAGCCAGACAAGCTAAACATACGTCATTCATAAAGTTTAAAAAGTAAGTATAATGTATTTCTGCACAAGTTCGGTCGATGGCAAGGAAAAATGCTTAGAAATAAAGAAAAAAAATCCTTGAAAGCTAGAAAGGCAGAAAAATTCTGCACGCAAAAGACGAAGGAATGAAATTGAAAAAAAACACACACACACACACACACACACACACACACGAGAACAATGGGATTATCTATGGAAAGAAAAAGTTATTTTTAGTAACACGAAACCCCATCTTTTTGTCCTTATTGTATTCCATTCAATCGGGCCTCGAAAAGAACAAAGCTCATTATCGAGTTCCAGGGCAGGTTTATTCCTTAAAGCGCAACCACATAAGTCAGTTTTTAAAATGTGTATCATTAGCAGAAAGTAATTCTACAAATTGTATTAGAAAGAAAAAAAGAGATAATTTATTTACGAAAAAGAACGTGGTAATAATTTTTTGGAACAATAAAAAATGGGAATTCATTGTTGGAAAAGAATAAGTGAGTACACAAAATATATATTACTTAATGTGTGTTATGAGAATTCTGTAATGGAAATAGTGATTGGTGGTTCTCCAAATGAAAAAAAAAAGTTTTGCATGATATTGTTGAAGGAAAACAGACGAAATAAAATGTAAACTAGTATCATATACAGATTAAAAGGCAACGACAAAAAAAAATAAGGAAATTATAAGGATAAAATACTACATCGAATAATAATGCTTTTATTTTCTTTTTTGCTTCTACATTTAAGCATGTTTGCAATTAATTGCCCTGACGGTACAGTGGTTAGTGACGTTGACAGCAGTGCCGTAAGGTCTGGCAACGAATTCCGAAGTAGGCATAGATGTGAAACGGGTTCTATTCGGGCTTCTACTAATCATCTTGGGAAAAATACACTTTTAACTGTGATTTTAGTTGAGAACTGCTTTCCGTGGAGAGGACTTGATTTTATGCAAATGCAAACTTCTATTTAAGTGCCAGTCATAGAGTGGGCGATATGATGGTTAAAAGTTGATCCTAAGAGGAAAGAATAGCGTGAGAGACCGGTGGTCGCCCTTCGTAATATTAATTCCAAAGGGAAGGATTCATAGGAAGTAGGAATGGCGATACTTTTCGAAAAAGATCGATTTTTAAATCGATTTGAATCGTAACCTGATGAATCGTAACCTGATGAATCGATTCACAAAGAATCGAGGTCTAGAAGATTGATTTGTAAGAAATCGATTTTTTTCAAGTCTGTATTTGCAATGTAAATATAAATTCATTTTATGAAAAACAAAAAAAAATACCATAATAAACGATCTCTTATCAGTAAAATCAGGGGATATTTTAGTTCAGGGAATTTGACAATTACAATTATTTTTATTACCACATCAAAGTATCAGGTATAAAAGAAGACATTTATTTCTTAAATATTAGTTGCATTCAAAAGTTTAGAAAATAGATGATAAAGTTTTAAAAACAACAGTCTGTCAAATCTACTGGGATCCAAAAGGTTTCGCTCATCACTTGCGATGTTGCCGATAATCGAAAAAAACACTCACAAGGAACAAATGATACCACGGTTCTGATATGCATCAAGGTTATTGAGAGAACGGGATGATAAATAGAGTATTTTTTGTTCTTTAAAATAAAGTATAGATAGTACATTTAACTAATTATATTTTAAAGTTAGTACGCTCAACTAATTGCAAATAATATATTTTATGGTTTTAACCACAAAACAGAAAAAAATTGAATGTCAATTTTCTAGGCGGAAATATCGATTCACTGAATCGATTCATTGCTACATATCGATTTTTTGCCCAATTAATCTATTCCTCGATTAATCGATCTCATATCGCCATCCCTAAAGAAAGGCGAAAGTCGTCCAGAACAAATAAGATAGAGAGAATAAATAAGATAAATGCTTCTATACATCAAATAAGATTAATAAGTTTTATTGCTCTTTATTTTTAGTTATCAGGGTGCATTCTCAGAAATTCTCATAAGGTTTAAAGACTGAATTAAAAGTAGTTAACTTTAGATTGTAGCGGCTCTATCCGCGTTTCTCCAATAACAAGTCCTATTGGGAAATCTTTGGACTTCCAAAACTATTTTATTCGCAACAAACCCTCTGAAGAAGAAAACATAATTATTTAAGTTAGAAATGCTATACATAGTCTAGGCTTTCAATCTTAAGAAATAGAAAGTGAGAGAGATATAATAGATTACTCAAATTTATAGTGTAATTCAGATATTTGATAATAGTAATAATTAAAGTTACGATTGGTCATTAGAGTGTAAATAGAGCTTAGATAGTTAGGAAAGTAGATTTGATCCTGAAGTGCATTGGTACTTAAAGTTTTCTCATACTTCGCATATCTCGTTGTTTGCTTCGATGGAGCCCATCTCTTATTTAAGATCACTTGAACTTTTGTTGTTGATTGTGTGACAAATAAATAGTGAATCTTTGGATATATGGCTAGTCTTCCTTCCCTTCCTCCCACATCTCTGAGCGTGAATGAAAGAATGTCACAATATCATGCCTGTTTCTTACTCAAACCCTCTCACACCCACCGTCGACGGACCGCAACAGATGTTTGTAAATGTATAGTGCCCATGTGATATGAGGGACCTTTAAATATTCGTCGAACCTTAAATCCTCTCTAGAGGTTGATGTAAGATAGGTGGGATGTCCCCTGACCACCAAAGGAGTTATCTGTTAAAAATGAGTGGAACAGAGCCAAAATGCACTGTCACTTGCATTGTGCTCAAAACTGCGGCTAACGATGGATGCAATATAGTCCTTTGCCACAATGAATTTCGTGGGCCTCGATCTGGCCCTTTAGATCAGGTGGCATTAGAAACAACAACATAATATGTGTATGCGACTCATTATTGCTATATAAGAACTTACAGAAAGAAAGAAATACAACTTATGATACTGTTGCGTAGATCCAGGTTCGGGAATTTTACGCAAAACTATCACAGAGAAAATAAACAGTTCTTCAAGAGCGATGCGAATTTATTGTCAAAAATCCAATCCTTTTGTAGTGTTTCCTCCCTTCACTACGATGCGCACTGTGCTCCCCTCCGGGAAGAATGTGTTTTTTTGTAGAAGGGAGAGCTTCTCGGCACCGGCGCGTTAGGTCGGTGGCCATTTTGAAATATTACCCGCGTGGGTACTTTGATTTTAAAATTTCCATGTTTATAGCAAATAAAGTGTTGTCTTTAAGAATACGCCTATTGGTGAAGCTGCAACAACATTCCACATTTTACAACAACGCATCACACCTTTAAATACAGGATTCAGCAGCAATATTCACAAAGTAAATCTCCGAAGGTCTTCACTCCTTCAATAGCAATCAAACACAATTATCAGTCCTTAAAATACACATATGTAAAAGATTATTCACAAGCACAGCCGAGCTAATCGGTAATCAAAGAAATACTCACTAATCGCTGATTCAATCAAGACTGACTGATGCGGCTAGTAGCGCTCTATGTATAAACCGGCGGAACTTCCAGAAAATTCGCACGCGTCATAGAGCATGAAATAAGAGGAGAAATTTCTAGAAGAATCCAGAGGATCACAAACTTGCCAAAATGGTCGCCAATGACACCAAAATAGTCGCCAAATAGGCCACCAACTTGGTCACCAAAAATGATGCCAACTTGGCTCTATCGCCAAGTTCTCATTGAATCACCACTATAGCGTAAGGGATGATGTTTGCTTGTGAATATTACAATTTTTACATACAATAAATATAACATAGAGTAATATAAATGCTTTAAACATCCAAGTACAAATTATTTACACTATTTACACAAAATTCGTAACAATACATACATCCAGATAATCGGCTAATTAGTGAAGTCCGCTAATTTTGAATCATAGTCATGTGACAAGAACGCGCATCCTAATGCGGTACCTCTCTCTCCATCAGATCAGATCCATTCAATAGGCAAGCAACCTCTTTTATTGTGAACGACAATTTTTAAGTGACATTGAAAATCGAACACGCGACTCGACTTGATCATAATTGGTCAATATTTGTGACAGAGATTTATCACGCCTTCTCACTAATCTTCTTGGGGAATCTTTCGGGCCAGAATGGCATTTCAATCTTACCTTCACAAGAAGAAACCTCAATATGCAGATTAGTGAACAGATATATAAGAGAGCTTTAGCATTCGCAAGAGAGTTGAATAGAAGCCGGAAAGTTGAATAAGAGTGGAATAGAAGTTAGATAGTAATAGAATAATACTGGAAGAATAGAATACAAGAAGAGACAGAAAGCCGTTGGCTGCTCGCCGTGAGATATCGGTAAGAGATTAATTATAGAACGGACTTAAACTTATTAAGGAATCTATTATAGATAAAGATTATGTGGTTAATTTTTCATAAAGATAGTGAGTAGGATTTCAGGCGCAATTTTATTTAGAATTGATAATTGCGTAGTATCACTCCTATCAGTCCCCTCTAGTAAGACTTGTGTTGCGCTGCTCAATATATATTTCGACAACTAAATTAGATTTATTATGGAGAATTTGAGTGGACAATCATTTATTCTCTTACAAATACCCACCAACAGTGGAGTATCACACATTATGTGAACATGATCCTTTGCTTAATAGAGAAAAATCCAACAACAATTCACCTTTGAAATAAACGTGTCTTGTCTGTATAAAATAAGAAGTAATTGGAAAATGTTTATTAATTTATAAGCTAATGAGTATGACATGGTTTCGAATCAAGTGATAATTCTTAAAATTAGAGTATTAGATTGCTGTTTAGCAAGCTTAGTTCTATTCAAGTTAAAACAAATATTTAAGTTTAAGGGGACACGGCATGATTCAGAACAAAATCTCTTTTGAATTTGATAACTTTTATAAATCATTTTTTGGTTGCCCCCTATGTAATGTAAAGCACAGTTTTTTTAGGGGGGGGGGCTTTCTTTTCTTTCTTTTTTTTCTGCGATCAAAGCAACACAAGAAGTTAATCATTTATTTTTTCAAATACAATTTAAAAACTCATATATAGCTGCTCTTTTTGCAGAAACTGACGTTCACACATGAAATTTTATTTGAAAGTACGTAACAAAACAAATTATTATAACAAAAGTTGGAATGGGTTTTGTGATAACATGTTTCAAACTCGTAAAATGCTTTTTTTTAAAATGCGTATTGAAAGTTCCTCGGAAAAAATTTATATGTTTTAAATTCAATTATTTTTTAAATAAATAAGTAACGCTTTGATTCACACACAAAAATGCATACCAACTTTTATTTCATGGACTACGCAGTAAGAAAACTATCAAAGCATTTGGATCAACAGATCCTTTTCATTTGAAATGAAAAAAATTAGAATTTTTTTTTGTGTGTGTGAGGTAAATCAATTTTAATATTTTATTAGCTACTTGAATGTGAATAAAAACAAAAATAAAAGTGGTCAAAACTCTAAATTTCTTGAATTTAGATCTTTCAAAATTTGGGGGATTAAAAAAAGTATACAAAAATAATTTAGTTTAAAAATTTAATCTGATCTTTTGACTGATTCTGATCAATTAAATCATACTGTATACCCTTAAATATTGACAACAATAATCATAATAATAATAATCTTTAAAACTGTAAGTCCACATTAGGAAAGTTCTTATAATTTAAAAGTTTAAGTATACTTGTCTTGTTAAGTTCTTAAATAATTTACGAAAAATATATGCAAAACTATTAAAACTATGTGAAATGCAACTCAGAGAAATTTTTTATACTAAAAAATAATAGAATTTAATGCTGTAATATATAATGGATAGTATTAAATAGTAATCGTGATTTTTTTTTCCTTTTTCCTTTCTCTTGTAGAAATCAAAGACTGCGAGCTAAAATTTTTTCCTATTTAAAGTTTTCACTAGTTTCGAAACTTTGAAAAATTTTGAAAGTATTTATTCAGTCCCAATACATGTGTGTGTTTTTTTCTGCTTCTTATTTATGAGAAATTTCTTCTGAAAATTATTTACAAAAATGCTTGCAAATTTCATTTTTTTTTTACTTATACTAAACAAGCACATTCGCTATAATTATTCAAAGACTATTTTTTTTCACTGGGTTGATTCATTAAAATAATCTGGTAGACTGAATATGGCATTTATATGATGTAAATAAGGACGATAGTTAAAGCTAACGAGAATACTTTTGGTTGGATATTTTCGTAATACGTATTGATTATTTTCTGTCGCAGACTTAAAAACTCCTTGTCTGGAGATTTAATTGCTTTTTCAGAAGTTGAAAAGTAATTATAAACTCCTTTTTGTTAATATACTTGCGAAATAGTTCGTTTTGGTTTTGGTGAAATCCTAATTTAGTCCACATCTTTGACAAAGGGAAGGAAAAATGACGCCAAATTCGTCCAACAGCTCTGTGACGTTTTCGCACCCCAGAGATGCAAAATCGGTTTCATTTTTGAGGATAGCATAAAACTTTCCCTATGCACACGTTCCCTCTTAAATTTAGCTGGGTCCTTTCAACTGACACCACGCTGAAACAGATGACCATGAGACATCCGATGACTGGACACGTGCAGGCCGGAATTCCGAGTGTAATTAGAGGCATCAAAAACGATCCGCCCCACACCTCGACAGTGAAGAAGACAGTCCGTTGAAACCAACGCAGAGAACGGTTGTGTTTCCTCCCCCACATAAATAACATATTCTGACCTCATGAAATGATCAATAGGATGAATAACTTCTATGTAAATGTAAATACTGTAATAAATAGATGTGACGTAAATAAATAAATTATTTAATTTCTTATATAACTCTTACGCTACCATTAATTTTTTCTCAAACGTACTCCTCATTTTTCTTTACAATAGTTAAAATAATCATGGTACTGTTATTTAATACGACGACAATTGTGAGGAAGGCCGTCCACGTTTGAAAACAAATTGAAGCGAGCAGACTGTTCACTAGCCTGCGAGCTCATCAATGCATTGTAAAACGTGGCTGTGTGTTTTATGAGTGTGAATTGGTTTTAAAATATGTTGTATCCCAATTGAAATAAACGCTTTTGAAATTCAAGTGATTCTATTGCTGCTGGATTCTATCTATCCACTTTTGAATAATTCACTGGATTAACAAAGAAATCGGGTAGATTTAAAGGTCCTGACATAGTGAAACACTTCTGAAGCGATCTTAGATGTATCAACAATAATTCATAGTGGGTGATAAATAGTGGTAAGTGCTAAAATAAGTTCCAATCTTGTTTTGGATTATTAATTCGTAGCAATGTTTTTTTAAACTGGGTGTGGCAATAAAATATTGTATGATTATCGAAACAGTAACCGCAAATTTTATAATAATAAGCTAAAAATAATAAAAGCAGAAACTTCTGATAACTATACTGTGCATTTTTAACACGTTGGGTTTGTTACTATTGGAGATCTAGGCTTTCGAAACATCGAATCAAACCACCATTCTTTGTTTCAAGAAAAAATCACATAAACTAAAAATGGGCCAAGTGGCTATAAAGGAAACGTATTTACAAATAATTTGTTCATTTTAGCTTCGAATCTGACCACATATTCATAAATATTAAAATTTATGAATTGCTGAAATTAATTTTTCAAACATGAAATTAACTTTTTTATAGTAATACCTCATAAATTAGATTTATATCTGTCACAATACAAACATCAATTGTATTTAATTAATAATGTGTCTGAAAAAGAACGCATTTCATCATTTAATTTCCATTCAGCTTACTCTTAAATCTTCTCAATGTTTCCGAAATTGACGACCGTTTGGTTCGGTAAGAATTTTTTTGGTAACCCTGTTGAGATTATTTGGCGGCCTACTTTAAAAGTTGCCAAAATTAACAACATGCTTCCCTTAAACTTCCTACAAACCGCTAAATTTTTAATTCTTTTTTTTTTATCAACATCACACTTTAAAGTAACACGGCGGCTATTGGCCACGGCCCTCATAGTATTGAACCTCAGCCAAGTGACGAAGGCCTATGAGCTAGCATCCCATTTTAATCACTTAAGCCAGTGTTTCTCAAACTGAGCGGCGCAAACACCTAGGGGGCGTGATAACTGTACGATGGGGGCACGAGGATATTAAAATTTCGAAAACAAAAGAGTATTTAAAATTTACTTTACTGAAAGTAAACAAACAAAATACATTCTGACGTCATAAAAAATAAAATTAACATTTACACTGGTTTGATACACTTATAAAGGCATCAGTACTGCACAATGTATTGTGTAATTAATTTAACAATATTAAAATAAGAGCAAGTTTAATTTATACTAGTGGCACCATGGGCATATCATATATAAAATTATATATATAAAATAACATTTATCTTGATAATTTGTACGGTTTATAAATAATCCCTTAACTGCCGATTAAAAGTCACGTGATTCGTTCCTCAATGCCTCCGTTATTCCCGTAGATGCACTAATGTGATGTGTTGAGAGGGAGGAGAGAAGAGGAATAAAATTAAGGGGGGGGATCTTCTTATATGAGTAAATCCTTCGCAAACACAGTCAAAGTCCTTTTATTGCATTCCAAAACCTTCGAAATAGTTTTATGGATAGCAGTGCACAGAAAATATAGTACTTCGGAAACACGTAAATATACATCCGAGACATTTAACGCACCGGTTGAGCAAGACGCATATAGGTTAAAGTCGTCAAGTTGCTTTAGCGTCAGAGTATAACATAATCAAATTCAATGCATTGTTATTTGCATGGAGGGGAGAAGGTCCGATGAGAAAATAGTGATTGAATATTGGGTCGCAAATATTGAAAGTTTGAGAGGCACTGAATTAAACATAATAATAATAATAATAATAATAATAATAATAAAGGATTAGTTTAAAAGACACCAAATAATTACCAGATTGCACTTGGAGAGAGAACTTAATTTGAACTACTCCAGTATTATTGAAAACTAATCGTTTTATCAGATCATTAGTGAATCATGATAAAAAAAAAAGACATTAATATTTTTTTTAAAAAAAACTCATTTAAACTATAAGCACCTTTTATAAAATAGCGTGAGATATGAGCAACGCGAAATATCTTATTCGCCAGATATTTTACGTCTTCCCCTTACGAAAGTAAACAAAACTTTAAAAAGTTAAATCCTTTTACTTCAAAGAACCTCTCCCAGTTTTGGCGGGGAGGGTACGAAACGGAAGCACCCGCATTTTTCGAACGAGGAGTGGAACGTTTTTCTCTTTTGAATTTTTTTTCTTCTCTTTTCTTAGGGGGAGGTGAGTGATCAAAAAGTTATGGGAATGGAAGCAACAAAAATTGACGAAAAAAAGAAAATGCAATTTTGGAGGCAGCATTTTAGCAATTTTGGACGAGATGATTTCTATATTAAACACGAATTGAACTGAGAATTTTCTGGATTGTTGGGTGGAATTTGCCTTTTTGATTGTAAAAAACTCGAAGAATAAAATACTGAAAATCTTTTATGGAGAATGATTTTTCTTGAAATCGTTTCCTATCTAGTTGTTCATCGATGCACAAATCATTTTTTTTTTAAAAAAATTTTATTTGTAATCTGCTGCAGATTGGTGTTTTACCATCGCAGAGTACATTCCTTGGGAGCTGGTATCTCTTTTTAGAGTGGAACCATGCAGGTGGATACCAATCATCGCAGGTAATTTTAATGCTCAGTTTTTCTGTACACAGGTAGGCACCTGAGATATGACGATGTGAACCTGTACTAGGATTTAATTTTACCGAAACCAAACAGACCCTTGATTGATTGAATATTAACGTCGGACTCTTCAGCTACATGAGGGCTTTTGGCGACGGACCACGTTCTTTTGAGCCATGATCAAGTGACGTTTATGACACCTGAGCTGGCAACCCTCTCCTAACTACCACACCGCTGGAAGTTTGAGCTATCGACAGATTTAACTTACATAGCACCCCTACACGACGGGTCTTTAGTGATACTGGGCTCGAACTCGTGACAAGGCAAGCCACGATCCGATACCTATACCACTCGGCTACCGTGGTCACCAGACACTCTAGGGATATTTTACATGTCGTATAATCATACGACATAGCCGCTGTCAATTTTCTGCTTCATGAAAATCCACCGAGTTGTGCCGGATTCGAACCTGCAACCTTAGGTGCAAAAGGCCAGCGACAAACCAACCACACCATCCAGCCGGCTCAATGCTCAAATCTATGAAGACCAGGGGCGTAGCTACTGCTGTATCAGCCGTATCAATGATACGGGGCCCCAAGACATGAGGGTCCAACATATGTAAATAAATTATCGTAAGTGGTCCCCAAAAATGCCTTCGAGGAATTTTGATACAGAGCCTATTCAGGACTAGCGGCGCCAATGATGTAGACCAATAAATAAATATTTTTTGTGGAATAATAAAATGGTTTATCTTAATAAAATGGTTATGGAAAGATTTTAGAAGATTAAAATCAAATGATTGCTCATTTGCAGTTCATTTGTTTTCGGTAATACAAATAAAAGTATCACATTTTGATTTACATACCGTTAAACATCACTAACAATTAATTTTGATTTAAAGGTTACAAACAGGTCATAAGTCTAAACTATGAGGAGTCAAAATAATAACTCTTTAATATTTTTTTGAAATATTGAATTTTTATCCCATTTATTTTGCTCCTTAGATATCAGTTCCAGAAAAGCTTCATGTTTTTCCTTTTGAAATATGATTTTTTAAAATTTTGTTCAATTAAACAACGCAATTATTGTCCCCAAACATAAAATAAGCAAATACATACTAACTATTTAAGAGATCAAATGAATGAACGAGAATAATTTGAAATTCCGTAAAAAGTTGATTTTCAAGAGAAACAAATCAGTCTTTTATATTTTTATTTGTATTAAAATTACAAACAGTTTTCCTACATTTTCAGAGAGAAAGTGCCTGCATTTAAACTCTTAACTTTCCATTGCAGAAATGGGAGAGAAAAAAATATAATAAGTAAATTAATGTATTATGTTAAGGATTAATTGCTTAGGCCTTAAATTTAAAAAAAACGCATACTTAGGTTATAATATGTTATTTAAATATTGTTCTGGATTGTGTCAAATAACATCTGAATGAATCTTTTTTGGTTACAGTATTTTATTTAGATTACACAACAGCTAATACTATTGAGTGGATGTATTAAGATTCAACTTCTACAATTATATCAGCATCGATAGTAATGTCCAGTTACCCCAAATATTTCATTTGAGAAAAGTCCACAGCAAATATTTTTCTTTACTTTTAAAAAAGTCATGTTAATATGATTTTCAATACAATAAAATGTGTTTTTAAATTTTTTTATATAAATATGCTTTCCCTCTTTTTATAATTGCTGTTTATTTCTAGTGATTTTATTTGATACTATTATAGCGATTTCTCATGCGCATTTTTTTTAACTAACCTTTAACGGTTACTTTACTATGAGCTTGAAATGAAACCCTCGTCTTGTGAAAAAACTGTGCAAATAAACCTTAATTTTTAGCAGAATTATACTGAATGTGAGGAAGAAAATAAATTGAGAGAAAGAGGGGAATTACAACGCGTTATATAAAAGCACTACTGAGGTTAGAGTAATTTTATTTAGTGAGTGTTTATTTACGTCACACTTTTTAAACAAAAACTTTTTTTTTTCATTTTAAGCTTTAAGTTTTCTGCTTTCTTGGCAAGTACGAAGGTTGGGCATAAGTCATGACAACTATTTTTTTTCTTGTAGATATGTGAACGAATCACAAACGTATATGTGCTGTGCGTCCATAGTGTGTATGCTGAATGACATCTGGTAAAAGCGCAGCGAGGTCTGTGAAATTAGTCGTCAGTTGGTGAGTGTAGTGTGTGATGGAAGTAACCCGTTTTGAGCAGCCCACTTACATCAAAATAGTCGTTCTCCAAGGGAGAAATGCGATGGAATGTCACAGTGAATTTGATCTGACCCTGTGATATTGATCTCATTCCCAAGATTAAGGAACCAATACGTGGTAGGTGGTTTGCAACACGAGAGGACATTACTAATGCTGTGCGCCAACAGGTCAGCCGATTCCCATATGGTGCGGCAAATGCTGAGGCTGGTGGTATTCAGCACCTCCCACTTCGTTGGCAGCGTGCGATGATAGTAGCAGAGGACTACATAGAGGGTATTTAAGCCCAGGTTTGTCATGTCAACTTTATGTGTACTGTGTTGTCGTTCTTTTGCACCGTGAAGGCCATATTGCTCTGCATACTACCGTAATAAATTAGAATGTTACAATACTTCAGTGCTATTCATTGTCCACACATGTAGTTAACACCTTGTCCTTCTCCGTCTGTATACGTAATAATTTCCAACCAGACTGGTATTTTTTAGAAAAAACATAGTTGCCATGACTTTTGCCCCAACCCTCGTATAATGTTGGTTGAAAAGGGTTTTCAAAGTTTTCTAACGTGTGTTTAGTGAACACTATTTGTTCCAATAGCGAGTTATATCATAATCGATTACTAATGAGTGAATGATTTTTTTCAACTTTGCACTCTTTAAGCACACAACGCGAGGGCTATTGGCGATAATCTTCATACTTTTTAACCATGGTCACGTGATTAAAACACCTGAGCTATCACCCCTCCCCTCTACAAACGTTCGCACCATTCCAAAGGAAGATCTTCGAGCCTCTACAGATTTAACGAGCATCTACATCTCTACACGGCGGGTCTCCAGAAGCACTAGAGCACGAACTCATGATACGCCGGTCACCAGTCCATGATCTGGACCACTAGCCTACCATTGCCCAGTACAAGATATTCAGAGTGAGTCAACCGGAATTGATTCTGTTATTAGATGTCTAATGCTAGAAGATATCAAGGTGTCCGCCACACGGGAACTAATAAAGAGGATTCTTGCTTTTAAAATTTAACTACTTTAATTTTGCGTATAAAGATCTATATGAGGGTTGGGACAAAAGGCAAGTCTTGAAGATACCAGTCTTGTTGGAAAACGTGACATATACAGAAGAAAGGACAAGGTATTAGCTGCATGGGTGGACAATGAATACCACTGAAAAAATATCGTAACAAACTAATTTATTACGGTAGTATACAGGGCAATATGGCCTTCACGGTACAAAAGAATGACAACACAGTACACATAAAGTTGACATGACAGACCTGGGCCTAAAGACCCTCAATGTAGTCCCCTGCTTCTGTCACCACACGCTGCCAACGATGTGGGAGACAACACAGACAATGACAACACAGTACACATAAAGTTGACATGACAGACCTGGGCCTAAAGACCCTCAATGTAGTCCCCTGCTTCTGTCACCACACGCTGCCAACGATGTGGGAGGCGCTGAATACCATCTCCCTCAGCATATGTCGTACCATGTGTGAATCGGGTCACCTATTGGCGCACAGCATTGGCAATGTCCTATCGTGTTGCTAACCGCCTACCACGTATTAGTTTCTTAATCTTGGGAATGAGATCAAAGCCACAGAGCAAAATGTCGGGAGAGTTTGGAGGTTGCTCCAATTCTTCCCATCCCCAAAGTCGGGTTAATTCCATCTCACACGACACTCACCAACTGACAGATTTCACATCCCTCGCTGCACTACTTCTAGCTATCACAGAGCCATTTGTTGTTCTACATACACACTATGCCTGTACACACTATGCCTCCACACGACACATATATGTTTGTTATCCGTTCACATATCTATAAGAAAAAAAATGGTGCGAGAAATGCCACGCGATAGAAGTGAAACTTCTTTGGCGACGTTGGAACATTGATTATTTTCTCTAATATTCCAAACTGACAGTGTATATATCTCAATCGCCTAATTTGCATGAAAGGTATTCGTGGTGAAATGAGTCTTTCTGATATCAAATCCAAAGTAGGAAGATATGCTGGGTATACAAAACTATTATATTTTGATAAATTTAGTATACTTTTCCTTCTTAAACTTTGTCGGCAATAGTAACATTCTTTAATGTCTTCTAAATTAATTTCCAGTAAAATATTTTTTTGTTAAGCAACAGACGTTCTCAAATCATCTCTAAACCATAATCTATCACAAATCGAACACCCGTGATCGAAAGGATTATCAACGAATAGCTTTTGAGAATCTTTGTGAGCATTTTTAGGGGTGAGTGGATATTAACGGTGCACTGTTCAGCTACACGAGGGCTTTTGGCGACGTACTTTACAATTCTGAACCATGGTCAAGTGATGAGGACGTCACCTCAGCTGGCACTCCACCCCCTCTCCTAACTACCACACCACGCCAATGGAAGGACATTTGAGCTCTCGATAGATTAACAGATTAGATCGCGCCTTTACATGTCGGGTCTTGAGAGGTACTCGGCTCGAACTCATGATATGCCAGCCACGATCTGATACTTTGACCACTGGGTTACCGTGGCCATGCATTTTTATGGAAATCGTAGTCTTTGTAACGTAAGTTAGAATTTATTATCGATTCACATGCATCAGTTCCAACACACATTAGACTTGTTGAGGACTCTGTAGTTGACGGCACAGGGTGATTCACAAAATCCGCATTAATCCGTGCTGTCATAAGAAAAGTCTCAATAGCATTCTCATCCCTTAAATTCGCCATTAATAGTATTTTACAATGTTTCTTTCCATGCTCGATATTCTCTCATCTGTACTCTGATGGAGATTTGACAGTAACACGTGATGAATTTGTATTATTTTTCGTGTTTTTTGTCACTTTTTTAACTGGACTTGCTGCTAGTTTTTCTCTTCTTTTTTTTTCACGAAACTCTTTTCCTCTTTGTGCATTTGATTAAGGCATTCTGACTAGAATTAATAATAATTCGACGCAAATAAAAATTACAGAAATAAATAAGCCACCGAACACATCGCCATGTAGCCAACAATCTAAAGAAAATTTCAAAAAGGCACGTTTTGCTGCAAGAGCTATTTTGTCTACACCGTAATGCTCACACTGCAACTGATACGACTGCTGATAATATTCCCGGGTCTGGGAAAAAGGACCCCTAATCTGAAGGTGGACAAGTTGACCAGTCGTAGACGTGGGTAATTATCCAACTTTTTCACCGGGATGACACCAGTCACGCGGTGTCCCCGTTCCCCCACAGTTTCTTCCTCTGGCTCTCTCTTTACTATGGCGACGATTCGGGGGGATGGGGGATGACTACTTCAGTTCGCTTTTTCACTGTTACGCAAAACTGGACAATTTTCTCATTCACTCTCGAGCCCCAATTTTTCACTTCAAAAAATAGTTGACATGGCTTAGGCCCCAACCCTAATACAAATACCAGCAACTTCAAGCAGCGGCATCCTCTCTTAGCGAAGTTCAGTACAAGAACTGAACGTTTCACGCAGATTATATTACAAAACAAATGGAAGCAAACAACTTGTTGCCATCTCGCAAAAGACAAATACAGTATATGACGTTGTTATTTGACATGACGGTAAAACTAAATACTTTACACAAAAAAACATGTAAAATAGAAATTGCACATAATAATAATAATTGAATAGAAATTAAGTATAGCATATAAATACAGTTTGGAAAATAGAAAGATACAATTCCATCCAAACACACAAGGATAAGTAAATATTATTATAATACCTATTAGTTAGACTCAAGTTAAGTCATTTCGAATACCTAATTTATTTCAGTATTGATTTTTCAAAAGTTGAATTACTTGGCTAAAGACTCAGGCAGATCTTTATTGAGTAAATAATGTTTCGAACAACCAACAAAGCAATTAATCAGAATTTTGACTCATTAAATCAAGTCGTTCTTTAAAATAAATTTTATTTCATTCTGTAAGTTGTGTGTTTGTGTATTTTATAAATGGTTCTCTAAAGATTGCAATGTTTAATCATTTGCATTAAATTTATAATGAAAATACAATTTACAGTTCAAATGTTTCTCTCAGAATAAAATATTTAATCAAAATCCTAATTTGCTTCTGCTTGTTTTTTCACAAGAGTCGTCTCGAAATAGCATATATATATATATATATATATATATATATATATATATATATATATATATATATATATATATATATATATATATATTCACTACTACTGAAAAATGTAAGTACAGCTATTAATTAAAACGAGATATATTTTACGGTTAAGTTATTTATTAAGTGTAAAAAATACATTGCATATCGCCAACTTAGTAAATATAAATTCTGGAAGTTTTTTGATTTTCAAAGTCCAAGATTAGTAAATACTATTTATTCATTGATGTAAATATTTGAAAATAATTAGAAATTCTCTAGATTCTAGAGTATGAGAAAGACATTTAAATGTTGCCGAGACAAACGGTAATGAATTTGTAATTGGAATTAAAAGCAAAAATTCATTCTTTTATATCTTGAATACTGGTAGAAAATAGAAGCAAACTCTTAGACCGTTACATTCAGACAGACCACAGTCCTTTGGTAGGGCTGAAAAATAATGCTGGTAATAATGGACGATTACTCCGCTAGACTTTGGCCTTGCAATCTTTCAGTTTTACCATAACGCATAAAAAAGGGAAAGACAACTTGAATGTGGATTGTTTAAGTAGGAACTCCCTACATTCAGATTAGATAGGCAAAGTGTGTGCTAGGTATAGCCATTGTTTACATTGACATTGTTTGTGTTAAAATCATTTTATAATGTGTATTTTTTTTCATCATGTGTAAGCAATTAATGAGTTTTATTTACTGCTTTTAATGTTTTTACTGCTTTTAATGTTTTTACATAAGTTCTTTTTATGGCCTGGTCATGAGTGGAGAGCTCTTCCAAAATAGCGTTCTTCATGATCTTATTAATGTTGAACATTTTTACGGAAAAGGCAGATCAACTGAACTGGAAAAGGAACTTTTGTTTCTCCTGTATCCGGAGAAAGTAAAATCTGGAGGAGGGAAGGGTTTGTAACGAACTCTACGCTCATAGACCGTGTGATTTGGAACTTCAGTTGAGTGACGAGGAGGACAACTGAGGTGGCACCCCACTCTCCAAGCTTCAACGTGAGGATCTCGAGCCTTGCAGTGAAATACCTGAACATCGATTGGCAACGTAGAGTGATCGCAAGCACTGCGCATGCACGAGTGCCAAGCCAGTGGGAGTCGGCAGTTGAAAAACCACGATTTTGATCACCTGGTGACTGATTGAGTGATGTTCTCTGAGCTCCACCCGTGAGCGCCTTGTTGATATCTGAAGTTGGCTTTTGCTTCCGACGAGAGCAGTGATATCTGTGAGCTTCACACGTGAGGGCGCAGTGTGAATATCCGCAGTCGGTTCTTACCTCTCAACGAGAAAGACTGTTTGGCTCCATCAGCGAGCGTAAAGACTGATTATCTCTGTGAATGTCAAGAACTCTAATTTCTAAATTGTAAATACTGTACAAGGTAAATCGTGTATGTCTATGAACTGTCTTGTGTTTGGGAAATAAATCTACAAAGATCAAAGAGGTGTCATCTTTTAGATGCTTTAGACGTTACAGTATGAAGAGATGTTACCCCCAGGGAGAGGGTATCACCTCCCCCCCATTGCACGAACACTTAATTTTCGGTCACCCTCGTTCACATCACGAACTTTGACAATTTTTTACCTGTCATCGCTGACCTTGCGCACCCATCATGTTCATCATCTTCCACACTGTCCCTTTCCCCCTTAAAACCGCTTCAAGCACACGTGCTCAAGACAAAATTTCGTCTCCATAAAGCTCGGTTAACACTTGAAAAGTCTCAATTACTAATTTCTTAAGTGTTACAAGAAACTTGATCTTGATTCGCTCTCTGTTCAGTTTTTGTATTAGTCGTTTCTCCTCCGGAATACAGTTGTGCGTGTTCAGTCAATGACTCAGTACTCCCAACTGGCGCGTTTGGTAAAAATCGAAACTGGCCGTATGGATAGAGGAGGTATATGGGAGGACGTAACCTAACCAATTGTTGTCAACTCCACTCTTTTTTACAGCTACACACTCAGTCTCGTTTTTTTTCTGTGTCACACCTCGTGTATCTACGATGAAAATGACCAACAGAAATAGCAATAAATAATATCTGCAAAAATTTGAAGAAATGATTTCTTCTAGTTCTTAAACACGAAAGAGTTTTTTTTTGTCTTGGAGAGTGTAAATAGAAAAACAAGAAATTTAGATTTATTATCTAATACATTAATGATAATTAATCCTAGTTAAGAAAGAAATAAATGTTTTTTTGTACTTTTATTTCTGTAATTATGTGTTCAAAATAAACTCACAATTAAATAGTAAATTCTTTGGCATTCTCTACTTTTGAAGTCATATTTTTTTAAACAAATAAAGAAGAAAATGAATAATGTATATAAATATAAAACATTTGTTATTTTCTGTAATTTTTGAAGGTATTATTGTTTTAAAAATTTTAATAGCTTTACGTCTGTTTGTAATGTTCTTTGTTTTCCTTTTTGTTTCTTTGAATTATTATAAATTTAAAAAAATTAAGAACCCTTATTTTAAGTTGTAAATTAGCCTTTGAGGAGAAAATGTAAATCCAGGAAAAACTTTGTTATGTTTTGCTCTTTTGGATGAACTTTATTGCATTCAAACCAAGCAAAAGCATTAATTGGATCACCTAACCAAATAATTTGACAACTGTATAGTCAGCAGCAGCTACTGTGCAAAATTTAATCTAAAGAGAAATCTTTTAAGAGATATTTATCTGTCTTTTAAAGGACAGTGAAGTAATTGTAAATATACATATTCAGAAGGTAGAAATATTTTTCTGCGAGTATATACCTTCTCTTTGGGTCGTATGATAGAAATTACGAATATCACATGTAAGAATTTCACTGAAAAAATGTTATACAATATCATTTATGAGCAAGAAACTAAGCTATATACATGTAAGTGGACCAGTGCAGTATTGTGATTTGAGTTGTTATATAACTTGTGTGAACTCCAAAAAAATCATGTGACAACCACTAGATGTCATATAGTTTCAATAGGTTCAATGTATCACGTTTTTTACGGGTGTATTTTACAAACTTCAGTTGATTTACTCGTAGTTTTATTTTTAAAAGCATACGAAAGACAAAGCGTGATATTTTAAAATGACAAATAGCATATAGACACCATTATAATTCTATACAATCGTAATACGACGATATAAGATAAAGATCGTATTACGGATGGTGATCTGAGATCTATTAATCGAAGAATCGATTTCTCAGCCAAAAAAATCGATTTCTTAAATCGATATGTAGCACTGAATCGATTCAGTGAATCGATAATTCATCATAGAAAATTTAATTTTTTTATGTTTTGGTAAAAACCATAAAATTATTTACAATTAGTTGAATGTACTATCTTTAAAACCCGTAATATTACGGTGTTGGCGGTTAAAGGGTTAATTTACTGGCAAGAACAAAAAAAAACTATTTATCAACACGTTCACTCAATAGCTATGATGTATTTGAGTATAGTAGTTATCATCTGTTCCTTGTGAGCGCCTTTTTTCGATTGGCGGCAACATAGCAAGTGATGAGTCGAACCGCTTGGATCCCAGTAGACTTGACAGACTGTTGTTTTTAAAAAGCTTAGATATTAAGCATTAGGAACTATAAGCTATATATTATCTATTTTCTAAACTTGTTTAATGTAACAAATACATTTAGAAAACAAATGTCTTCTTTTATACCTGATACTCTTTGATATGGCAATAATAATAATAATAATAGTAATTGTAATTGTCAGTAGCGTAGCGTGGGGGTTCAGAGGGAGCCATGGCCCCAGGTGGCGTATGAAAAGGGTACGATATTTAATTTCCACAATAAGCACCACGTTATTTAAATTCCAAAAATATTTCGAACTTCCAATCACGCTCGCGCGACGAAACTGACGATACCGAGTGAAAGCTTTTAATACACGCACAGATGCAGGAAGTTTATTAGTCGCTATGCAATCCCATTCGTTTTTATATTACTTAGGCTTCTGGAAACCGGTACTGTGTGAAGTCAATGATGCTCACAAAAATTATTTGCAAATAGAGGATCTAAATATCCTTCAATGTGCTAAAAAAATACGTGCTTTACAGACCGTATTAGAAGCAGAACGAGAGGAGTTCGTGGATGACGCTTTAATATCTGTCAGTGTTTCTCAAACTGTGGAGCGCGCCCCTAGGGGGCGTGATAACCCTATGAGGGGGTCGCGAGCATATTGAAAAGTCGAAAACAAAAGATTACTTTTAAAAAATTATTAATTTAATGAAAGTAAAAAAATAAAATATTCTGGCATATATAATAAAAATAAATTACATTCTTACCCTGATTTAATACCTGATATATACTTATAAATATAATTCTGCGCAATGCATTTTATGTTTAATTTATAACGATAATAAGTTAAGAGCAAGATTAATAATTACCATTGACCCCATGGGCTTGTCATATATAAAATTATATGCAAACATTAACACTTATCTTAATAATTTGTACACGCTTTATGATTAGTCTCTAAAATGCCGATTAAAAATCACGTGATTCACTCCCCAATGCCACCGGATAATATGTGGCGAGCATATGTGGTGTTTGGGGTAGAAAAGGGGTTAATGAGCACAAATCAATGCTTCCTGGTTTCTACATTCTAAGTATATAAAAATAAGTTTCTACATACTGTATGTTTCTACATTCTAAATAAGTAAATTCTTCGCAAACATTGTCAAGATCATTTTATTGCATTCCAAATGCCTTCGGAATAATCTTAATGGATAGCAGTTCACAGAAAAGATCGTACTTTGGAAAACGTATATATACGTCCGGGGCACACAACACACAGGCTGAGTGAGTCGTTTATATACGCACTTGAGGTTACAGTCGCATTGTAAATTTAGCATCAAAATATAGTACTATTGAATTTAATACATCGTTATTGTATGGAAGGGGGCCGCGATGAAAATTATGATTAAATATTTGGTCGCATGTACTGAAAGTTTGAGAAGCACTGATATATGCTAAAAAAGTTTATGTGAAAAGCTTGCAATTTCTTTTGAACCCCCAAGACGAATCAGGAGGAAGCATATATTTGGCAACGGAGATAAAGGTGTTCAGTTATCGTACAAAGATGATTTGAGGCGAACAATGTTTTCTTCAATATGCGGGAACCCCCCTGGGTTCCAACCTGGACACTAAGATTAATTTGAGGCAAGGAATGACCAGACGCGATTTGTATAATAATAACTTATATTTATTCACTTGGTCAAAGATAAAAATCTAATAACAAATAGTAGGTTTTATGTCTACGTCAAAAGTGATTTACCTTTAATATTCAAATAAATTATGAAATAGGAAATAATCAATAACTACGCGCAATATCAATAAGGTTTACCGAAATAGAAGGTCTGAGAAATACACGCAACTTGAAATATTAGCTTTCATTAACTTAAACTAATTTTATTAAACTAACGCTTGTGGTATACAGTATTAAACTAGAATGTATCACCTGGTAGTACTTTGATCTTTTCATGTATATTAACTTTCTAAGGTTCCTTCGCTGAGTACTAACAGTAATGCTCCACTATCGTAATCCAATTGAATCCTATAAATTTTGTTATTACTGCTGCTGGCTCAATAGCCTTCACCGCTAACTTACAACGCTCTACTTAAATACCCTATCTACATTACATATCCCTTTTCTCCTTTTAGAGTTAATTGGAAATATACGCAAATTTATAGTCCCCAAAGACGCCTAAGAATATTACTGGAAAGGTTCCGTTAAGATTCGTCACAAATAGACAGAGTAACATCAAGTTCCTCAAGTCTTTAAAAATAATTCCAACTTGAGTGCGTGCGTCTACAAGCTTTCGCAGCTGCAACCGACCCAGGCTGTAAAAACGAACTCTCTGGGCTTATTAAAATATATTATTGAGTCCAAACTTGAAAATGTCTTACCAAACATTGTCATAATGGTGAGAAATTTTTTAATATCTGAGTTTAGAAATGCCAATTGCGAGAGAAGCTTCTCTATATATAAGTCAAAATTAATCAAAATTATCTCAGATCGACATGTCCACGTTAAGGCTAACAAATTTAGCTGTTCTAGCAATTGAACATGACCTACATATTGATATTTACATTTGCATAAAAGATTTTAATATGAAAAAAACACGAAAAGTGTGCATTTTTAATCAATAAAAAAATTTAAAGCTGCTTGCTTTTCCTTTTACTAATTTTCTTGACTAATAATGAAAATAGAGAGGCGACAAATTTTCGGTCGGCCCCAGGTGGCGAAAGCCCACGATGCGCCACTGGTAATTATCGAATACCCTGAACTAAAAATTTCGCTGATTTTACTGATAAGAGATCATTTATTATGGTAAATTTCTCACTTTTCATAAAATGGTTTATATTTACATTGTAAATGCAGATTAAAAAAATCGATTTCTTAGAAATCTATCTTTTAGACCTCGATTTTTTTGTAGATCGATTCATCAAATTACGATTCGAACCGATTTAAAAAATCAATCTTTTTCGGAAAGAATCGCCAAACCTTGCTCGTATCTCGAATGATAGAAGCCACTATTATCGAAAAAATTTACAATAATTTTTTATTGCAAAACCACATGTTTCGTTAAGGGATCGCAGGGGTGTTAAATTTCTCTAGAGTTCTGAAAATATAAACGATTTTCAAACGCGTATAATTCTTTTAAATTTAAATTAAATGATTCGAATATTTTACGTATTATTTAAAATAGAATGAGGCTTCAGAAAAGTATATAAAATGTTTAAAATATAATAATAATTTTAAAAGTTATAAGCATATGAAAATTCTGTAATAAATATTAAGTATTTTTTACTTTGCGCACGCTATTTTCTAAAATATTAGCCTCTGATGTATAAAACTTTGTAGAATTATACAATGCATCTCTTACTCTTTAAACCCTACCTAATTTTAGTATTATATATCTGTTGTATTTTAAAATATTTGTAAAATATTGCAATTTTTTAAATATTTTTTAAAAATGCATATTTTTTATTTATTAATATATGTAAGTTATTATTCTATTTATATAAAAGTAGCTACAAAGTATTAAGAATACATTTGTCTTTATAAATCAACTTATAGCTAGTAATTAAACCTACTCTTTTAGAAAATAGCATCCGCGAGGTAAAACTTAATTTATATTTCTTATAGAAAAGTTTCTTACTTTCATATGCTTATAATTTTTAAAATTATGATTATATTTTAACACTTTTATACATTTCTGCAGCCCCATTTCTTTATAAGTAATGTGTAAAAGATTCGAATTATTTAACTTAAATTTAAAAAAATTATACCTGTTTGAAAATTGTTTATATTTTCAGATCTCTAGAGAAATTTAACACCCTTGTGACCCCTTAAATGTTATTTTATGCGATTTTCAACTTTGGGTCGGCTTAGTTGTCAGTTACAAAGTCCTTATAAATTACGACGTAACTGTTGGTAAAAAATTTTCTGTAAACAATTTATAACCATTCTTGAAAAAACACAATGAATCCGTTTAATCCCACGAACAGTGTATAAACAAACTTTGTAAATCTATCGAGATGATATCCTTGCTTTTATAGCAACTAAAATTATTTAAATAGTTACATTATAATTAATATTTTTAAATACTTAACGCATGTAGAAGTAGACGAATAAATCAGCAACGTCCAGAAAATTGAACCATTAATATTCCAGGAAAAATGATTAGCTCATAATGGACCACATGGGGTGTCATTAGATTTCCTAAATTATGCAAAATATCGGTATCTAATTGCTTCCACTTTCCTTGTCTTGACAGATGTTAATATCTTGTCAATATGCGGAAGTGAATTGGTATGGTGATGAAGATATGCTAATTTCAGGGTGGAAGAGGTTGATGGAATCATCGTTGCTTGTTGATGGAGGAATTCTTGTTACGAGAGAGAGAGATTATTATTATTATTATTATTATTATTTTACTAAAATAACTCGCGATCAGAATATAAATTAGCTGTTGGATATATTGTATCCGTGAATGAAAAGGTTATTTAGTGCAGTTGATTCTCTCGTCCATGAACTATTTTGAATCCACGTGAATGTAATATTATAATCTTCAGGATTTTCTCTTTAATTCTTCAAATGTAAGCAATTGCATCGATTTAACTACAGTAAAATACAATGGAAAGAGCAAGCACTGATAACTTGCATGTAATATCATACAAGGTTTTGTATGTTAAGTTCTTTTAAAAATACATTAAGTTTAATACTAAATTTTTAAAAATTCTGAAAAATATATTCTACAGAATTAAATGTAAATTTCAAACACTTTTATTCTTCTCTCATTTCTGGTTTTTGATTTTTTTGCTTTTACATTTTTATCTAAAATTGTTCTAGATTACAAAAGACTGTTACATTCAAAATTTTTGAAGAAAAAAAGGGTTTGTGTATTACAAACAAAAATCCCCTTGTATTATTTTGTCAAGAACTCACATTCCTCATGGAAGATCAACTATACATTGTGTTACATTACCAACAATACTGTAAAAAGAATCGATAATGTGTGTTTGATGATTAATCCAAAATGATAATATTTTATATTTTCCAAATATGAGTTTTCATTATGTATCTGCGCATGTCTTTTGACATAATAGTTTAAAAAAACCTCAAATTGGTATTCTTCACCTAAAATGAGGAGTGGTGGCTCCATGTAACTTTAAGGTCCATCGATCTCTTCTTCCTAAAGTCACAACCAACAAAGAACAGGAAAAAAAACGCTTTAAGACTAACTCGAATACGGATTCCTTTTTGTCCCAGTCGTCTAACGCATGCGAAGTGTGATCTCCTGACCCGCATGTGGGAAGTTCAAATCCTCCTGTTCCCTAACCTTTCCCTAACCTTTATCCTCCTGTTCCCGCATGATGGAAAGGGTCATTATGAGTCCCTTTCCATCACCAACACAGCTTCCTCCACTGTGGTGACCCAAGGATTGAAAACTACACAGCCTAATGTTACAGGTTGATTCTGCATTTCCATGGAGAGTCTTACTAATACATTCCCTATAAGTCACAATTGATTCAAACAGCACACACGTTAACCATGACCATCATCTCATAAGCAGACTGCCTAAAACGTCACAGAAAAAATGTTCAAACGACACTGAAGCTTACTGGAAATATAGAACATTACAGTAAAGGCTGGAAAAACAACTTTCTCTAAGTGTCGCTCAGAAAGTTCATTAATAGCATAAAAAACTTCCTTCTCTAGGAAGGGGATATGCAGCGACATCTTTTCCCACAATTCGCAAACAGAAAATTAGGAATAAATGTGCTTAACGACTGGGCAAATAAGGGATCCCAGTCATCTATCGCGTGCATGGCGGAGCTGTGTTACACTCATCGTAATAATTGAAATACTAAGTACTACAATAGAATTGCATACATTTTTTATTTTACTATAAATAGAACCAGAGTTAGTTGCAATTACGATGTGTGTGTGTGTAAAATCAATATGGTAATAATTGAAATACTAAGTACTGCAATAGAATTGCATACATTTTTTATTTTACTATAAATAGAACCAGAGTTAGCTGCAATTACGATGTGTGTGTGTGTAAAATCAATATGATTATATATAAAACACACACACATACAAGTAATATATAAAAAATGTAAGTCAACTCCTACTTAGATCAAAAAAAAAAAAAAATTAGCTACTTTTTATTAAATAGTTATAATTAATATAAATATTTATATACATAGGACAGAATCACAATATTAAATGGTAATTAATTTTTATTCATTATCATTAAAGTATTGTATTGTCATCCAAAGCAATCGTGTATACAACATTTCAGTTCCTTAAAACGT
The DNA here is from genome assembly GCA_019973935.1 of Trichonephila clavipes. Lineage (NCBI taxonomy): Eukaryota > Metazoa > Arthropoda > Arachnida > Araneae > Nephilidae > Trichonephila > Trichonephila clavipes. The sequence continues at coordinate 615,270 of BMAU01017051.1, read as the reverse complement.
GAGAAAAAAGACCTTTTCAAGTTTTGAAACATGTCGCCAAAATGGTCTCTAATAAGCCAAATATGATGCCAACGTAGCTGTATTTGTAATTTTTTAAATCATTAGTTTTAATCAATTGATTTTTATTGATTATAATTAAAAATTATTGTATTACCATGCAAAATAATCATGTATATAAAATTTCAGCTCACTTGAGCGCTTTAAACTGTATTTTATTAACGATTGAAAATTCCACCAAGATAAATAAATAGATAAATAAATAAATAAATAGAGAGGGCAAGCTAATAATAGGAATTGAAAAATAATATAAATTAAATTACGAGTTAAAGGGTCAGGAAATCCCTGAAGAACACATATATTAATTTGGTACTCCAAGAATACATACTTCCAGCTGTCTGACTCTAAAAGAATTACCTTCTATCGTCCTAAACAATAAAAATATAACACACACACATTTCCTCTAGTATTTGATACGTTCTAGCAGCAAGTATTCACTATGGACAGTAGACAAACTCATGAATACTTTCCTCATCGTAACATGCTAGAAAGTAGATTTAGTTCGACTAAAGACTAACATGTGGCAGCTGACTTTATTGGATTTCTTAAATTTTTAAAAATCGTGTCCAATAAGCTCATATAGCCTGGCATGGAGGGGACATAATGTTCTCTTGACGAGAAAGCGGTTAATAATCAAATTTTTCCATTAGTAGGATGCTTATTGGGGGTTTTCTTAATTAAGAGTGAGTGAGTGAGTGAATGAATGTGGGGAGAGCAAAATCTGGCTATACTGCGCCAAACATATAATTTTCAATTAACCAATTCATAAAATTTGTAAAAATTTACTCACAATATGGTTTCAATAAAAGTTAAAACATCAAATCATATATAAATGTCATTTTTCAAATGATAAAGCTACCATAATTTGGTGTGGGATATTCCCCACCAGGCCAGACAAGTCTAAAAAAACAGACAAATGAAAAAATGAATTTTAACAAAGTTTAAGCAGAATTTTTAAAAATCCCAGTTCCTATTATTTCCTGAATCGCGTTGGAGTAACAACGCGTAAATATTTGTCAGGATTGTTTCGCCAATATTTCCCCATAACGAATTTATCTGCAGGATTTGGTTCAAGTTCGTCCTCCTCAACGTCATACGTTATCATGTATTCCTCATCTGCTGCATATTCTGTAGGTATTAACTTTCTAGGTCTATATGGAGCAATTTTTATTCAATTTCTGGTTTCTGTACTTATGGGCGTTTTCTTCTGTTTCATGAATTTCGTTTTATACACTTTTGGATTTCAGGTGCATTGGAATGTTCACTATTGGATAAAATATGGACAGACTCTGATAAGGGAACTAATGGTTGAATTTCAGTTGAAAGTGCAGCACATTTATTAGAAGTTGTAAGAGGGCATGTTTCTCAGTTTCTAAAGATGAAGCAGAAGTATTCAGGTTATTGCCAGGGGAAGTAGTAGTAGGAGGAGGAATGGGTATTGATAACAAAGACTCACTTTGTATTGTTGGTATCATTGCAGATGTGGAAAGAAGTAGATGTGCTTGAGTTGATGAAGATGGCGTGGAGACGGTAGAGGTATTTGGCATCGGATTTGCAGAAGATACGGGTTTCCGACAGTGTAAAGGTGGGCAGGTTATGTTTGTTGTATTTGGTTCTGTTTGGGTAGTTGTGGATATAGTTGAAGATTGAGCTGCCTGAGCATACGTTTGAGTTAACTGAGGAACTATTAATTTGCGTGCTAAAATAAGATATGTTTTTATTGGTTTTAATTTCTTGTATTTGTTTTTCAGTTTTCCATTTTGGACAAAAATTAGAATCGGTGGAATGAAGATGTGAACAGTTAATGCGTTTTGGTTCTAGGGTATAATCTGTAGCAAAATGCCCTACAGATGCACACCTAGAGCATGTTAGTAGTTTGCAGCAGGATGTTTGAGAATGACCGAACCTCTGGCACTTAAAACAGTGCAGAGGATTCAGAATGTAAGGGCGTATTTTACAATTAAGATATCCAGCTTTTATTGTAGATGGTAGTTTGGGGGCTATTGAAAGTTAATATTAAATGCTTTGTTGGGGAAAGTGACGAGTCTTTTTTTATTTTAATTCTTCTGACTTGAGTAACCCCTTGGTCAGAAAGTCCTTCCAAGATTTCGGCTTCGGAGGCGCACAAAAGATCTGTTTCAGATATGACACCATGACAAGAATTTAAAAGTCTATGAAGATTTATAGTTAACGAACAGTTTAAAAATGTTTTTGTTAACAAGAAAGATTTAGTTGGTAAGGCAGATGATGTTTTTCAATGAGCAAATCACCAGATCGTAATTTTTGGACCGATTTGGGTTCGCCGCTTATTCCTTGAATAGCTTTTTGAATTGTAAACGGTGACTTTTGTGACATTTCTTTGTTAGGAATACATGAGATTAGAATCCGAGCATGTTTGGAACCTTTATCTATGTTGAAGAGTGGGTAAATCAAGGCCTTTACCCGGCACAGTATGTCTGAATCCATAGGCGCAAGAAAAAACTTCATCCTGGCGTGCCTCCACCCACCACGGAGTCCAACAAGGGAAACAGTGTGCCGGTCATCTGGAAAAACCAGGCACGGCGCTTACCTGGAATACACCTAGAATATAGTGATACAGCATCAGGGTGAGGATCCAACGGGTAAACCCGCTACCTCTTATCTGCAGCACTAACCCTACAGCAATATCTCTTCGAGGACACCGAAGAGAGGTACCACCAGCCGATTGACAGGAGCGGTCTCAGTCCCGCCTCCCGTCTACAGCGAAGCGTGGGCCTAAGGTATTCCCAGGACACCATTTTCCTCCTTACGGGACTCCGCACACGGGAAACATGCGGGTTGGCTAATCAACGTTGTTAATCGAAAACAAATAAAGCAACATATTCAAAATATAGAAAGAAATATACGAAAAAGAAATTAAATTAAAGCAAGGAAGAATGCAAACGAAAATATGTTAGATAATTGTAAATTTTCTCATTAGAAAAAATTTATACTTTAAACTATGTACTTCTTGAACTAGTGGTGTGTGGTCTAGACGGGAAAAGAAAAAAAGATGAAATTTCATGACAAGAAGAGGGTCGGAAATAGAGAATGATCACTAGGGTACCCCGGGTTCGTGAAGCCCGTGTTTACCAAAGACAATAAGCCCCTTGGTGAAAAGAATAAGATCACTAGCGAACCTCGGGATGGTGACACCCGTATTTACCTAAAGAAGGTGAGCCCTCTGAGGGATTCTTAGTTAAGAAACGAAAGTAAAAAATGAAGGAATTAAAGCATAAATAATAACCATTTAATGAAATCTTAGGTGCAGCAAAATTGATGTTTGTTGAAACAAATTGCTGTCACTTGAATTGACGAGTTACTCCGAAGAGATTTAATTTTGTAAGATTAAAAAAAATTGTGTGTGTGTGCATTTTTTGATTCAGTGATTTATTTAACAGTCTTTTTTTCTTGAATAAACACACGTTAAGCGTAGAAATGTATTTTCGAAATTTCTACAAATAAGACATTTGTTACTAAAGATTTAAATGTCATTAAGTGATTTTAAAAGATTTTATGTTCTTGCAGACAAAGAAAACTTTATAACGCTAAGTAACTAGTTTTAAAGTGCAAATAATTGAAATAATAAAAATAATAAAATAAATTGTAAAGTGCAAAACTGTGGAACAACGTAGAAGCAAATAATGCACATAATTGCTTCAATACTAATTTTCGAACAGATTTATTGAATTCCCGAAAAATTAAACCTTTATTTGTCTTATAGTTTGTGTTAAACAATTTCAAACTCAAAACCGGATGGCTTAACAATTCTTAATCTAAAGTTAGGTCAATAGTTGGTAGTATAATTCAAAACATGTAGTATAAAGCATTTGTATACATCTTACGATCATTTATATTCAGAGCAATGGAAATAAATACGCCGTAAAATACGGATTAAAAATTCAAACGTGCTTTAGTGAACTTAAAAAGTTGGAAATAAAGGTAAACGTTATATATATATTGAAACAGAGTTTTTTCCCCTCTACCTTTAAACTCACACATTTCAAAGTTTTTTTTAAAAAAATGCACGAGAGAGCAAAAATTAGCAAGTCTTAAACTAATTACCAAAATCAATTTTTCAATTCCTACTATTAGCTCACACTCTCTATACATTCATTTACTTATTTATTTATTTATCTTGGTGAAATTTTCAATCGTTAATAAAATACATTCTAAAGCGCTCAATTGAGATGAAATTTTATATACATCATTATTTTGGACGACAATACAATAATTTAATTATAATTAATGAAAGTTAATTGATGCAAACTAATTATTTTAAGAATTACAAAAACAGCCACGTTGGCATAATTTTTGGCGACTGAGCGACCATTTTGGCGTCTTGTGTCAAAACTTGAAAAGTTTTTTTTTTCTCATGTTTTAAAGCATTCTGTTGAACTGAAATTCTTTGCACACGATTTATTTTGAACGACAATAAGATATTTTAATGATAATTAATAAAAATTAATTACCACACTTAATGTTGTGATTCTGTCATGTGTATACATACATATTTATATTAATTGTAACTATTTAATAAAAAGTAGCTGAAATAAAAATTTTCTTTGTTGATCTAAGTAGGAATTGGCTTAATTTTTTTTTATATTGTGTGCTATATTAAGCTCAGAATCTCTGATAAATTCTGAATTTATCCGATTTTAATTTGCATCGTATTTTGAAGCAATAAGAGCGATATTGGAGACTGACCTCATAAATATGAACCACCGTCAAGTGACGAGAACACCACTTGAGCTACCAAACCCTCTCCAAACTTCTATTGTATACCATCGGGAGGACTTTGAGCCTCGTTATATTCAACGTGTATCAGCTCCTTTACATGGAGGGTATTTTATTGCAATGTATATAAGAATAAAAACGTGTTATAGCTTTAGAGCAGTGCTTCTCAAAGTGTCAATATTTGCGACCTTGTATTCAATCATAATTTTCACACACACACACACACCACCTCCCTCTATATAATATCTACATATTTAATTTGAAGCCAAAGCTATAGTCTTTAAGAAGCATGTTCTTTTCTGCGCACTGCTATCCATAAAATTATTCCGAAGACTTTGGAATGCAATAAAAATACCTTGAAAGTGTTTACAAAGGATTTGCCTATTAATTCTCCTTTTCTTCCTCCCCTTTCTCCCCGCAATGCATCACATACACCCGCCTACGTGGCATTGGGGAGCAAATCGCATAACTTTTAATCAGCAGTTATGTTGTTGGCCGCGGTAGCCGAGTGGTATAGGCATCGGATCGTGGCTGGCTTTGTCACGAGTTCGAGCCCAGTACCACTGAAGACCCGCCGTGTGGACAGCGGTGCACGCTAAATCTGTCGACCATTTGTCGTCCACGTCAACCATGGTTTAAAATTATAAAAGCCCTAGTGCAGCTGTAAATGGGATGCATTATTTTTATCAAGATATATTTATTTTTGCATATATTTTTATATGACAATGAATGTATTTTGTTTTTTAACTTATTTTTTTATATTAAGTACATTTTGTGAACTGATACTTTTATAAGTGTATTATATCAGTGTAAATGGGTATTATATTTTTTTATTACGTCAGAATGTATTTTGTTTTTGTTTTTTTCACTTTCAGGGAATCTGTAGTTTTTTAAATAATATTTTGTTTCCGACTTTACAATATTCTCACCTCCCTATCGGGTGACAGCTCTCCCCCTAGTTCGAGAAAATCTGCTTTAAATCTAAACTGCTACTATTTTTCAAATGTAAATAACTTAAAAACTTTGAACGATTCCATTTCTAATGAAATCTTTCTACTTCAGAATTATTCCCGAGAGGTGCTAATTAATTTTAATGGAACTTGCTGAACATTTTAAAAATTTCTCCAATTTAAAATCCATTTTCCCCGATGCAAAAAAAAAAATTCTTTTGCTCTCCAAAATGTTATGCTGCGAAACAACCCTCTATGTGAAAAATCATTCACTCATTAATTTCGTCAAGACATATCGGAAACATTACGTATAGTTGAAAGTTTATCTTAAATCCCTTTATCACGAAAGAAACGAATCAACCAATGCATTCTGCTTCACACGAATGTTATGAAACAACTTTTTTTTAATTAAAGCTCATTCTGCGCGATTGGATCTTTTCTACCTCACAGTACTTATGAAAAGACAACACCTTTCACGTATTGGGACGTGTCTATCCAGAAGAGAACGACATCGACACAGGTTTTCATAATTCGAGGTCTTGAAGGAGATCCAATACCTCTTGATTAAAATTAGTATTTTGAATTTCCCCGCTGGACATGAATGACGTATGGAGAAGAAAGTTTAGTCTATAGCAGCGATAATCAACCTGCGGCCCACTGAGCCTTTTTAAGTGGCCCGGTCACGACCCATTGCTCTGAAAAATTTTCTTATTTAATAACATTGTATTAAAAGTTTGGCGGGAAATTCTTTGTCAAGAAATCAAATATATCACTTTTGCCTTTTGCTGTCTATGTCGTACGGGTATGAATTGATATTCTTCTTCTATTTGGAATGGTTACAGTTAGTGATAACAGACAACAGTGGAGTAGCGATAATTTCATGGGTAGAATAATTTTTAATTATCTTTCATATCTTGCAAGCGAAAAATATTTGAAAAAATATATCGTTTCAAGACGATTGGGTGATTGAATATTTTGTAGTGAAAAACTAACATGGATCAGTAATTGTTTGATTTGTCACGAAAGTGCTGTATTTAAAAAGTACCAATAAATGTAGGAATCGTTCAATTACACTTTTCCTCGGAAGTCTGTTTCAAGAGGTGATAAATAGGCTTTCTCTTGAATAATCTTTGCAACAACAACATAGCATTTTGTCAGTGGTAATATCACAGTGGTAACAAAGGTATCCTATGAAGTTTGTTATATTATTGGTAATCATATGAAACCATTTATTGATGCGGAAAGTGTGAAGAAATGTTTCTTAATTGCTTCCAATTTATTGTTAGTGACAAAAATAAAAATAATAATAATTAAAAACGCAAAACAGGAGTCATAATATTTTGATGAATTTTGCACATTTTAAATTTCCAATGTTATCTTGGTCTTAAAGCACTCTTCCCCATTTATTCTCATGTTGCGGCCCGCGTGAAATAATTAGCATATGTAGGCGACCCTCGTGAAATAGCTGGCATTTGTAAGCGGCCCAGCAGAAAAAAAGTTTGAGTACCCCTGGTCTATAGTATTTCAGTGTTAAAATAAAAATCCATTTATTTTTAAAATGGAACTGTTAACAACATTCTTAAAAATAATATCATTTATAAAAAATCTTTGGATTGAGTGAGTGATTAAGTAAATATGAATGTAGCGCAATTCAGTTACTCGAGGGTTTTTGGCGTCCTACCTAGCAATTTAGAATCATCGATCGTCAAGGGATGAGAACGACACCTGAGTTGGCAGCACCCTCTGCTAACCTCCACACCACACCAATGGAAGACATTTGAGCATCAACATATTTAACATGTTTCGGCCTCTTCTGCACAGCGGGTCTTCAGCGGTACTAGTTTTGAGCTCACAACATGCTAGATTCGTGTCCATGAACTTGACCACGATGCCATCGCTACCACAAAGCCTTTAAACTAGGCGTGCGCAACATCTTTTCCCGCCGGGTCGCAAACACATGACAGGTATTTCACGCGGGCAGCAACATGCAGATAATGGAACAAAAACACTATAAGACCAACGCAAAATTGGGCAAAGCAAAATTGATCAAAATATTAAAACTCATATTTTATTACTATTATTTTAATTCCATATTAACTTTTTGATCAGACATACACATAAAAATATTTATTTTTATGCACTTTTTACTGAGTTACGGGATAGTTTCTATTTCCTTTCATCTATGACTAAGCATCTTGCTTACCTTCTACTATTAGAAAAACAAATTGATAGCAAAATTGATATATTTGTTTGCTTGATTGATAGAATGTCCCACTTAATTTTTAGTATGTTCTCCAGTAAATAAATTTCTTAGTGCAATGCGCCTTGACCGGGTGAATCAAAACAGGCCGGTGGACCACAAATTGAGTATCATTGCTTTAGACTGATTTTTTGCGTTAGAAATAAAATAGCAGAAATTAAATGTTACATATTGAAAATTCATGTAGCATAAAATTACAACAAATCATTAAAATGCAAAAGTTTTCCGAAAAAAAGTTCATATGTTTTTTATACGAAATTTTTATTTGAGTAAGATGAACTTTAATTTGAACTGTATTCATATTTAAGAATAGGGGCAAAAAATCAATTGAAATTACAGTTTGAAAAAGCAATTATCCCTCTCATCCAAAGAATAAATAAAATGTTGTTTCTTTGTTTAATTTTGGTGTTTAAAATAATAGAAAACTAAATTGCTAAAAAATTTTAAAGTAACTAATTGCATACACAACTGCAGGTTGAAAAAAATTCTTCAACGGAATTACACAAGGGGAATATAGAAATTTTAAAATTGTATTCCTTAGTTTGAGACTTTTTTAAGGAAAATCGTGCCTCGATAGTTAAACATATATTCAGTGTAGATTCCGAAAACAATTTTTTTCTCATGCCTTAAAATAGAATGAATTATTAACTTTAAATATATGAGTCTACGTAAAATGTCTATGTATTCTTATTTCGAGAGATTTTATCTGCATTCTGAAGAACCAGCAGCAGTTTTGTTATTTAAGAAACTGTCTGTTATGCTAGAGAAAAAATTACAACGCATATTTTTATGTTATTTTACTACCTTCTGGGGATGTTTGAAGAATGATAATCATACCGTAAGAATAAATATGGGGAATTATTAAAATAAAATCCTTCTAGGGATATTATTGTCACATATTGTGTTATTCGTTGCGAATATCCTGAAATGTACTTTATAAAGTACTCAGCGGCCCCACGAAATGCAACACCAAGAACGGCCAGAAATATCATAGCTAAATTTATTTTGAAGATAGCATGCCATACAAATATCAAACGATTAAAAGTACAGCTTCTTGTGGCGATTGGATGATGCCAAAATCAATAATTAGTATAGCCACCGTTTTTGGCTTTAACCACTGCCATACACCTCAGCAGAGAATCAAAGAAACTTTGGATGCATCCTTGGGGTACAGCAGCCCCTATGTGACTTACATAAATGGTCAAGTTGATCTCGTGTAGAAGCGGGTGGTGTATCCCGGTCCAGTCGCTGTGAAAACATGAACCACACGTTTTCGACTGACGATAGATCGGGAGAACAAGCAGACATGGATGTTGTTCAATTTGATGGATAAAGAACTCTTGAACATCGCGTGCTACATGTAGACGTGAATTATCCTGTTGTAGTATGGCTAATAGCAAGCGCTGAATGTAATGAATCACCATGGGCTCCAACACCTCAAAGATGCAGAGCTGGATGTTCAGTGTACCGGCAATGCGTACTAGAGAGGAGTAGCAGTGAAATTCAATACCTCCTCAAACCATGATACCAGATGCAGGATCAGTGTGGTGATGCATAACGCAACAGTTCAGCAGCTTCTCGCCATGATGTCTCCAAACTCGAATCCGACTATCGTGAGGTTGCAGGCAGAAGTGGGATTCGTCAGTGAACGCAATGTCTTTCATTCCAATGTCTATGTCTGCAGCTTATCACACAATTGATGATGCAAGCGACTGTGGTTTTCAGTCAATGGTAAACGGATGTCTTGCGGACATTCCACTTTGCTGCAAACGGCGTTGAACGGTACGAGCAGACACCGAATGATGCGTAGCAGACTGAATCTGTTGTGCTATGGTTCTTGATGTGGCTGCGCATTTCATCACTGCCATGAAGATAACCCCCCTTTCATCATGGTCAGTGGTGCAACGAGGTGGGTGTGATCAGCCCTGTATATTCACGTTTTCTAATGCATCCAACGATGTCAGGTCTCCATCACAGTTGTTTGGTTTCGTCCAACACGTTGACCGATTCCTCTGAAGGATTATCCGAAATCCATATAGGCTATTACTCTCGCATGTTCGAATTCAGAAACTCGGCCAAAAGACACTCGATATCATTTTTCTGCGCACTTAATAAATATTTTCAGAATGTTAAATTATACATAAATCTAAAAGTTTAAAAAAAAGTGTGTTTTTTAAAAAAGTAAAAAGTAAAAGTTTTTTTTTCTGTTAAACTGCCGCAAGAGTGGCTCTAAAAATCACGCTAGTTTCCCAAAATGAGACTTAAAAGTTTTATAATTATTATATTTTGAGTAAACAAGTAAAAATGGAAATTCTTTCCCGGTGTGGCTACTTATCATTATACTAACGCGAGTTAGAAACATTCACCAAAACCTGGGATCGCACCAGGAACCTTTTAAAGGTCTTGCCTCTGCGCCTAAAGGTGTGGGAGAATCGGGAGGAAGATTTAGCCATAATCAAAATCACTCAATTTATTCACAACACTAACCGCAACACAAATTCAATCTACGAAAGTTAAGAGGTGCACCCAATTATTAAATGAAGAGCAATTAACGAGGTACGCGAGGTATGTGAAGACTTTAATCACTTAGAACACTTACGTCAATTCAATCACTTCTTAGATACCTAATCTAGATTAAATCTAAAGTGACAGATCACCAACTTGCATAAAACAATTATCAGCTTCAAATTGATTAATTACTGATCCGCTAGCGGTCTATCCTAACCCTCTCCTCTAACTTGAAAGCTTAGACTTTACATACTACACTTAATTGGCATGCTCACTTTTCTTCTTCGGGACGAAGTTCCGTAATAAAATACTTTTTAAAGACCAAAAATTCCCCCGAGAGAACTGTTAGTAAGAAGATCGCGGATAGAGCCGTCACAATCTTTAGATCTTCAGTGTAACGCTCTCTTAACTGAGCTATTTTGGCACATAGGAGGTATTGGAGTACCGGAATAATATACATTTAGATAAGAGCAATCGATAAGGAGTGTGTGATGTAAATAGCAGGTAACTTTCTTCTTTCGCACTCTTTCGGCTTTAAACCTGAAAATATGTTTCAAGTACTCGATTCAGCAGCTCACATAGGATTTTTTCAAAGGGAGGGGACTAGGGTCGAAAAACCACCATTCTCTTATCATGCTCCAATATGCGGCCGAAAATATTCTTTTGATTTTGTCGATTTTCGGGAACAAAAAGCAGTAAAAATTAATTATTGAATAAATAATTAGCATTAATTAATAAAAGTAATTATTAATTGTGTACTATATGCATAAGATTATAATCAATCGAAAAAAAATCAAGGGGTATGGGGAGAGGGAGGGGAGGTTTGGACCCGGGTCCCCTCCCTTGTAAGCGCCACTGACTCAATTATATTCTAAAAGGCGGATATAAGAATTTTAAAAAATAGAATTATATATAGCAAAGTTTAATGTAAACATTTCTATCTTGGTATTTATAGCATAATGTCCGCATAAAGTATATATTAATATCTTAATAAATAATAGAATTAAATATTAGCTTCAGCTATGCGCGAAAACATATATATATATATTATATATGTGTGTTTTTCATTTTCTTCTTCTCTTATTCACGTTTCGCTTAAAAAAATGGAAAGGAAAAATTCCTTTAGTGGTTGAGTAATTGCGAAAGAATCTAAGCAAAATTATTATTATTCGTTGCACGTTTTATTCCTGATAAAATTTCCTTTTCACCAGCGATTTACATTTACATCACTCTAGCAGTTATCTGGTGCATAATATAAATAAATAAATAAATAAAACAATATATAAAATAAATAAAAAAGAATATAAAAAAGATTAAGTCAAATCTTACTTAGGTCAACAAAGAAAAATTTTATTTTAGTTGCTTTTCATTCAATAAATACAATTGATACACATATGTATATACATATGACGGAATCACAATATTAAGTGAAAAAAATACAAAGCGATTTTCCTTGAAATTTTCTAATTCCCTCTCACTGGGGCGTTGGACTATGTTTTTATTTTTTTTTTCTTTATTCATTAAATTTAATTATTCCAATAAAATAGTATAGTAAAAAGAAATTACGTTCTCAGAAGTTATACCATCCAAGGGGATTGGAGCCCACGGCCTTTGGATTAGAAGTCCAACGCACTTATCCATTGCGCTACAGGGACACCACGAGCGATTTTCCTTTTTTTATGGTGGTGAACTATTATTTTTGTTTGTTACTATTTATTCATTAATTATATTTAATTAATGTAGTAATATTTGAAAGAATTGTTTTAACATCAAGTGTCATCCACTACAAATTTTTAAAAAAATTCATTTAAACTTGAATGGATGAATAAAAAGTATTTTAATTACAATTTAAAATTTGAACAAGATGTACAAATATATATAGGGAGAGTGTTAACTAATAGTAGAGGAATTGAATAAGGATTACAGTGCCTTTTATAGAAAAAAAATTCGCTTATAGCGAGTCCTTTCGAGATTAGAGGCTACTTACTCTCCGGGAAAGAAGTAAAACACTCAAAGTGCACAAAATAACACCCGTTCGGATTCTGATAATAATCTGGAATTGGAGAGAGATATATAAAGGGCATGATGCTTTTATCTTATTACTGGTGTAATTGAGTAGGGACATTTGGGGAAGTTTTATCTCCAGCAATATTTTTTCTGCCATTTCCTTTGGATAACTGTCCATTTAAACTAATTCCGATACATAAGCTATTTTCTTTGTATGAAATGAACTAAGTTCTTCCATTTATGTTTTGATTTTCGCTGAAACCAAAATTCATTAAGCTCTTTATCCCGAATTCTTGATCGGAATAACTCAGGAGATCATTATGGTGAGTAATCACTGAAATTATTCTATGAACTAATTTCATTAGTTCCTTACGCTATAAACCCGATTAATTAGATTGTTAAATAATATTCAGAGAATGCAATACAATAGATCAGTGGTTCTCAAACTTTGGATCACCGCGGCGTTCCTTTACGTATTGTCCTGACATCACTGACACAAAAGATAATAACCCTAAGACAGTCTCTGCTGCTTATACAGACTTTTTAAACACTTCATTTTTTAAAAATAAAACAGTAAGTATATAATTATATACACTGAAGAGCCAAAAAATCGGTACGCCTGCCTAGTATCGTGTAGAGCTCTCACGAGTACACATATACCGCAACATGACCTGCCATGGATTCGATTAATGTCTGAAGTAGTGCTGGAGGTAATTGACACCATGAATCCTGCAGGGCTGCCCGTAAATCAGAAGTAGTTAGATGGGTGGAGATCTCTTCTGAACAGCACGTTGCAAAGCATTCCAGATTTATTCAATAATGCTCATGTCTGAGGATTTTAGGGAACAGTGGAAGTGTCTAAATTCAGAAGAGTGCTCCTGGAGCCACTCTGCAGCAATTTTTGACTTGTGGGGTTTCGCATTGTCTTGCTGAAATTCCCCAAGTCCGTGTTGAAATGGACAATGGACATGAATGGATTGAGGTGATCAGACAGAATGCTTACGTACCTGCCACCTGTCAGAGTCGTTTCTAGACGTATCAAGGATACCATGTCACTCCAACTGAACATGCCCCATACCATCATAGAACCTCCACCAGCTTAAACAGTCCCCTGTTTACATGTAGAGTCCATGGATTTATGATTTTGTATCCATACCCGTACACGTACATTAGCTCAATTCAATTGAAAACAAGACTCGTCAGACCAGGCAACGTGTTTCCAGTTATCAACAGTCCAGTACGTCAAAACCCAAGTTCCAACGCCATCTCGGAGATGCTAGGTTCCATCTCTCGTGCGCCGACTATAACACAACGTTCAAAATCACTTAAATCTTCAAACCTGCCATTGTAGCAGCAGTAGCCTATCTAACAAATGTGCCAGACCCTCGTTGCAATGTGTAGGTTTTGCCGATAACAGCGCCGTACTCTGATTGATCCCATGTCTCTTTATTTGCACACACACATGCCTGTACTAGTTTTTTTTACTCTTCAGTGTATATAAAAATATTACAAAATGCTAATTTCATGTAAATAACTAAATAAATAACTTCAAATGTCGCCCAGCCAGTATGGTGGCTATGACCTTCGGCTTGTAACCGAATGTGTTCGGGTTCGACTCCCCAGTAAGACTTGGTTGTATCTTCTACGGGAAAGAAGTTGGTCTTCACGCCTGAAATGGATTCCCGTCTCGAAAGGAAAAAGCAGCGCACCTCTTCTTGTTATATTCCGGGGTCATCGTTTGTGATAAAAATCTGTATTCTACTGTGGTTGTGTTGTATGTATCTGTTCACTTATCTCACGCCTTTCATATGTATCCCAGTAATAAACACATGACAACAACAATAACTTCAAATAAATAACTTTTCCATATTATTCAGTTATTTAGTTTAGTAATCAATTTAGTGATCTCGTCTTGGATGACATATCATTAAATTGGTCCACGAGGTCTATCTGCTACCAAAAGATAGAAATCTAAGCATTAAACGAGATTCCTTCGTGGACCCTGTAAAAAGACGCTAAGAACCCTCAGGGATCTACCAACTAAAGTTTAAGAACCACTGCAATAGATAATAAATGAATGAGAGGTATGTACACTGCTCAAAACATTTGAAGGATATTGTAAGTTTTATATAAAATAAAGATGAAAGCGAATTTTTTTTGCCGAAAATGGAAGAAAAGAATCACAAATGCAAATTTTTCTGATTTTCAAACTGTGGAGTATGCTAATTTTGAGTTCGACGTCAAAAACGTCGCTTCAGTGGCAGCGAATGAAATTTGACTTTCAACTAAAATGAAGACAAGGATGATCGGCATTCAGTGACTGCTTTGTTTCGATGAGTACGATGGGTCAGTGAGGTCATTTAACTGATTCAGAAGCTTGGAGAGTTGTTGATAGGTTAGAAGGGGGCCAAACTAAAGCCGAAGTAGAGCAAGCCATTGGAGTGTCACAAAGTGTGATTTCCAGGATCTGGAACCATTTTTTGGAGACTGAAAGTGCAGGCCGAAGACCAGGACAAGGTCGTATGCGGGCAACAACGCCCAATGAAGATCGTTTTTTAGTGTTAACGGCTCGGAGACACCAAAATATGAACGCTACTCTTCTCCAACAACACATTCGCTTGGCTACTGGCACCACGGTTTCAACTCAGACTATCCGAAACCGGCTCCATGGTGTAGGTCTGTATGCTGACCTACCGCTGGTATGTGTTAGACTAACATCAAGGCATCGTCGCG